>JBBPBP010000001.1:33177285-33194976 GCA_037974735.1 Cicer chorassanicum
AAAATAATTAATGAGATATATATTAAATAAATGTTTAATGATTTATATTTTAGTAGTTTATGAAGTATTAAAAGTAATTACTAGTATAAACTTGTATTTTTGTTATAAAAAAATATCTTAGATAAATTTATTAAAAATATTAAACAAAATTGATTTTTTTATAAAAATAACTTTAAATTAAAAAAAATATTCATCATATAAATTAGTAAACATGACCTGTTATATATTATGTGATTTTTTTTTTGTTGAAATATCATTTTTAAATATATATTTAACAGTAACTGATGGGTCACATCATTTGTGATGGACTAGTTCCATTGATACGAGCAGTATTTCAGGTATAAAGAAATTTGACGAAGTACACTGATATGACTAATCAATAGACAAAAAGATTAAGGGCCATGTTCTTTATGGAGTGCCATATGTCTGATATGAACTTTCCCGACTTATAATAAAAGCACCTATCTAGGTAATGCTATAAAAGTCATATATATTGTAGATTAATAATAATATATTAAGTCAATTATATGGAACGCCACCGATATAAATCGAATGTATCAACAAATAATTTGTATAAAAAAAATCGATAAAACTTATTTTGTTAAAGAAGAGATGGATTTTTAAGCCTCTACAAATGACCATATTATTAAGTTGATTATTCTAGTTTATTTTTAAAAGACTTAGAGTTAGTTTGATGGTCAGGATATTATACATTTATCCTAATTTGTTGTAATCATTTGTTTGATGCACCAATCATATGATAAGCAAATTAAAATTTTAAACTTATAGTATTTCAGCCTTATTTTCTAATCTTTAATTTAAGGTGTGTTAAAATAATTCGTTTTCAGATAAAAGTTAACAAATATTTTCTCATTTTTGTATTTCTCTATTAAGATTGATCTCTCATTCTCCGTTTCAAGTACTCGTACTCTCCCCTCCCTTTCCACTATGCTCCTCTCTATCTCTTCTCGACACCGTGCTCTCCCCTCCTTCTCCTTCTCCACCGCCATCGTTGTGCTCCTCTCTACCGTCGCGCTCTCCCAAAGTACTGTTGTTTTTACTATTTCTCCCTCTTTTCATATTTTCCCTAATTTCCTTTAATTTTCTTATTGTGATGATGAAATAATTTTTTGATTTCTTCTAATTTTATGATTATTTTTTGCTGTTGATATTAAGTTGATTTTATTATTGCTGACGTTGGTTTAATTTTCTCTTTTCTTATTTGCTCTAATGTTTTTGGTTTCTTATTTATTTATTTTATTCTACAACATGATAAAGTTATGATTGTTTTCTGATTGCGTTAATATTGAATGTTTGAAAAATAAACTTTAATTCAAAGGATTTTTAATTGTTTTTTTTGTTCATATTTGCCCTTTTTCTCTAAACTTTAATGTTTGGAATTTATGTTAATTGTTTTTTTTATATAGTTACTAATAATAAACTTTGATTGATGTTTCAAAACAAATGACTTTCTATTGGAGTGAATTATTTTCTATTTTGGAACCTTTGCTCTTTGTGTTGGAACCTTGCATATTGGAACGAATGACTTTCTGATTTATTTTATATTTTTGAAATACTATATTATTTATAATTTGGTTATACAATTGGAATGAAATTTGAGTTTAGCACGCCATCAAATAACAAGAGAAAGAGAGATCGTAAAAAATAGTCTGAAAATGAGGATGAAGCTCCTCTCGATATATTGATTGAAGCTTGTGAACAATTTTTTTTCCATTAATTATTTACATTTCTTAGCATTTTTATTTATTTATAAAAAAAAAATATATGAATGTTATTTTGAAAGAAAAAAAATTAAATAGATTATAAAGACAAATTTGTCATTTTATTAAAATATAAATCATATCATTTTGTCATCTTTTGTGTATCAAACAGTGAATATGATAAACTAATCTTATCAAGTTTCTTATCATGTGCACATCAAACACATGACATGATAACTCTTTATCAGATCCATGGCCCTTAGTATCTCTATTTTACTAAAATTTAATTCTTAATTTTTTGAAATCCTGAATTTTTCTCATTTAGAAATTCTTTGAATTTTTTATCCCTTAAATTTTTGATAACGTGTCTATCTTATTTATTATGTGACGCTGAAGTGGCATAGTAGTTGGATAAAATATTCTCTACAAAATATTTTATTTTTATGTCATTTATATTAATTAATAATTATGTTTTAGTCATTAAATAATATTATATTTTTATAGATGAAATAATATTATTTAGGTTTAATTGCAGTGTTAGTTTCACTATTATTATTAATTCACGACATTGGTTCCCCTATTTTAAAAGTCGACAATTTTGGTCCCTCCATAATATTTTGTAACTAAAAAACGACAACTTGACATGTATTTAATGAAGTAACATACAATTATAAGATATAGAACCATCTAGAAACAATAATTATTTAAATGTCATTAATTAAATTAAAAATATGAAAAAATTTCGAAGTTAAAATCTAAGTTTCTACGACGTTTTTTTTCAAATTACATGATGTTAATCATTCTACATCATTGTATTATATATCACGTTATTTATGAAGTAGCAATGTCGATTTACAAGGAAGGGGGGTTTGAATTGTAAATGTTCCTATTTAAAAATTCCTGAAAAAACTTAAGAATTTAACTCAAGATTGATTTTGGTTGTGAAAACAGAAAACGGAGAACGTTCTTGGTTTTAACCAGAAAACGGATAATCAATCAATCAGAAATTCAGTTTATGTATTTAACTTGATAATCAATCAGACTGAAAGTAAATAGATAAGGGAAGAGATACCACACAAAGATATATCATGGTTCACCCAACTAGGACTACGTCCAGTCCTCACAACCATGAGATTTTCCACTAAGTGTTCAAAACAAAGAACCTTCTTTGTTTTACAACACCTCGCTCAGATCAACCTTGATCTGTTACAACGTTAAAACCTTTCCACCCAGAAAGGAGTTTGATCAGGTCACCTATCAACCTTGATAGGATTTCTTACAATCTACCCAAACTATACTAAACTCTTATAGTTTGAGTTTTACAATTATGATGAGATTGTTTTGTTAGAATCTGAGATGTCTCAATTCTGGTTTGAGATCTGATTCTTTGACAGAGAAATACACGAAAATGATTCTAAGAATTGAATGGGAAAATCAGAACTTGATTCAATGTATGTGAGTGAGAGAAATTCAAGTATGTAAGTGTATGTAAGCTCTTATTTTTCCTTGAGCTTGGCCTTTCTTTTATAGGCTATTAGGACATTTAATACTTGTCAAAAGAGCTATTGGTAGTGCTCTGTCAGTTTGGACCAACACTAATAAAAGTGAATAAAAATAATACAACCTTTGAATAGTTTTGGCCTTTGTTTGACAGGGTTGTTTTATTCATTCTTGATCAGATTGCATGTGCTTTTAATGATCCTTTAAGCTTTAGATATAATTATTGATGTTACAGCTTCGATCTGGAGCTTTGATTCTGTCCAAAATAGTTTGGAGAATGATTATAAACCTCTACAGAAGTAAGAACATCAATGCTGAAATTCTGTAGAAACGAAGATTGATTCTGCAGAAACGGAGATTGATAATCAATCTGCAGATTGATGTTAACATGCTGGAGAATGATGTTAGCATGCTGGAGATTAATGTTAACATGCTAGAGAATGATGTTAGCATGCTGGAGATTAATGTTAACATGCTGGAGAATGATCAGAATGCTGTCAAGAATGTTGACAGTCAAGTTCAGATCTGTTTGGTCTTGCTAGTTTGTGATCATCTCTCTTTGTGATTCGAATGCCTTCTTTGACTAGAATGATTTCTACTTGTTCCTTACCAAGTACTGATAACATCAGCATGAAATACAGAGGTAGAATCTTCTTCGAACTAGTCGAGATTGATTGGTTTTGGAGCTGTGATGATCATTCTTGAAACTAGAGAATATTATCCGTTTTCCAGATTTTGTTGTTTATTTGGATGTTCAGTTTGAATATGATTTCTTTGCTTTGCTTGGCTCATATCTTTGAATTAACATAACATTTAGAATCATAATTAACATTCTTAATTAACTTTTTGTTTGTTTTCATCAAACATTAAATTGAGATTTTGTCTCAACAATTTAAAGCATATCACGTAATCATTTTTTAGTTAAAAAATCAAAGGGATTGACCAAAATTGTCGACTTTTAAAATAGGAGGATCAATTTCGTAAATCAATAAAAATAGAGGAACTAAATATGCAATTAAGCCTAATATTTATTATATTTAATATTTTAAAAAATTTAATCAATTCAGATTATCAACCCTAGATCAAAAATTCTCAAATCCTTCTACGTCATTCCAAATGACGCTCAAATGTTAACTCTCACTCTCACCTCAAACAAATTCATGCTCAAATTCTCCAATTTAGTACTTTGCAATCCACACATAACTTGGCAGCAAAGTTCATTCTTTGTTAGCTTTCTTTTCTTCTCGTCGAAGAAAGGTGGTTTAAGGTTATTTTTTTTTTCTAAAATTATCATTTTCACCTACTTTTATGTAAATAAGTGCTTTATATATATATATATATATCTATCAGTTTTTTTATTTCGTCGTCCAAATGTGAAGTTGCTTTATACGTCATCTTAGCGCGACATTTGAATTTATCATCTCGTTGCAATGTTCAATTGATTCAGATCAACAAATCATCTTTAATTTAGTGCAGATGCAATCAATAATTTTAGCATCCTCAATAATTTTTTGCATGATGTGTCCACATCAATAACCACCACGTCATCAAAATTTGACCATATACGCGTTTTCTAAAATAAAAAATGCATAAAGGACTGTCTTAAATTTTTGAATTTTGTGGGAGTATAAATCAAAAAATCATTTTGATAGGAACAAAAACCAAAACGAGGTCATTTTGTTAGGACTAAAACCAAAATAGGCCTTATAGCAATGTTCAGTAGAAAGGTCGGTTAAGGTTATTTTTTACCTTAAATTATCATTTTCACCTACTTTTATGTAAATAAGTGCTTGATATATATATATATATATATATAATATCTGTTTTTTTATTTCGCGTCGTCCAAATGTGAAGTTGCTTTATACGTCATTTTAGCGCGACATTTGAATTTACCATCTCGTTGTAATGTTCAATTAATTCAGATCGACAAATCAACTTTGATTTAGTGCAGATGCAATCAATAATTTTAGCATCATCAATAACTTTTTGCATGATGTGTCCACATCAATAACTACCACATCATCAAAATTTGACCATATAAGCGTTTTTTAAAATAAAAAAATGCATAAAGGACTGTCTTAAATTATTGAATTTTGTAGGGGTATAAATCAAAAAATCATTTTGATAGGGACTAAAACTAAAATGAGGCCATTTTGTAGGGACTAAAAGCACGAATAAGCCTTATATCAATGACTTTTTATTTTAAGGTAGCATACTTTATGATTAAGTTAGATATAATAATTTGAGTGTTAATTAACACGAAAAATATTATTACCTAATGCACGAGTAATTATGTTTACTAATAGAGCAAATCATTATATATTAATGAGATACATTGCAACGAAAGTTTGCTTATTCATATCCAAGTCTTAAAAAAGAATATATAAGTCAATGAATCATACCTTTATCAAAAAATAAAAGAGCGCAAGTATGACTGTTTGTCTGTAACAAAAGTCAAGTATGAGTCAAGACTTTTGTTGATCAAGCCTCTAAGAAAGTCAACACTCTAATAAAAGTCAAATTCCATTGATGAAGAAAATGAATGAAAATTCTATGACGCATTGTTTCCTCCGATAAAGCTATCATATGAAAAAGTCAATGCCTATGATCAATAAGTCAACATTGAAGATTGACTTAAACTATTGATATTTGTCAATTGAGAAAAGAATGAATAAAAAAATCTTCTCTATTGAGAGTTATTTGAAATTGATGTAAATCAATCAAGATGTTTTTATACACTTTAATTGATATAAGAATTAAATTGTAGTATCATCTCAATGAGAGTTAAGCATATGAGGAAAAAATAGTGTCAATTGAGACACATACTTCAATTAATGTATCCAAGCCCGATAATGGCAACAACTCTTTAATCTAAAAAGAGGTACTTGAAGAGGTTAAAGAATACTTGGAACTTGGAGAGATAGAGAAAAGAATACTTAGAGTGCAGAGCGGTAGAGAAAAGAAGACTTATAGCCTGGAGAGGCAGAGAAAATAATACTTGTATGCTATTGAGTTAATAGTGGATTAAGCCTTCGACGCTACTGAGGCAATAGTTAGGAGGAGGAGTAGATGTAACAATAGTTGTTGTGAAATAGTATAAAATACTTGCGTCTATTCTGTTTGTCGACTCTACTATTTAATTTAAGTTCTTTATGATTCAACTTTATTTTATTAAAAACTGATTTACAATCATAAGTTGAATGTTTCGATAAATACTTTCAATTAGAATCTCCAATGAGCTACTTTGGTAATCCTCTAATTGCAATGGTCAACACAATTTGAACCCTCTTTCTTGTGTTTTCTAGCACATTCAAACATACTATTTGCACCTTTCACCAATTTACCGTTAGCATGGAACTCCATCAAAAAATGCACTAACTCAAGTTTAAGATCCTCCAAAAAATCTTTCAAGAACCCAAAATTTACGCTATATGGGCCAAGACTCTTGAAACTAATGCAACTCCACACAACCTCTTTAATTTCCTCTTCTAACAAAGATCGTAAAAAAGGATGGAATCAACGTCATTTAAAATGGGGAACTGAATGTTATGGACATCAACTGTAACAGATGTTTGGGACTTAAAGTGGTTAATATACTGACTATGAATAGCCTATCGAATACCACTTACCCCCTCCACCGCTGACCCAATTACATCGAAACGCCTAATCAAGTTGTGACTTTGCTTACTACCAACCAATCCATGAAAATAATTTGAATTAAAATCCCTTTCTTGAAGCCATCTTGTTAGTGCAAAAGAGGTTTTAGGTACAATCCCGTAGTTTGTGTTTTGATGATAACAAAACAACTAAATAAAGAACAAAAATATCCCTAACTATATTTGCTAAGTGTGCAGATTCAGTTGGAAGACAAAGATTTATATTATTGACTACCTATTTTAAGGTAGCATAAATTATCAGTAAATTAGAGATAATAATCTAAGTGTTTTTAACACAAATAATATTATCACCTAATAATCTACATATGAGTCAAAGCATTAAAGACAAAGAAAATACAAGTCCATGATTGACCCTAAAATCACAAAAGAAAAGAATGCTACAATGATTGTATGCCACTGACTAAAGACCCATGTTGATTCGTCGACTCAATGATCAAAAGAAGAAGTATCTAAATAAAAGCCTATGAAAATCCAATGTTCTGGTACAAGTTAGATCCTATAATGAACAAACAAAGAGACTATGAAGAATCTATTGAAGTTGTGTCTGATTCTGTTAAACACGCCCACAAGACACCTCAGCTGAATCTGATGACTATGCGTCTGAAAATTCTAGTAAACCAGTTGACTGTCTGGTTAACGTTTCAAGTTAACACTCTGGTACAATCAATGCTATGATAAGAAGTCAACATTCCAACATCCTTTGCTCGTCAAGGAATGACTTATCCTCTGACTGAGGAAGCACATGACATCCTTTGAGATTTGTGCTCTTACCGAAATTCTTCTTAACGCATTGTCTTTTTCATTCTCTCACCTCTTTATTCATATTGATCAGTTTCTACTTAAACACCAAGAATTGTAATTGTTGAGAATTTTACCGTTGGAGATCTTGAATATGCATTTTAGGAAAATCAGCCTTTAAGACATATCCATATCAAAAGAAAATAATGATTGAAAAATCCATCCAGTAAAGAGTTACTAGAATTGATGTAAATCAGTCAAAGTGTTTCACTTAAATTGATATAGGCCATGAAATGTAATTCCCTCTCAATGAGTGTTAGAACCCTAGAAACAAACTTTGTATCAATTCAAACATAAACTAGAACTGATGTAAATCAACCCGATAGAGGCAACAACTCTTTCATCCATAATAGGTACTTGAAGAGCTATAACAATACTCATGGACCTCAATGGCAAGCTGCCAAAAAGTTGAGAAGGGTGTTTATGTTAATTGTTTGGAGAGGCATAAGAAAAATATTCAAAGCCTAAAAAGACAGAGTAAATAACACTTGTATGTTATTACTTAAATAATGGATTAAGTCTTCCACTATATTGAGGAAAAATCTCTCTGTTAGGAGATGACTTGATGTAACAAAAGTCTATTGTGAACTACTACGAAATTCCTCGTGTCTCTTCTCTCTTTCTCTCTTTGTTATTCTAATCTAAGTTATTTATGATTCAACTTTACTCTCACTAAACTAGTTTTATAATCGTAAGTCGAATGATTTGATAAAGAACATATTTTTGGTTAAGAAACTCAAGTAATTTTCCGAAATTGTAAAACATAATTCAAACACCATTTCTTGTGTTTTCCAGTACATTCACATCTAACTCTAGACTTTTGCCACTGTATGCTACACCTAAATTTTGACAAAGAGCACCACTAAGCCAATAAAAAAGGGTTCTTTGCCACTTCTACTTCACTTAAGGTTTTCGTCTCCCCTTAACTTCCAATCTATTCAAGCCCTCCTTAAAGCCCTATATCTTCTAACTCATATTTGAACAATGCTCCTTATGCCATCCCTTTAGAGCATTCTTAATCCCTTTGAACTTTTCTTTCGAAACAAAAACCCCACCCCTCTGGAGAAGTCAACCCTCAGAAAAATGTCAATGCCTCTGGAAAAAGCCAATTCTCTAACAAAAGTTAATGATATGATTATCTGTACGACATTGTTTGATCAATGAATCCTTTGTTTGTATGAATCATTTGATAATCATCCAAAATATTTTTTCTTTGATAATCTTCATCCTCTGATAACTTGTTTGCTCTGATGGTCTATAAGACAACACTCTAATTATTCAATCCTTTGATCCCGTACGCACTGTTTCCTCTTATTGTCATACATATTTTAAGGATTGATTTATGGGAGTCAGTTCTAAGCTCAATGGATAATGGTTCAATTGTTCAAACGCATGAAGATATAGGTTGTTATCTGCATATAAAGTAAACAAGTCTGACACTAAAATACAAAGGCCATGCTCTAAAGAACCTCCAAATGAAACATCTCAACAGACACTTACTCCATGTATTTAAGATGAAATTGTTATGTCAATAAAGACAGTAGAGAAAAATAGAACAAAAATGGTAGTTCTGAAAAAGCCCAGAACACATCAAAAAGCACAAATGAAAAATCCTCCTAGTAGAGAGTTATTAGAATTGATGTAAATCAGTCAAAGTGTTCTCATACACTTGATTTGATATACGATTGCATATGTAACATCCTTTTAATAAGACTATCAAAACTAGAAACATACTTTGTGTCACATAAGACACAAAGTAGATATGATGTAACTCAGCCCGATAGTGGCACAACCCTCTCATTCTCATAGAGGTACCTGAAAAGGTACAACGACCCTCATGAACCTCGACGGCATGATGCCAGTATGTTTAAGAACGATTCTGGGAATGAAAGCCTGGAGAGGTTATAGAAAAATACTCAAAGCCTGAAGAGGAAGAATAAAGAATACTTGAACAACTATTTAATAGAAATAGTGAATTAAGCCCTCGACTGTATTGAGGCACAATTTCTTTTTATACTAGTTCACACAAAGTAGATCTGATGTAACTCAGCACGATAGTGGCACAACCTTCTCATTCTCATAGAGGTACTTGAAAAAGTACAACAACCCTCATGAACCTCAACAGCGTGATGCCAGTATGTTTAAGAACGATTCTGGGAACGAAAGCCTGGAGATGCTATAGAAAAATACTCCAAGCCTGAAGAGGAAGAATAAAGAATACTTGTACAACAATTTAATAGAAATAGTGAATTAAGCCATCGACTGTACTGAGGCACAATCTCTTTATAAGGGGAGGACTAGAGGTCATAACAGTTTGTTGTGAGCTAGTATAAAAATATCAATGTCTCTTTAGTCTATTTTAATTATCGCATTTTAGTTCTTTATGATTCAACCCTACTCTCTCTAAACCTTTTTCAATAGTAAGTTGAATGCGTTGATAAACAACGGTTTTCGAAGAAAAGCAAATAGTTTTTCAAAAAAAGGTAAACATAATTCAACCCCTCCCATTTCTTGTGTTTTCTAGCATATTCAGAGGTTTCTAAAGCTTTCATCATTCCTAGATAACTGCTTCATTTAGGAAAATATTCGTCTACTTATTTTCATGCAAGAAGGGTTAGAGAGTGCATTGGGTCCTATTCTGTTGCTTTTAGGGGTATTGGAATGAGATTTATCTATCAAACCTTCAATACCAACTTCTGATTCCTTGATATCTTCGTCATTGATGGAATCAACTTATATCACTTTCCCCGAGAAGTTACATCTTCGAGGTCCCACTAATAAAACCAAATTTTTTCAACCCCTTTTTTCCCAACGGACTCCCAACAGAACACAAAGTCCTTCTCCCTTTACCATTTCTTTACCTAATGAGACCGATGAGTGGGCTTGTGTCCTCTTCCCCAATCCACAATCCTAACTTTTCAAAAAGAATAAATCTAACTCATAACCTCTTTCTCGCAATTCCATTGTTTCAACTCCTCCATTCCCACGTTCGTGACCAACTTCTCCTTAATACCTCTTCCTTCTATATCCCCTTTGGTAATTCCCTTCATTTCTCCATATTTTCCATGCGCTCCCATTCCTTATTAAAACCATTTAATAGGGCATTCATAATCTCTAAATGAAAAGCATCATCTTCCTCATAATCTTGTAGTGAGTCTAGACAAAAGCTAGAATCAAAATCTTCATCATCACTAGAATCCTGTTGCATAATTTGGGGATCATACTTCAGACCTGTGAAAATTCTTTCACTAGATGCAGATGGAAGAATTTATCGTTGATCATCACCTTAGAGAATGAGTTAAGGAACACAATTGATGATGTTTTGATTAAAATATTGCATAGTCAAAGCGCAATCTATTAATTGTCGCTTCATCACTTTGAATATAATTACCCACCTTGCTTACTAACAAATCAAACAATTTCTTATTCCATTTATGAATAGGCAAATCCCAAACTCACACCAACGGACTATATCTCACTTTGTGTTATTCGGTGATAAAAATTCAACTGATTCAAACCAAAGCTTTAATAAAGAACTTATTTCTTCTATTGTCGCCTTTAAGTCTTCGCCCTCTAAAGCTTTTAGAAAATTTTCCTCCTTCCTATGGAAACAGCTTTAAATGTGAATGAACCGACGATCGAAAGCTTTTGCTGAATGCAAAATGAGTTCACTTGGTGTTAGAACCAAATTTTTGTGAGAACAATTTGTGTTTTAATGAATTTTTTAGTTTGCAAACTTTCTAATGTATGTTTTTGGAGACTCTATGTTGGATGCTTCATTGTAGAAAGAAAAAGAATCATCTAAACAAAGGCAATGCTCTATGACTCTGATAAATAAAACTATTCTTCTGATTATGATCAACGCGCTTACAATGTGCTTCTGTTACTATTAATCTGATTCAGATCAACGTGCTCTCAACGCGCCTATGTTACTATTCTTCTTATTCTGATGAACACTCTCTCAACGCGCTTGTGTTAGTATTCATCTGATTATGATCAACACACCTCTATTGAATTTGGTTAATGCAACTCACTCTAATACATCTGCATATGAAAAGTCTTACATATCAATTTGATCTCCAAAGTCAACACTCTCGTAAATTCAATGCTCTTCTTAAAGTCAATGATCTACAAAAAAATTCTCTAAGCCCACGACTTTGAAGAAGTCAACAAATCAACATTTCCTACTCATCAAAGTTAAATGTATCCTCTAATTAAACAAATATAATGACATCCTCTTATGGGATCATCCTTTTATGTTTTTGTCGTTTTCATCAAGATATGTTAAATCAATTCTAAAGACAATTATGGACAACTACTGAATGCTGATTCAAGATTTCTGAAGATTGATATGATCCATATTTCAGAGTGAAGGGACTCGATGTATCTACCTGGTTTATGGTGAACCCATGATAAATTGGTTTTGTGCTTCTCTTCTCTATCTCTTTAATTTCCATTGGTTTATCTAGTGTCTGGTATTGAGAAAAAGATTTTTACTTTAACAAAACACAATTCAAACCCGCTCTTTCTTGTTTTTTTTTTTCACTTTTCATGTGATTATGCAAAAAAACCCACCACACATTCTCTAGCCCACTAAATGTCCTCCTCTGCAACGTAGTCAACCGATGCCAAACCTCATCAAGTTGCATTGGTGTAGGTCTTCATTCTCGTCTCTTTTCATTCCTCGCCTTAGCCTTTAGAATATCCATGTAAGAGACTTGTGACAAACGGTTCCCTAATCCCGTCTCGATCCCACCCTTGAAGGTTCCTCCATCTTGCCTCATGATCTCAACCTTCGATTGTGCTTCTCTCCTCTCAAACTACATTACCCTAGCCCAAGTTTGATAAGAACCAAACAAGACATTTGTTGGGTATTGGGCTCCCTTCCTATGTGGAGAAAGGCCCAAATCTTGTAGTCCATGTGTCTCACTTATTTAAGTGGAGAGTGGTCTAATTAGGGTTGTAAGAGAGAGACTAATTTGAGAGAAAAGGCAGCCACCAAAAGAGAAAAGAGAAAAGAGAAGAGTAAACCTTATTCCCGATTTTGTTAAATCAGTCACAGGAAAACATCGATTGCGCATTCGTTAACCGTTGGATCGGGCTGAAATTTGGACAGTAGGTTCGCAACATTCAGGGCTTCGTTTTCAACGGACGGATCGGCAAAACGACGTCTGGAGTGGGAGAAATCGTGCTCGTACAGCAGCAGGTGTTTTGGTGTTTTTCTTCTTCTTGCTTTTCATTTGTAAGCTTTAGTGCTTTGTTATTTTGGCTGGTTGTAGGCACACTTGGTGCATCTTTTTGAGACTCTCTTGTACCCTTATTTGATTATAGTGGACCTATTTCTTTGGTCTGGACGACCCGTGGTTTTTACCCTTACATTGAGGGGTTTTCCACGTTAAAATATCGGTGTTCTTTACGCTCTTTTATTTTGATTAACTTGCTGCCATATATTTGTTGTTGTTCCTCACGAGTTCTTGCAAGTTGTGGAATTTTATATCCGCTGCGTATTACTTGTTATTATGTTTCTGTGTTTATTCCCCATCAACATTACATAAAGCTCTCTCTATCTTCCCCGTGTCATTGACCTATGAAAATCTAACGAAGCCGAAAACCTGACCATGCTTGTTTGACGAGCCGCCACGTAAACGTCTTGCAGCCTCCCACACCCACCAAATTCGCGCGCCAAATCCCTATGCATGAACGACTCAGGAACATTGGTAAAATAAAACGAGCAGTTAACTATCATTGAGAGTACCTCAAATCGTTGTCGTTCATCTCGTGTTGTCGTAGCCTTATTGAAACCGTGATCAAACCGCTATGAATCGTTCTTTTTCTCAAAGTCATGTGCCACGAACCAGATGCCTCCCTTTTCCTCTCCTATGACTCATAACACATCAATCGGATCCCCTCCCTGTGTTTCTCTCACCGCCCACTCTTCTTTCCTCAAGGTAGTTGCCGATAAGAGTTTCAACTGCCACACTCTCTTTCTATCTCTTTATTCTCTCCACTCATGTTTTTTTAGTCCTTAACTCTTGATACTTATTATTTCGTGCGTCTTCAATAACACAGAAAAGAGCAACAACAAAGACTAGTAGAAGATTGAACCAGTTTGTCTCTAGGAAGTATGGAAGGAGGAATCCACACTTGTTGCCACTTAGTTTTTTTCACTTTTACCACTTTAATTGATTTATGAATATTTTATGGTAGTTGGAAGTATATTCAAAATCAATTTTTTTTAATAGATGAAATAGTAAAGAAATTCAAATATAACTGTGAGGTCCCAGTTCAAACTCGGACATAGTATTTAACTTAACAATTTAAATATTTTTAAGTTGAACTAGGCCTTGTGGGTCAAAATCAATTTTTGTCGGTTTTCATTATATTATGAAAAGTGTTATGAAAAAATTGGAAAAAGAAAAAATTCAACCCAAATTTGTAGTTATTAGTAGCTTTATTTGTAGATAAGAGCGTAAACCTTAAGAAATTAATATCTACTTACGTACTCATAACTTAATTTTATTAAAAATATATAAGAAATTTAAAATAGTGAAAAATATAAGAGATTAAGGGCAGTACTCAAAAGAGTAACATTCAATTAATTTGTTAAAACTGAAATTGAATGATTCAATTTAGTTGGTAGATTTAGTTAACTTTGAGTCCGCTATTTTATGTTTGTTAATTTCCTTTTATAAAACTAATATATATAAGGACATCAACTTCTTATATTGTAAGGAGATCCATGGGCGGGGAACTTTTTCCTCTTGCGAGGACGGAGGATGAGAAAGTTTTCATTTTGTAAAGATATTCAAAACATTATAAAAAGTTTCTCAATAAAATTTAAATTTTTTTAACTTATGATGAATTATATATGAATTTTTTAAAAAATATTTTTTTTACAGGGACTAAAAATAAAATTTATTAAGGATCCAAAATTTATTTAACCCTAAAACAATTGTTTTAGTCCTTGCAAAAAAATAAGAAAATTGGTTTTCATCCTTGCAAAAACTTCATGTTGTACCTTTTTTTGTTCAATTAAATCAACTAAAAGTGGAACCAAAACAATCAATAGTAATATATGTTTTGCACCGTACATTAAGAGAAAATGCCCTGTATATAGTAAGTGATAATGCACCATACATTAACTAGTTGAAATAAGTTTCATTACAAACCCAACTGACACCAAAAAATGGGGTATCATATAAGTGCACCAAATGTACGAAAAATGAGGAGAGAGACTTATGACGATACTATTGGTTTGTAATTAAACTTATTGGTTTCTAATGAATTTTTTGGTGTCACTTTTGGTTTATGATGATGCATTTTCTTTTAATATATGGAGCAAAATATATTTTTCCATTGATTAGTTTGGTCCCAATATTATTAGTTGATTTAACTGAGAAAAAAAGGTAGAACATAAACTTTTCACAATGAATAAAACCAACTTTCTTTCATTTTGTATGGAATAATTTTTTATTTATTATTTAAAAACTAAAATGTAATCTTAATTGCAAATGTAAGCTGAAAGTTACTTTTTTACTATTGTATTAAAAAATTAATAGTATTCGACATTAAAGACTAAAATGAAAATATTTTCATTTTACAAGAATTGGAACTAAAAAGATTATTTTCAGGGATTAAAAATAATTTTCTTGACTATTGCATGGTCTAATTCAATGGTTAAACCTTTAAGTTTTTAATATAGACTGACTCAACAATTATGCGGTCCACTAGTGGCTCATTGGTTCAACTAGTGACTCAATGATCTAATGCGTTGATCGGGTCGATCACCAATCTAGATTTTAAAAATATGTGTTAGAAACATGTTTCAAGGTCACGCATTGCAATGAAAACAATTTTTAAATAAAATTTGAAAGCAAGAGTCAATTTAGAGGTTGCATGAATCAACTCACACATGCCCCCAAAACAAATATAGTTTCTTTATGCAGGTGAGTCGACTCACTTGATAAGTGAATTGACTCACAAAAACTACCTAGAGGTTAAGCAAATCAAGTTATACCTAGTGTAAATCTTCTCATATACTTCAGGGATGAAATTATAGAGTTTTTAATTATTTATGAATAGATTCACACCATGTATGAATAGACTTTCACTAGTTTTACAATTCTTTTTTGTTAGGTAAAAATTAGTTATTTCAGTTGCTTTATTGTGTCTTTTCTTATCTAATATTTGTCTTATAAATATCTACATGTTCCATCATTTCAAATTGAACACCTTCATTCATTTTTCATCTTTCATCTTTTCAAAAAAAATCTTAGATATTAAATATATTAGGATTCTCTTTCTTGTTTAGATGAATTTTTTAGAGATGAACATGAAAGGTGTAGATATCCTTTCATTGAATGATTGTTTTAGTTGTGAGCAATTGAATGTTCAATTTGTTGCACATAATAGGATTGAAAAGAATAATCCTTTCAAGGTAATAGAGTTTGTGATTACTATTGGAGTTTCAAAGCTTTCAACATCGAAAAGTTTTCTTCAAACTTTTCAATTTTAAGGAATTGATCAGACTTTGTGAAGGGTATTTCATAAAAGTTTGGTTCTTGAGAGAGTTTAGGGAAGAAGGAACTGTTTTTATAAGTGTTATACAGCACTTTTTCATTAAAAAAAAAACGTTGTAGTTACTAGCGCTGTAAAAAATACAACAACGCTTTTTAAAATAAAAAAGCATTGTAAAATAGGTCGATATTCTCGTTTTACAGCGCTTTTTCGAAAAAGCGCTGTAACTCCCTGTACGTGACCATATATGACCCTACAACAGCGCTTGTAAAAAGAACGATGTTGTATCCTCCATAATTTTTATTAAATTATACAACATCGCTTGTTTTTAATAAGCGCTGTAAAAGGCGCGCTATAAAATGTCATTTTTGGCGTAGTGGTAATTCCATTATGGAATAATCTTTGTAAATATTTATATTGCATAGAAAGGAAAACACTTCAATTCATATTGAATGAGGTTTGGATGTACTCTAAATAGTGATAAAACCTAGATGATCTTTTATAAAAATATCGGTGTGATATTTCATTTCCCTTATCTTTTATTTATGCAATTTACATTTATGTTTTAACAGTATACTTGGTGTTTGGAGGAGATAGAAATGATTTTTTTGTTTTGTCATTAAACTTGTTTTTTGTTGGGAATAATTAGAGCTCGTTGGATGTCTATATTTCTACACCTATAACTCCTATAATTAAAGGTCATTCACACCATTATGTTAGTGCACCTAATAGTACACTCTTAATATACTTGCAAGTTACTAGAATCAAGTCCTATAACCACGACTAATATGGCCTTGTCAAAACATACCTTGATGAGAATAATCCAATACTTTCTTAGTCTTTCTTCTCATTCAATTGTCTCCCTTCTCTCTATTTTTTTATATTTTGTTATAGTTTTTATTAATTTCATAACATGTTATTAACTCGATCCTATAAGACCTATTTGATCTTAGTATTAATTTACAAGAAAAGAAAATACATATATTTTATGTCATTCAAATATGTTTCTAAAGTAGAAAAATTGAAAAAGACTTTCAAGAATATGTTGAGAGATTTCTAACAAATTATCATTGAACAAAAGAGAATTTATTGATTATAATGTTAGGGATCAGATGATAGATTGAACTTTATTCTTATAAGTAAATGGTTCACACTATTTATTTACAACTATTTTTGTGATTATGGTAATTCATGTAGTAGACATTACAATTTATGTGGTATTTACTAATTACATGTGAAGGAGATAAAAATCATGAGAATGATTTGTGGTTATGATTTTTATTATTTCTAATAGCGGTTAAGTAAATTGTTATGAGTATTTTACTAATTATGTTTTAATTTTTATGGTATTTACTAATTGTTATGATTTTTATTATTTAATTTTACTAATTATATTTTATATCATTACTAATATATAGAATTTTATATAGAAACATCATTTCGAAATGATAAGAAAAAAAATGGTATAGTTGGTCAAT
>JBBPBP010000001.1:33195029-33234991 GCA_037974735.1 Cicer chorassanicum
GAGCTTTTTAATTACTTTCTTCAAACTCTTAAGTTTCATAGTATTTTATTCTGTCCAATTTCTAGTATTATTTTATTATGTCCAATTTCTAATAGTATTTTATTCTATTCAATTTCTATTTTTTCCACTCCAATTTCTAATTAACAAAATAAACATTTTCACTTCTTTATATTCAATTTATATTTATAAACAAACTTTGCATTTATGGCTTATAAAATTTTACTTGTTGAAGAATCTTTTTCTTTCAAGTTATTTTTATATAGTTGAGTATTATTTGATATTAGTATGGTAGTGCAACAGATAAATCGTATCTTTATAATTTTTATTATTATACAATAACATTTCATTATTGACTCAATGAATTAGAACAATTGAAACAATTGGGTGATTGTAAAGTAGAAGTTTACAAGTTTACATATTATATTAAAGTTTGTTGTTGGCAAGAACGGTTGAGCCATCTCGAATCTAACATGATGTGAAAAAAAGAATTTTTGATGTCAACATGTATTGAAGACCTAGAAAATTATTCAATTCAATAATTTGTGTGTTATTAGTTCCCAAAAGAAGTTGATAATTTGAGGGAATGAGTCTTACATTTCTAGAATGTAGACAATGTGGTATTTGTGAATCAATACACCAATCATAAACTAGGAGGTCATATGTATGTTTATTGTCAACTCACATCTATGATTCTAGAAATTGGAGACTTGTTTATAAATGAGTTTGTTGATTATCATTTGATGAATTAGTTTTTCCAATCTAGATGATTATATGAAAAAATATTTGCCTCTAGTGTATAGTAAGCTTTAATCACATGCAAATCATTACTATGAAGTCAAAGCATAAGCAAAAGACTACAATTGTTGATGTTTGTGTCAGAAGAAAGAATGATCAGAACCAAGCTAATTTTATATCTAGTTAGAAGATCATCTAAAAGAGAAATTGTCAAACTCTGGAACGACAAAAGTAAGGACAAGTTTGCTAAATCATCCTTGTCTGTCATAGGGTCAAACACTCTATAAATTAATTCAATTTTTTAAAGTTATAGCACTTATCTGTTTTGTCTTATATATTTATGTTTTTATGCCATATCTTCTGTCTTTGATTTTTTAGGAAGTATTTTTAATCCGTTTTTGTGGGTTTCTTCTGTTTTACTTTATCTGTGTTTTGTAAGGTCTTTCATTTTTAATGTGTTTTCTTTAAAAGCTTCCTTGTAGCATTAGTAGTGGTGGTACAGATCCTCTATCTTGCAGCAAGATTTCTTGTCCTTAATCTTATTGTCTGTCTTGTTGTTTGAACATTTACCTTTCAATAAAACCAATGTTTTGATTTCTACCTTTCCTCTGCCTATTTAAACTTCTCCACTCTCAAATGTGTTTTTTTTAAAAAAACAACCATTCTTCCCCCATCACCCCAACCTTTTTAGAATCAAAAGTTTTAATCCTGCTACCCTTTACAAAAATAATCCACTCTCATCCTTTGTTGAGTCTTCATCTGCCTAAATGATTCTATTGTTACACTGTACTCTCATAAACACTTTAAGATCTTCATAAAACATGAACTACTCAACTTCAATATTGAAAATTTCAGAAATCTTAAATTCTTACATCTGTGAACTACAATCAACAAGATGGATTAAGCAAAAAAAAAAAAAAAAAGATTCACAAAATGCAGTAAATGGTTGACACAAGTGTGAACCTTGGATGTGAAATGTCACTCCCTCTCTCCTGCTAAGAACCTTGTGCACAAGGAGGTAGTGAAAAAAGGAATTGAAAGGTTTGTGCCTCATTCTGTTATGAATCTCTTTTAATGGACGAGTAGTCATAGAGAAATGACCAACAAAAGTTGAAGAACATACCATTTTATCAAAGATTTGTATCTTTGGAATATTATATCTCCATCTCGACATTTAGTGAAAATCCCATCAGACAAGTCAAAGACTAATAGAGAAAAGGAGAAGTTGAAGCATCTTCTTTTCTTTTGTTATATATGACAAGTTAGAAGGTAGGTTCCTGAATAGGTAAACTTGTTCATCTCTGTATCATATGGACATTCAAACAAGACACTTACTGAAGAGAGCGTCAATAAAGAGATTTAGTTTACTTATGTATTAAGAATTGGTGATTCCTCTGATTCATCTTACAACCTCTGATTGAAAAATTATAAGCATTTATTTCTAAAGTTGCTCAAAAGTGAAAAATAAAATGCTTATCATAATCAATTATGTGGATTTGTTTAAAGTGTTTTGCCTTATTCAAACTCTTAATTTTTGTTTCCTTTGTTTCTTTTCTCTTCTTTATGTCTTTCTTTGTTCCTATTTCCTTTTGATTTATTTATTTTATACATTTTTACTAAGTTTATCTTAAATAAAGAATCTTTTATTTAAAATAAATATTTCCTTCTCTGTCTTCAACTCTTCATCTTCTTCCACTCTCATCTCAAGTTCTTATATAAGTTTTGCTTGTCATAAATGTCTGTCACGTTTTTACGTACACATTTCCCTTTCACCTCTCTAGGTCTTCCACGCTCGCATCATTACTTCTTAATTTTCCTAAATGTTTTTAAAAAATTTCTCTTTATAGCTCTTTTTGTTTTCAGCTTTTATTACTTGTTTTCTTTTTCACTCTTTTTTCAAACTCTTAATTTTCTTCATCTTCTTTTTCATCTTTCAAACTCTTCTAATATGGATGTCGACTCATCTTCTGCTAAAAAAAGGAAATCATCTTCCTCTCTTTAGAAGAAAAAATTCCATCATATTAAATTACATCATTGGTGAGCGACATGTTCCTTGAACAACTTAATATTTAAATAACTCTGCAAGAAAGTTGGATCTTTTCATAAATCAAATGAAGGAAGCAGCGAAACTCTTAAGGAGTGTTCCTAGATGTCTTTAGATATTTTTTTAGGAATAGTTCTTTTAATTTTTATTTATTTTCTTAGTGGTTGTAAGCATCTCTCTTTTCTTAATGAAGTTTTACCTTTGTGCATTTACTGTAGTATTTCTTTTATTTCATTCTTTCTTTTTTATATTTACCTTAATTATTTTCTGAATTATATACTAATTTTTATATGCATATTTGTGTGACGTGTGCTGTACATTTATTGTTTTTTTGAGTGTGGTTATGTGTATGTTTGCTTGCTTTAATTTTTCTAAGGTTATGTCAAATTTTATTCTTTTGATAATAACAAAGAGGAAGCAAAATAGAGAAATATATGAGAATGGTTAAACTACAAAGGCTTAATAACCTCTAAAAATATGATTTCTCCATTAGACCTAATATCCTAAGAAAAATATTACTCCAAAGGCTTAATATCTGGATGAATTGTTAATCAATAGTCTTTTTAAGAATCCAAAACTTTACATCCTAGAAATCGGTAAATTCAATTGAAAAGAATTGTCAAAACTAAGATAAAATTGTGTGTCTTATCTGTTTGCTTATCTTTATTATTCTCCTCTACTTTTAATTTCTATTTTTATTTTTACCCTTATGTGAATAAAAAATGTAACAAAACATAATAAGTTTGACTTTCTTAAAAATCATATTTATCATATTGAGGGAGAATCCTAGAATATTGATTTTAAACATCTTTCTTCAAAAAGTTCAAAGATTTATTAAGTTAAACATTTTTTTTTCTAGAACTACATCAAGCGGAGCATACTTCTAAATTTTATTTTGTGAAGGAAAATTGTTCATTAAAGTGTATAGTTCTTTGTCATCATCAAAAAAGGGGGAGATTGTTTGTGCAAAACTGCTTTTTGCTACAATCCTTTGATTGATGTTTTAATGATAACAAAATTAATAAAAACAATTATCCCTTAACTATTTGATAGGTGTGCAAACTAATTTAGAAGATAAAGATTTATATTAATGACTATCTATTTTTATGTAGTATAAATTATGAGTAAGTTAGAGATAATAATCTAAGTGTTTTAAACACAAATAATATTATTACCTTATGAAAAAATAATTATATTTTCTAATAGACTAAGTCATGATATAGAGATAAGAAACATTGCAACAAGCATTTGATAATCTACTATCCGAGTCAAAGCGATTAAAGATAAAGAAAATATAAGTCAATGTTTGATCCTCAAATCACAATGTAAAAAAATATTACAATGATCACCTGGCTCTGACTAAAGTTAATTATGAGTCAAGATTGTTGTTGATCCTCTTACTCAAAGACCAAAGAAGAAAACTTTGAATAAAGCCTCTGATAAAGTCAATGCTTTGGTAAAAGTTAAATCATTTTATCAACAAAGAAAGAGAATTAACTTATGAAGGCAAATACACTATGACTCTGGAAAATAAAACTATTGTCTAACTCTGAACAATGCACTGGTGAATCTGACAAATGCAAACTCACTCTCACAATTATTTGTCTAATTATTCTTAGAACCTAGATGATCGTATGATCAACATTTTAAATCAACACTATGATAAAATCAACGATCTATTAAACGTCAACTATCTTAAGTCAATCATTTGAGTCAGAACTTTCAAGAAGTCAATTTCTCATCATCCTCTACTCATCAAAAATCAACTATCTTAAGTCAATCCTTTTGTGAATTTCATGTATCAACATAACAGAATAAATACTAGAATGTTCAAAGACACATAACGTATCAGTCTGTTCACTTTTCTCAAATGATGACCATAGTTAGCCTCCTCCGTAACAAAAATTATGTTTCAAGTTTTTGACGAAATTCTAATTATCATTTACTATTGTTATTTTAATTTTAATGAATGTACTGTTAGTTTTCAGGATTGAATTCGGATTAATTTAAATTTGGTTGATTAAGATTGATTTAAGGATTAAATTAAAATTATATATTAGAATTAGATCAAATATGTTTCAAATTTGAAATAAGATTAAATTAAATTATTTGATTAAGTAAACAAGGATAAAATTATAGTTAAAATAGTTTAAAAGAAAGATAATATTATAAGTAAATAAAAAGCTAAAATACACTTTTGATCATTTAAGTTTAGTTTAGTTTCTACTTTGGCTAAAATACTCTTTTGGTCCGTTAAAAAGTGTCATGTGGTCGTTATGATGCTTTGGTGTAGCAGTGTTGATGCGACAAAAAACCTAAAACCCAAATTTTTTATTTCCAATAGAAAACTCAAAACATCAATCATGTGAATTAAAGAAATACCCAAAACAAGAAATTCATCATTTAGTAAGAATTAAAAAATGAGTTGATGTAAATAAAGAGAAATCTATTGTAAATAAATGAGTTGTTCAACTCATTTTTATTTCTTCCAGATATTTTTTTTGCATTATGTGTTTCAAAAATGATATTTTTATGGCTTTCAAGAAGGATTTTTTATGGGTTGCACAAATCAATTGTTGACTTTGTTTTTATGGGTTTCAAAAAGGATTTCTTAATTCATCTTCATCGATCTCCATTAATCAAAATTGAAAGGATTTCAAGATGCATGTTCTTCCTTCTTCCAATTACAAAAATTAAAATCTTCATCATCAACATTAGTTATCTTCATCATAAACTTAAAAAAAGCTCAAAAAATGTCAGTTCAAAAATAAAGCAAATATGAAGCTAAAAAATATCAGTTCAAAAGACAAAATATAATAGTTCAAATCAAATATTACATAAAGGATACGTTCAAAAATATTAAAAAATATAAAAGACCAATTTAGGAAATGAGTCAAACAAGACTGCAATGGATTTTAATTTCCTTGATTGAAAGAATTCCTAGAACTTTTTTTAGATTTCTTTTAATAATAACTAATTAAAAACATTTGTTATTTTTATTTTTCCCACAACATCACTATTATGCATAGTCAAAATTGTAATGGTCACATGACATTTGTTTCACGGATCTAATGAAAATAACATTTTTGTAAACAGATCATAACTTAAAGGTTAACTATGCAAAAATAGATGTAATTTAAAAGATTAAATAAAATAAAAAAACCTAAAAGATCTAAGAGGGAACTAGATTAAACTTAAAAGACTCAACACATATTTTAGCTTAAATAAAAAATACACCGAAATTTGCTAGCCTCTTTATATATAAAACCATGATAAAGTTACAATTAGAAATATAAATGTATTTTAATTTACATTTGTGATGATGAGACCTGAAAAATAATTTGTACAAGTAACAGATAAATCCATCATTACCAACATTTGATATTCCATTTCTTCATGTTTGTGTTTAAGATTAATTTTTGTTTCGTATTTTTATTACTAAAGTACACTTAAAAATATTTACTTTAACATTTTTTTCTAATTAAAAATTTATAAGATAATTAATTTTTAAATAAGAAACTAACTATATTACATATCACATCATAATTCAGGAATGCATTTTATCAATGCAATGTGCACACTTGGTACATCACTTTAATGTTATATGGTATCAAAACTACGCTGAAGTACTTGGTGAGGAGACGCAATATTATGTCATCACACAAATAACATATGCAACCAAATCCTTAAAGACCTACTCAACTCATCCAAAGACTCATCCAAAGTTTCATGATTGCTCCCCGCATTGGAAGAATTACCCCAAGTCACAAAAAAATTCACCTAGAATACCTCCAATGTCTAATATTCTCCGCAGGTTTGACTGTGACCCACACCATTAGTCTCGTTCATTTGTTCTTCCCTGATACTAGATCAAAGATCCTCACATCACTAATAATATATAGGCACATTGGGTAGAACCCATCACAATTTCCTTCCTCGTCTAGTCGTCCTAAGTCACTCCATATACAAAGCAAATTCTCATAGGCATGAGACAGGTATAGCATATGTTCACAGTTTCACAAAATGCACATTTCATTGATCACTACATAGTTCAGTTCACAAATTTAAATATAGTAGCTTATATCTTAATAGTATCTCAATTCATAACACACAACACACTTACAACAATCAGATTTAGTTCCACAATACAATTTTTCATAGCACAATCATTCATGGCATATTCAGATAACTAAAATATCTCAATTATTAAGTTATCACACATCATAATATCTCAGTAAAATAAAAACAACAACCGATAAATATTTCTAAGGCATTTTATTACTCATAATCCAAATGGCATATTTAATTTACATGTTAATCATAATAGGACGTTAGCCTTAGCAAGCCCAGGACAATTGGGAAATCAAACATTCCTGATCATCTTATCCCATTTGTGCCCAAGATTAAATCACATTAAATGCACTGTTACCTAGATAACAAGAATGAAGGAAATTAGACAGAAAGAAAGCGATGCACTGGATTCGGCATAAGAAATCTCAATGGCCTGCTTTGAACATTGCAAAATAAATGACAGACTCAAAATGGTTGCATAAGGAATATTTTGATCAAAAGTAAACAATAACAAAGCTGCCAATCAAAATGAGACTTATTGCAATAATAGAAATAAGACTTATTCTAATATGACCATAGGGACCTCTGATATATACTAGATCCTAATAGGGTTTCTAGAAAGTTTCTGTTATGATGATTAGAAGAGAAATCAATGATCTTCGGATCACCTTTTGATGTAACGTCCTTGTAATCATCAAATGTTAATAGCCATCTGGTAGTTGTAATGATGGTACAATTGTCATCAAGTGACTCAAATTGCGGGTATAGTTGAGCTATTGTGTCCATCATCACCATATTTCCTTCTTGTCCATCTACACTACGCCAAAAATGGCATTTTATAGCGCTTTTTTTAAGCCCTTTACAGCGCTTTTAATCGTTGTAGTACCTAGTGTTGTTAAAAGATACAACAACGCTATTTAAAATAATAAAGCGTTGTAATAGGTATAAATATATAGCATTCAACGCTATTTAAAATACAAAAGCGCTATAATAGGTGCATATATAGCGCACTTCTTATACTAGTTTTACAGCGCTTTTCTTAAAAAAAATGCTCTAATAGGTGTATCCTTATACTAGATTTACCGCGCTTATTTCAAAAATCTCCTTCATGAATCGCAATGTATAGTATCCGCAATCTATGTTTTTAGTTTGGCGAGGGCACTATAAAATAAAACATGTACCCCAATAAATATTTATGCATTGATTGTAAATGAAATTTTAAAGGCATATAATTAAGTTCTGTAACAAAAACTTTAAACCTTTATTGGAATCAATGTGATGTTGTTTGACTTATGCTTCGACACTGTAGCACTCATTTGAGCGTGGATAACTTGTAAAGCACTATCAAATAAATGTGATTATTATTCAATTATCAAACACATTATTTATATTTGTAATAAATAAATGAATATTACTTACGTATCGAAGATATTCTTTATATCAGAGTGATTGTTATAATGACCATACAATGGGTCTACAACACCCAATGTTGCCTACAACAACAAAAAATTTGGTTGACAAATTTGTTTATACAACTGATAAAGTATTATAAATTAAATAAGATATAGATAAAGAATATCTACTTATCCTTCTCTTTATTTTTCAAAAGTATATCAACGACATATTTTTTTACGTTAATTGGATCAAGTTTAAACATGGATAGCTTATGGGGAGATAAGAAATAAAATCTATCTCTCAATTTGCGCATGCACACCAACTTTTCATACAAATACCTTCAATGAAAATATCAAATTAGATGAATTACCAATAAATGTGGCAGTGATGCAATTAAAAATAATTTTTATCTTAAATAAAGTATTTTACATTACCTAATGTATATGCTGATAACAGTAGCACTCAGCTCCTTATGATTGAGAAGTTCATATATGTGCTCTTTATCAAGTAATTCTTCATACTCATCTCCCAAAATACCTTTCTCCATATGTAAGATACGTGAATCATTGTTGTCCATATTCATTTTTGCTTGCATGTCCAAACACGACCCAAATCGAGAAATGCGTGGATGACTTATTTTAGAAGCAGCAACTGATTTTCCAACGATCCAATTTTTGAATTTTGGCAGATTTATTATTACCACGAACCTGCATTTGCGGTACGACGGATTTCTAGCAGATTTGCGATGCGGCGGGTTTATTTTTTGAATCAAATTTCTTAACATTTTCGGTAGGTTTTGCTTGAATCTGAAAAAATGAGGTTGATAAGTTTGCTAGTTATTATAGTAAGTTAATCATTTTGTATACAATTGATGTGTATGTCAAACCTTTTCTGGTGAAGTGACTGACTCGTTGTGAGGAATCTTCTTATCATTCCCTTTAGACTTTGTAAGAATCTAAATAAATGTGAAATTAAAGTTAAGAACGGAAAAATCAGCAATTAAACATAATCAATCATAATCATAAAATTAAACATACATAGCAATTAAACATACCGTATCTATGCCAACAAGATTTTTGGGCCATGGCACGTAACTACCTATTGCTTCTCCCAAAAACTTCATATCTCCACTATTGTCGGGTATAGGCAATGGTGCAAGTGCTTCAAAAGCAATCACATGTGAAACTTTAACATGGCCGACAGGGATCGGATTATGGTGTAATACTTCTCCCAAGGTATTGTACAATGTTCCTTTTCCAACCATGCGATGAATAGGTGAGGATAAATATAGCACGCAAGATGAGACACCCTAAATCAATGGTTAATACATAAGTATGTGAAACAATTGGTTGAATGAATTTCTTATTTCATTAAGTAATTAATTACCTCTTGAAGACTTTTACGACCAATGTTACAACTAGCATTTTCACTCTTTAGTTGTATTTCATGTTGACACTCCGGAAGTTGCTTTTCCTTATTCTTTTTACGCCAAATCCTTTATCACTCACACGGCCAGAATATTTAGGAACATTAAATATCTTACCAAGTATGTCCCTACAACTAACTTGTTTATTCTCCTCTAGATTTTCAGAACATTGTTCTAGATTCTCCTAAAATACATGTAGTATTAAAAAGATAAGTTCAATATCGTTTTTAAAAGACAATATTTAAAAATATTAAAGTGATAATATACTTACACATTGTTCTATCACTTGTTGAACATTTTCATTATCAACTATTCCATCCTTATTCAAACGAGCCTCCTTCCACAAAATATGACGACTTAATGGTTGATCGGATTTCGTCTCGTGAAGCTAGTCGTTAAGACATAAACAAAATATTAGTTAGAAACTATAGTTTATAATCTATCACATTATATAAAAGTGATGTTTACTTACATTTTTTTGCTCTAAACGTGCATACCCCATACGCGATTTTTTGTATGGATGCATTGGATTTTTTGCTCTCTCGTGATTGGCTGTACTTATACTTTAAATAAATAAAAATTAACAATCGTGTAAAAAAAATACGCTATGAATATGAATAAAATACAAATGCTAATAAATTAATATTACCACAAAAGCGGGTCTGCACGTTTAGCTACAAAAGCGCTCAATTCTTCATTTGATATGTAGTGTTTGTATATTTTCGGAGCTTCAACATTCAAATTTCAATCACGATCTCTTAAGTAGAAATTTGACAAATGAGATCTAAATCCTCTGTGTTTTTTTTCGGCAACTCTAAGCACATAATTTTTTCGCACATCATCAACGTTAAAAGCCGACTGCAAACCAAATAAAGATAGAGTTTGAGTAAATGTATTTCAATAGAAAAGCACTTTAAAAGACCTAAAAGCCTTTTACAATGCTTATGGACAAAAAACGTTGTAAAATTACAAGTTCAGTTCAAGTTAAATATGCTAAATTACAATTTCAATTCAGTTTCTGTAAAATGCTAAATAATTAGTTAAATACCTATATATTAATGCTAAATGCTAAATTACAATTTTAGTTCAGTTTATGCAAAATACCTATATATCAATGCTAAATACTAAATTACATGATCAGTTCATATTGGGATTAGTTCAAGTTCAATGAAAATGCCCAGCCAAACATAGCGTTTTCAAGTTCAAGTTCAGTTCAATTAAGCAGTTCAAGACTTAGTTCTGACAGAATATCAGTATAAGCAGAAAATCAAATACAGTTCAAGCTAAATGCTAAATGCTCAGTTCTGGCAGGTCAAACAGATTGCTAAGTATAAATTACATGAAATTAGTTCTGGCAGTTCAAGTTACATGAACTTAGTATAAATTACATGATGAGTTCAGATTACATGACTTATATAAAACACTTAAACACCTTAAGATGCCCTTCTTCTTTTCCTGGTGGGATTCACATTTATTTGTCACTTAACGATACAGAACGATCAATTAATCCAAATTCCCTCATCATGATCATCTCTAAGATATAAACCATCATCAGTTGAATCAATTTCACGTGGTTGTGATGTCGCAAAGAAAATATCATTACCAACATCTTCATCGTTATTGTTATCATCACTTATTTTATTCGTCGATAGCATAATGGATCGTTTATCATCAGCAGGATCCGTGACATAAAACACTTGTTGAGCTTGTGATGCTAAAATAAAAGGCTCATCTTTGTATGCCACCTTATTAAAATCGACAAGCAAGAATCCTGACTCATCAATCCGAACGCCGTTATTATTATCGACCCACTTGCAACCAAATATGGGAACACGAAACATTGTGTAAGCTAACTCCCATATGTGCTCGGTAACCCCAAAATATGATAGATTTGCATATATTGAGTTTTTGTCTTTTGCACTTGAGATAAGCATCGCTTCAGCTATGAAAGTGACTTCGCTATTTTGCATAGTGGTTTGATCATCTTGTTCTTTGGTATAAAATGTGTAGCCGTTAATTACATAACCGATGTAAGAAAAGACATATAAACTCGGACCATTTGCTAGCCACCTCAATCTCTGTGAAATTGAACTAGGGTCTATATCAAACTTTGAGTTAATGTGATTTTTTAGCCATTTTATAAAACTTCGATTGTGCTCTCGTGTTATCCAATTTTGATTCCTATTCATGTTCAAACTAGATAATTGATCCATGTGTATTGTAACATACGGTTGAACCTCATCATCATTGTGCAGAACATACAATTGTCTCTGCTCCCATTCTGTCCTTGATATAGTCATTACTCTCTTTCCAATTATCTCTTCTCCTGTTATTCTTCCCGAATGACGAGACATGGGAAGCCCTATGGATTCATCATTGGAAAGATATTCATTACAAAATTCAGCAACTTCTTCGACAATGTACCGTTCAGCAATACAACCTTCTGGTCGACTTCTACTTTTTACGTACCCTTTTAATATTTTCATATATCGTTCTATCATATACATCCATCTCATATAAGTTGGCCCACAAAGTTGTGCCTCCTCAACAAGATGAACAGTAAGGTGAACCATTATATCAAAAAACAAGGGTGGGAAATACATTTCAAGCTCACACAAAGTAACAACAATTTCCCTCTGCAATGTCGGTAATTTCTGAGGATCGATCACTTTACTACAAATTTCCCTGAAGAAGAAACATAATTTAGTTATGGCTCGTCGAACTTTTTCAGGTAAAATGGAACGTTTACCTATTGGTAGCAAATTCTCCATTAGAACATGACAATCATGGGTCTTCAAACCTTTTAACTTGAGGTCTTTCATACAAACTAAACATCATAAACTTACGTTTCACACATAACCATGGAGGTAGGTTATAAATTAATAAAATCACCGGCCACGTGTTGTGTAAGATGCTTTAAAGACCATGTGGATTCATTCCATCAGTAGAAAGTGCAAGTAGTAGATTTCTTGACTCTCTCCCGAAATCATGATACTCATGATCAATTTTTGTCCATTGTGGAGAATCTGCAGAGTGTCGAAACTTTCCATTTCTAATTCTTTCATCTGCATGCCATGTCAAGTGTTTTGAATCTTATTCACTGCGATAGATGTGCCTAAATCTTGGTATTATAGGAAAATACCACACGACTTTTGCTAGAGTAGATTCTTTCTACTTATATCAAGAGACATTGCATTTCGGACACGCCTTTAGTAATTCATATTCATTTCGAAATAAAATGCAATCGTTAGAACACGCATGAATCTTTTCGTAACTCATGCCAATAGAGCCCAAAATTTGTTTAGCCTCGTAGGTTCGACTGGGAAGTTCATTATCATCTGGCAACATATCTTTTAGGAGTGTTAATAATTATGTGAAGCTTTTATCAGACCATCCATTAATCGCTTTTAAGTTGTACAACTTTAATATCGCCGACAGTCTTGTGAATTTAGTACAACCATTATATAATGGTTTCTCTGCATCATTCAACAAACTCTCAAACATTTTTAGGACAATCCCGAAGATCTTCTTCAACTGCTTTTGCAATATCCTCAACTCGGTCCCACACATATGTTTCTGTGTCGAAATCATTTGAAGCATATGTCGAACCATTCTCAAAATTAGTTTTCCCTTTTTTTTTTCTCACCATGTCTTATCCAACATGTATAGCTTTGATCAATTCCATGCCATACTAAATGTCCTTCCAATTGATCTGCTCTAATGTGTTTTCCAAAACAACATTTTAAACAAGGACAAATTATTCGACTTGGGTCTTTTGCATTCTTCATTGCAAACTCAACAAACTCCTTTACTCCATTTTCATACTCTTTTGACAATCGATTGGTAGACACCCATTTTCAGTCCATTTTATATGACCTATATGAATGCAGTGTTACACAAATGATAAACTACTGAAAACATTAAACCAATCTATAGTATATATAGTCTAACATTGAAAAATGGAAACCAAGGTCCAAGGTTATGCATACAAGTCTGATTTCAAAACAGAACAAATTGAACATATTTCAAAAATGAACAGATTTTATATGATTTATCAGGTAACAATTTATCTGATTTATCAAGTAACAATTTATATGATTTATCAAGGTTATACCATCTACTATCAGGTAACATTTTATATGATTTATCAGGTAACAATTTATTAGTTTTAGTGACAACAACAAATTAATAAAAACAGTACCTGAGACAACAATCACTCAGTAGAAATGGGCGCACAGTAGATGAGTGTTCAACGAGAAGAGGGCGCACAATATAGAGGAGAGGAGGGTTCGTAGGGTTAGGGAGAGAACATATTAAATATGTTTTTATTTATTTATCAATAATATATAATAGCTAGAAAGCGCTATATTTTACAGTGCTTATATACAAAGCGCTCTAAAAGACCCTGTAATTATGTGAAAGCGCTATATTTTACAACACTTATATACAAAGCGTTGTAAACATTATGTGAGAGCGTTATATTTTACAACGCTTGTATACAAAGCTCTCTAAAAAGCGCTGTAAACATCATGTGAGAGCGCTATATTTTACAGCGCTTATATCCAAAGTGCTATAAAAGCGCTGTAAATATTATATGAAAGCGCTATGTGACCCTACAACAGCGCTTTCAGCAAAAGCATTGTAAACATTTTGACTCTATATGACCCTACAACAGCGTTTTTGCAAAAGCGCTTGTCAGAAAAGCGTTGTTGTATCATCCGTTAATTTTAATATATTATACAACAACGCTTTAATTAGAAAGCGCTGTAAAAAGCACGCTGTAAAATGTTATTTTGGCGTAGTGTCTAATGGTTATAATCGACGGTCAAAGTATATTGGAGTGGACAACGATTTTGAATTCTTTCTTTAGCGAGAGTTTGTCCTAGTTTCCAAAAGCTTCTCTAGTGTTATTGACTAGATTGAGTTGAACCAAAATTGTTTATTTCTTTGTTGAACTCGAAATAAGATGCCTTAAATATGTAACAGAACTGAAAGGTAGATAGATACATTTTCTTTATATTTGAAATGTAAATTAGTAAAAGATTGATATAAAGTACATTATTATGAATTTAATTAAAATAATATTTTTTTTATACTTGAAATGTAAATTAGTAAAAGATTGATAAAAAGTACATTATTATGAATTTAATTAAAATAATAAAATATCTTGTATATTTCGAAATACAAGAACGACAAATTCAATGCATCAGTTGTATTTGGAGTGGGTTTTTTTTTAAAAAAAAATAGACTTTTCATTGTATAACGTACAAACTATAAAGTGTGGAACATCGCTGGTGATCTAGTACACCAAGTGACTTCAGCTTTCAGATAGCTCTGAAATGCAGTGTGGAAAAATCCAAATTATAAACCAAGCGTGCATGGTATATGACCAGATAGTTGGCACGTATATACAAAAGTAAAAGCTGCTAAATTGAAAGGTATTTTAGTTAACAAACAGTGATAGACAGCAACACAGATAAAGAGAGAGAAAGTTAATACATATTTTTATATTTAAATAAATAATGTTGTATCTATTATCTGGAGGTAGAAGAAGTGCCAGAGGAATGGTGAGTGAAAAGACAAGTCCAGTATCAAAGCGGGAGTCTATGAAATCATAAGTGACGAGGCCATCTTGCCATGGTAAACATTTTGGAGATATTTTAATTTTAAATATTTAACTTCAGATTAAAAAAATTACAATTTTAAAAATTAAAATAAAATAAAATAAATTTTTAATTCTTATAAAATTTTATTTAAAATTCTTAAAAATATTTTCAATTATTTAGCCGGTCAAATTTTTTTATTCACTTTTAATCTTTATTTTGAAAAGCTTTAGTAAAAAATGAAACTTTTAATACATAAAAAAAGTCTATATAAAATCAAAATAAAGAATAAAAGTGAATAAAAAATATTTTGTTACTAAACTTAAAATGTCATAATTTTGTAAAGACTAAACATATTTAATTAAAAAAAAGTTAACCTTCATTTCATTATATTATAAAAAAAAAAATTGGGGACCCTTCATTGGTGCCTAACAGTTTCGGGACCCGACTTCCTTATAGTCATTAATCAAGCATTAACGCATTCGAGACATTAGTAGTCGTTCGATCAAGATCAGACGATTCAAATTCAAACTCAATATTTTAAATTAAGCTTAAATATTTGATTTGTCTACGTAAATTCAGGCATTTCTCATTTTCATCCATGTAAGTTTTTTTTTTTTTCCAATTTAAACCATGTAAGTTCAATTTAGTTTAAAAATCATCCATGACTTTATTTGCTTAAAAAAACTTATGTGGTAAACGGAAGAGTAACGTGACAGATGAATAAATTACATAATTAAAAAAATGAAATAGTTGAAGGTGTTATGTTTTAATTTCTTCATCCAAAATTAGAAAATAAGTTACGGGATTATGATTCTCTTCCCCTTTCTCTATCATCACATCACCATTATCAGATAACTAACAACGCATCACCATCATTTTTGAATCTTCATCTGCTTCTTCTTTCTTCAACCATGGCATCATCTTTATTTGAAACTAACTCAATTTGTTTTCAATTGCTTGAATGTGAGTGGAGGAAAACAATGCGTACATTCATCTCTAATGAAAACCCTAATCAGAAATTTTGGAGATGTACTCACTGAGATGTGAGTAATATTTCTTAAATATGTTGTTTGATGTTTACTCTTTTGTAGTTATAGTTTACATTTACTAATTTTAGTGTTTAATTTTTTTGTTTTTGTTTGTAGACCCCTTATAATTGTCAATTTTTTGTTGGTAATGCGATGATGGTGATTCGATGTTGGTGATCTAGTAATGGTGATGGGATGATACAGAAAGAAGGAGAGAACCCTAATCTCCAAACTTATTTCTAATTTTGGATGGAGGGACTAAAACATAACCACTTCAAATTTACTTCATTTATTTTTTGCATTTCTTTTTTCATTACTTAATTTTATTTTTTTAATTATTTAATTTATTCTTCTGCCATGTCACTCACTGTTTGCCACATAAGCTTTTTTGAAAAGCATCTAATAACAGGGATAATTTTAAAATGAAATTGAACTTACAAGGTTTAAATTGAAAGAAAAAACTTACAGAGACGAAAATAAGAAATGCGCGAATTTACAGGGACAAATAAAATATTTAAACCTTTAAATTATATCATCAAAATTAAAATCGGTAGTTTTTGGACTTGTTGATCAAGATCAAATTGACACCAATGTGCTGAATACGTGAATGCGCTAATTTCTCCAACTACAGGAATCAAATTTCGAAGTTGGGCAGGATGCACGGGGTCGTGGCCATCACGGGCCCTGATAAGTGAGATGTGCATTCAATCAATTGTGATCTATTTAAAGAATTAATATTTCTCAATTACTTCCTCCGTCTCACAATGAATGACATGTTAAAGAAACATTATCTTAAAATAAATCTAAAAAATCATCATAAAAAGTTGAATACTTTTTATATAAGGACTTCAAATAAAAATTTGAGATTAATTATGTTTTTGAAAAGTTCTACGGTACATCTGATAGTTTGACATGCACCTATACATTTAGTTTTTAAATTAATAACTAAAGGAGTATTTTTCTTTTCAAATAACTATTTCTTATCATTTAAAAAATTATAATAACTTAATATTATTTACCGAAAGTAGTGTCAATGAAATAAAATTAAATTTTCTTTTTCTGTATTTTTATAATATATAGTAGTAAATATTGAATATTTTTTATGAAAAAATCTAAAAATTAGTATAATGCTTATAAATAATGAAATAGTGGTTTTTTTATGGAATGATATTCTAAAATACAAAAGTCAACAAATAGCTCTTTGATTCATAAAAATGATAATTAATTTATAAATTTAAGAAACAATGTACCAAAATATTTCAATTTGTAAATATACCATAGAAGCTGTTTTTTTTTTTTTTTCATTTGAACACTTTAAATATTATTTTCAATATATCCAAACATTTGTGCTCCATCGTCATACGTGCACAAAAATTTTGTTCCAATTTATCCGTCATATTCAAAGTTTGATGTAATATTAAATATTGATTTGTCAATAACACTCTTAGTTATTTATTGCAAGTAGAGAAATATAGAAAATGAGATAATAAATGTTTAACGTCGCTGTATGTGTGTAAAAAAACATGACATTATAAGAAAAAGATAAATAATGGTATGCAAAGTAGCAAATATTATTCTTTATCTTCGTATGTATAAAGAGCCAAAAGACAAAAATTGTAAAGGAATGCAACTACTATTTCACTATGCATTTATGATAATAAAAACAAAATCAATTGTTAATAAAAATAATTTAATAAAATTATTATTTTTTTTCTTATATTTTTATTTGATTTCTTAATATGTGCAGTGAGAAAAAGTGACATACATTGTGAGATGGAGTGTAACAATGTGTATTTTAAATAAAATTCGTTAGAATTTTGATTATCGTGTCCTTTTCACCCATCATAACATTATAAGAAAAAGATAAATGATGGTATAAAAAGTAGCAAATATTGAGTGCGTTTGTTTCATATTTTTTTATGAAAAAATCTATTTTTTTAAACCAAAAATCATTTTGTAGGGTTTGAAAGGGTGTTTGTTTCAGATTTTTTAAAAATCATTTTGTTAAAAAAATCATTTTTTGGCTAAAAATGAAAAGCTAAAAATAGTAGCTTATCAAATTCGCTAATGCGATAGATGAGAGAGAAAAATGTCAAAAATTTTAAAAACACGAAAGTTAACCCATTAATAAGAGAAAATGATGTAATTACCCTTACCCTTTTTGAAAAATCCAAAATTACCCTCTATTGATTTTTTTATCCATGCTGCATCAGTTTAACGCACTCAATTGTGACCGTTTTTCTCCATCTCCTTTTCCTTCTCCTTTTCAATTTTTCATCAAGTAATTTTCCTTCTCCTTCTCAATTTTTAGGCATAGTTTTTTTGTTGTTTCTACGCCTTTTACTTAAATCATTTTATTTTTACATCATTCATACGTTGATATTATTTTTATTTTTTTTGCTTTTTGTGTGTTTATTTATAGTTTTTTGATGAGTATTTAAGGTACATTAATCAATTTTAAAATGTGTATAAGAAATGGATTAAACTTATAAATTTTGTAGGGTATTATAAAAGTCATGTCCTTTATGGTAATTTTGTGGTTTAAAAAATCACTTTTATAAAATTGTATACAAACAGATTAAAAATCATTTTATAAAAAAAATCATTTTTATGATAGTAAACAAACGGAAATAAAAAAAATCATTTTTAAACAAATCTCTACAAAATAATCTCTAAATTTTTTAAACTAAAAATCATTTTTATTTAAGCTCAAACAAACGCACCCTTATTGTTTGTCTTGGTATGTATAAAGAGCCAAAAGACTAACATTGTAAAGGAATGTAACTACTATTTCACTAAGCATTTATTACAATAAAACCCAAATCAATTGTTAATAAAGATAATTTTATAAAATTATTATTTATTTTTATTTTTATTTGATTTCTTAATTTGTGTGCAGTGAGAAAAAGTAACATACATTATGAGAGAGACTATAACAATGTGTATTTTAAATCAGATTCGTTATAATTTTGATTATCGTGTCCTTTTCACCCATCGTGTATTCATTTTTACTTTTCCCTCTTTAAGGAATGAATTAGATAATATCCCATAATTCACACTATAGTTTTTCATATTATTAGAACAACAACATGATCTTCAAAGAATAAAGGGAGAAATCGCAGATAAAAACACAGGACATTTGGTAACGAAGTTCGATCAATGATGCATACGTCTGCGACTACAGAGAAGATGTTGTTCTATATTATTAGACGAGTGAAATTAGGGTTTCAGTGTTACAAGTGGTATTTATAATATCACAGTTCAGATTACAATAATACCTTTAAACCGTACCACGAGGGCCATCGCCTGCCGCACACCCCATCTCACCCCCAAATTATTTGGGCCATGCCAGTAAGGGATGAGGGAGGTTCACTGTTCTAGCTCATCTCCCCCAGCCCCCTTATACTACATACGAGCCATATTCAACATAATTTTTCTGTCAATCAGCTATGGGTAGAATTTAATCTAATATCTACAACTCTAAATACATTTTCTAGTACTAGAGAACCCGGTTATGTAAACTATAACGTTGATATACTCTATAAAATATGATTAGGAATGCAATTTAGAAGTACTCGTAAAAGGGAGTCAACATTGTCTGTTCCTGATTAAGAGAACCTGTCGCAGAAGTAAGATAATGGGTACTGATAAACCTATTTTAAGAGGGTATTTACCCTCTATTTTATCTTATTTTATAGTGTTGATTTCAAGTTATTCTTATATATTTATTTATTTGTCATATTTGTAGAATTGATCATGAGATGAAAAAATAAGTCAAATTGGTCAAATCTACAAAGTTTTTAGTGCAAGAAAATCAAGTTTAATATTCCAACTTATGAGTGCAAGAAGGAGGGTTGTTACACACTTTAAGGAGATTGAATTTTATAATAAGAAAATGTTGCCAAAGAAGGGGAAGGTTGTAGCCAAAGGGGAAAATTGTTGCATATAATCAGGATGTTCTTGCTATCATAGAAAGGGAAAAAAGGAGAAACAAGGAGGAGAAGAAATTAGAGAGCGCAAAAGGACAAACACTTCGGAATCTTGGGAGTGCTTGGAGTTGGAGTAAAACGTCTCATGTTTTGGAGTAAAAATTCATACTCTTTTAGAGTTTTATTTCTTTTCCCTTAATTGATGAACACTTCTATTTTTTGCTTTATTTTCTACATGTCAATATGTAATTAAGCTCTCTTATAGGGACTTTGGTGAATCTTGTGATTAAGATACATTTTTACTATGTGTTAGTTTTAAATTCTTATTTTAGATTTTTGTTGTTTATCTCAATTAAATTATTATATTGCTTTATTTACATGTTTGGGATGACGGACCTTTGCATGCCTTAATCATTCAATTGACCAGAGACCAACTATAATTAATTGGTTGATCTATACGATAATTGAGATTAAGATTTTTGTATAATGAAACATAGATACTAATATTTCAATCACTCAACCTCTTGGTTGTTTATGCTTTCTCTTAATTATATGTTTTGTATGATCAATCAAAGAATTAATTTAGAGAAAAAAATATTACATTGAATGTTGAATCTTTGTTAATATTTTTAAAGGGATTGATAATTGGGAAAATAAATAAGAATTTATATAATACTAGGACTTGAAGTCTAAATAATATAAAATCTTGATTAGTTTGGTAGTTGTTAAATTAATCTTTGTGAATACGATAATCTTATATACTACTACTTGGCAAACTCGTACACTTGCGAAATTCTGCTTCGTTTCCGGAGATTAATTTAACAATATTAAGCAAAAAAGATTTTACTACTTTAGACATTTTTTTATTTAGTTTCATTTTAATTATTTTATTCAAAAACAAAAAATAAATATGTTTGATTTAATTTTCGTTGTTACTATTATTAACATATTTAATTTTCTTTGTTATTATTATCATTTCAAATTTTGGTTTGCACTTTAGTTTATTAAAAAGCAAAAAAAAAAAAAGTTATTTATTTAGTTATTAATTTTATTAGATTTTTTTTTACTCTTATTTGTGCATGCTCACTCGCTCTCAGGAGTCTATTTCACTTTTTGATCTAGAAATTGAACGAACTGCTCATAGGCAAAGATGACAAATAAGAGCAATGCGTGAAAGAGTACCAATAATGTTGGAGGATTATTTCACTCCAACGGTAGATTTTACTAACAACGTAGCTAACCCATGTATGGAGACAAATAATTTCGAGCTTAAGCCAAGCTTGATATCTATGGTCCAAACCTCTCCTCTTTTTAGAGGACTACCAACTAAAGACCCCAACATTCATCTAAAGAGGTTCATAAGGATTGCAGACACCATAAAATATAACGGTGTTTCTATAGATGCCATAAGATTGAGGCTATTTCGATGTTCATTGGAGAATAAGGCTTCAATCTGGTTGTCATCCCAACCTATTGGATCTATTAACACTTGAGATCAGCTAACCAAAATCTTTTGGAAAAAAATACTTTCCTCCATCCAGGTCTGCTAAAATTCAAACTAACATCGCCGACTTTGTTTAATTTGAGAAAGAGTTCTTATATGAGGCATGTGAAAGATTCCAAGACATGATCAGAAGTTGTCCCCATCATTGCTACCTGATATGGCAACTTTTTCAGACTTTTCACAATGGACTTTTAGTTCAAAGTAGAAGTAGTATTGATGTTGCTTGTGGAGGCTCTATTCTAAATAAAGAACCTGAAGATTATATGCCTTGGTGGAAGAAATATCTAATAATAGTTGTCAATGGAGTTCAAGTGATAGACATGTTAAAAATCAAGTTGGGATGTACAAAGTGGAGGCTAATACCACTTTGGAGATGAAGGTAGATAGAATCACTAAGCAGCTTGACATTCTGATGTTTGCACAAGCTCAATAAACTTCTTTTGGTGATGTTGGTGAACTTTTTGGACTTGATGATGAAATTAATTTGGGCAACCCGTGGGCTAAGCAGATTGAGGAAACCAACTATGTTAGCCAAAAAGATGGTGATGCCAAGAAGAGTATGCAAGATGCTTTGGTGAAGTATATGAAAACAGTGGGACATCCTTGCATGGGTGTTTAGACAAATTATATAGGACAAACATATGAGAGGTTTAAGGCCATTGAAAGTAAAACACAAGCTCAACCAATTCCAACAACTTATAATGAGGAAGCTAACTATGTCACCAACACCAACCGAAATTAGAATGTCCCTTATTCTTCTACCTATAATTCAGGTTGGAAGAATCACCCTAATTTCTCTAAGGGAGGACAATAGCAAAGAAAAACCTATAATTCCTACAAGCCACCACATGGAAAAGGCAGGAGGAGAGAAAACCAGATCTTCAAGGTGTACTAGCTAAATTCATAGAGAAGATAGACGAAAGGTTTCAGAATATGGAGAATTAAATATCAACTCGGTTTGGCAATGTGGAAACTCAAATGTCTACTAGAACAAAGACCTGTTGGATCATTGCCTACTCAAACCGAGCCAAATCCAAAAGAGCAAGCTAAAGCTATCAGTCTTAGAAGTGAAAATGAGGTTCCTTCAATGTTTAAAAAGGAAGGACAAACAACTCCAAACGGAAAAAGGTACATTCTAATGAGCTTTCTTCTAACAAAATTGAGGAAGACAATGTGTTAACCAAGGTAAGTATTTCATTCCGTCAAAGATTGAAAATTGTGCATAGTGATCAGCAGTTTGCTAGATTCCTTAAGATTTTAAAAAAATTACATATCAATATTCCTTTTGCCAAATGCCCAAGTATGCTAAATGTTTAAAAGAAATCATTTCTAATAAAAAGAATCTAGAGGACTTTGAGTTGGTTAAGCTTATCGAGGAATGCTTTGCTATAGTCTTGAAAAATTTGCCCCTTAAGCTTAAGGATTTTGTTGAATTGCTGAGACATTTAACCCAATTTTATCGGATTTTGTGAATCAAGTACCAAAAACATATTTTTATTAGAGTATTAATATGTTTAATATATATATATATATATATTTTGAGACCTGATTAAAATTATTTGTCGAAGAATAATTTAATTATGTGGCGAAGAATTTCATACCGGACAGTTTTGTTGAAAATATCTCTAGTTGCTGAAAATTTTATCTGTCAATTGAGTTGCGACAAGAGTAGATATTTTTATCAAAATAAATTGAGATGTGAGTGAAGTGATGTGTGTAAGAGTATTTAGATATTTGTTGGATTGGCTTAAATATATATTGTACGTTTAGTTAATAATATATATATATATATATATATATATATATATATATATATATATATATATATATATATATATATATATAACCACACAAACACAAACCACCGCTTCTTGCCTAGATCTAAGCTTCCACTCGAGAAGTGTCAGGAGGGAAAGTTACTCATCTCCATATTACGGTGCTGGTGAGCTAGCTTTTGAAGTGACGATGCGAGCGAGAGTTTTCACCGCATTTGATCGCGGTAGCAGAAACGGTTGAAAAAGCGATAACGAAGGTAAGGGCTCCTTCCAAATTTCTAGTTTGCATATAGGGACTCTATATGTGTGATTGATGTATGTTTAAGGTGTGATTGCGTGAAAAATCATTTTCGACGTGAATATATAGATTTTGAGTGAACATACGTTTTGTTGATGTTATGAATTTACGATTGAATTTGGTGTGATATATGTGTGTTGGTGTAGAATTTAATTTGAGGTGGTTAATGGGTAAATTGTGGAGATTAAAAGTTGGTGTGATTATGTGTGAAGTTGTGGTGATTGATTTTGAGGTGATTATGTATTCATAACTGTTAAAATGTGCGTTATGAATTTTATTGAGGAAAAAATATGTTGAGTATGCTTTGTGATAAGTTTGAAAAAAAATGCTAGTGTTAAATGAGTATTAAAAATGGAGAATCTTTTAATAGCTGCATTTACTTAACGATTGTGGTGAAAAGAGTCAGAGTGTGCTCATACATTTCATAGCTTGTGGTGACCGTGATGGGCCACGAAGTTAAGTGGTGACCGTGATGCGCCACAGGATGGTTCCATATGATAGTTGGTCCATCTTATCATTACGAGGATTTAACTGATGTGTAAGGCCTGTGATAGGCTACACTCTAGTAAATCGTGCTAGTCTGTGAGCGACTGCACCTTGGTAAATCTCTCACAACTTTTCCTCTCCTAGAACACCCCAACAAAATAGAGTTGTAGAAAGAAAGAATAGATCACTCCAAGAAATGGCCAGAACCATGTTAAATGATATGAATCGCAAAACACTTTTGGGTTGAAGCAATTAATATTGCATGTTATATTCAAAATAGAGTCTTAATTAGATCTATATTGAATAAAACACCATATGAATTGTGGAAAGGTAAAAAGTCTAACATCTAGTTTTAAAAAAATTTGGTTGTACTTGTTATATGTTGAACACTAAAGATAACCTTGGTAAATTTGATTCTAGATCTCAAAAGTGTACCTTCATTGGATCCTCTGAAAGATCTAAGGCTTATAGAGTGTTTAGCAGGGAAACTCAGATTGTGGAAGAATCCATACATGTTAAATTTGACCTTGAAAAGTCAAAGCAAGATGATGATAGTACAGGTTTACCAAAACAACATGAAGCAGATGCAAACAAACCAGAAGAACTTAAAAAATTAGAGGATACAAGCAAATTAGAAGAATATGATAAATCTTCAAAGGATGAATCTGATCAAGTAAGAAACAGTCAAGATAAGTCAGAAGGAAGATCTGGATGGAAGTACAAGTCATCTCATCCTAAAATTCTTATCATTGGAAGTGCAAGCGATCCTTTGAGGACCAGATCATCACTAAAAGATACCACTTTGTTTGGCTTACTCTCATCAATTTAGCCTACCTCTATTGATGAAGCATTGGTAGATGATGGATGGATTCTTGCAATGCAAGAAGAGTTAAATGAATTTAAGAGGAATGATTTTTGGGATCTAGTACCTAGACCAAAGAAGAACGTTATTGGAACCAAGTGCGTTTTCAGAAACAAGCTAAATGAAAAAGGTGAAGTAGTCAAAAACAAGGCAAGACTTGTCGCACAAGGCTATAGTTAACAAAAGGGCATTGATTACACTAAGACATTTGCTCAAGTATCCAGGTTATAAACTATTTGTATCTTACTTTCTTTTGTTGCAAATAATAGCATTACATTATTTCAAATGGATGTTAAAAGTGCTTTTCTAAATGGTTATATAAGTGAAGAAGTATATGTTAAACAACCCTCAAGTTTTGAAACTTCTGAATTTCCAAATCATGTTTTTAAACTTAGGAAATCTCTGTATTGTCTAAAACAAGCATATATGGCATGGTATGATAGACTTAGTAACTTCTTGCTTAAAAATAACTTTGAAAGAGGACGAGTGGATAATACACTTTTTAGAAAATTAATAGGAGATGACATTCTTATTATTCAAATTTATGTTGATGTAGCTTGAATTTAAAATAAACTAATGCAGCTTGAATTTCAAATAAGTATGATGGGAGAATATAAGTTCTTCTTTGGGATAAAAATTCAGCAAAGTCAAAAAGTTACATACATTCATCAAACTAAATATACAAAAGAGCTTCTTAGGAAGTTTAAGATGAGTGATTTCCAATCTATGGCTACACCAATGCACCCTACTTGTTCACTCGAAAAAGATGATTCAGGCGAAAAATTTGACCAAAAAACCTATAGAGGAATGATAGGGAATCACAATTAACTCATGTTAAGAGAATCTTTAGATACCTAAAAGGCACTACCAACCTTACCTTGTTCTAAAAGAAATCTCATAAGTACAAACTGAGTGGATATTATGATTCTGATTATGCTGGAGATAAATTTGAGAGAAAGAGCACTAGTGGCAACTGCACCTTTCTAGGTGACAACTTAATATCTTGGTCAAGTAAGAGACAAAACACCATTGCAATGTCAACAGAAGAGGCTGAGTAGATTTCAGCAGCTGGCCGCAGTTCTCAACTACTTTGAATGAAGCATGAACTTGAAGACTACAAAATCCTTGAATCCAACATTCCCATCTATCGTGATAACACTTCTGCCATTTGTCTAACCAAAAATCCTATCTTACATTCTAGAGCTAAACACATAGAGATCAAACACCACTTCATTAGAGACTTTGTTCAAAAAGGGTAGTAAACATTCAGTTTGTAGACATTGAATACCAATGGGCTGATATATTCACCAAACCATTACCTGAAGATAGGTTTGACTTCATCAAGAAAAACCTAAACCTTACCTTCATACCTGACTGATGTTGTGATAACTTCAAAGTAGTTTATCTTTACATTAGTTTTTATATTTTCTTGTAATGTGTTATATTCACGTTATTAAAAAAATGGAAAGAAAAAAAAACGAAGCAAAACAAAAAGAGAATGAAAAAAAATGAACAAAAAAAAAAAAATAAAATAAATCTCATTTTCAAGTCTTTTTGTCTGATGACAAAAGAGGGAGAAAGATATTTGATAAAGTTGGGAGAAAATGATACTTAGACTTAAGGGGAGCCATAAGTTAGGTGAGTAAAAAATATAAAGAAAAGTTGTTATAAAAAAAACATGTTTTGTCATCATAAAAAAGGGGGAGATTGTTGGAACCAAGTTGATTTAGTACTTACAGTTTTTATGATAACAAAAGTATTTTATGAGAACAATATATTTGACTTCTAAGAGTATGAAAAAAGATATGGTCAAGATTTATCTACAACAAAATATGAGCAGAATCAATATGAGGAATTTATAAACGCAATCTGAAGAAAATACGAACAGAATCAATCTGAAGAATTTACAATCTCAATCTAAACAAAATAGGAACATAATCTGAAAAATTTACAAATCCAATATGAACAAAATACAATTCAGAATTAAACACGGTCTAAATTAAAGCCCAAATTTTAACTATTAATAGATACTCAAGGCTGAAGAAGAAAATTATGAAAAAAATTAAAAAGAGTAGCTTAGAGTTCAAACAGAGAAACACTTGTTCAAATGAGAAATGTTCTCTAAGTGTTGAGAGTTATTATTAGTATCAACTTTGTTAGAAGCCAACCATTAAAGTTCCCATCTTTTGTATCCAACCCGGTAGTGGTTTAGTTTCTTCTTTGATCTAAGGTTGTCAGGTTGTTAGGAGAAAACATGGCTTGTAGGGCCAAGGTGGTTAGTTCCTTAAAAGTCTGGGGTTGTCAGGCTGTTTGGGAAGACTGGCTTGGAATGTTAGGTGCTTTGCAATTCCAGGTATTTGAATTAGTTGAATAAAGCCTTCTTAATAAGGGGACTGGATGTAGCCAAGTTATTGGTGAACCAAGATAAATTTATTAGTCAAATTATTGATGCTTTCATTGCTTGCTGCCTCTGAATCCGATTGTTTCTACTCCAATTAAGCCTCCAAAATCGAACTAGTTTTTTATTTATTGATAAATTTTCAAATAGTTATCAACTTTCGAAAACACAATTCAACCCCCCCCCCCTCTTTCTCGTGTTTGCAACATCAGTTGAACCCTTGGATCCAGATATGTTGAACCCTTGGATCTTTCCTCAAACACTAAAAAGTGCTCAATCTTGAGATCGAGCTATGATGCCAATTGAAGATGCAAACACGAGAAGGGGGTTGAACTGTGGTTGACTAAGTTGATAACCTTTTTATTGTTTGATGAAACTAGTTCAGACTTGATGATTTACTTGGAGTAGAAGCAATAACAAAACTAAGGAGTGCAAGAATAAAGTGCCGCAAATAATTTATCCTGGTTCACCACTAACTTGGCTACATCTAGTCCTTTCACTCATAAAGATTTAATCCACTAATTCAACAACTTGAATTACAAAGCACCTTACCCTCCAAGTCAGTCTTATCAAATAGCCTAACAACCCCAGACTTTTGAGGAATACACACACCTTGACTCTACCAACCAAGTCTTCTTTACATAAATAATCTAACAACCCCATATTGTTAAAGGCACACTAACACCACAATCGGATTTGAATACAAATGTTTTGAACTGGAATAGTTGCTTCTAACAATGGCTATCACCCTCTAAGAAAAACTCTTAGAAAATATTTCTCATTCGAACAAGTGTTTTACTCTTTGAACTCTAAGATGAATTTGGAATTTTGAGCTTTAGTTCTTCTACTCTTTTATGATTTTTCGATGATCTTCTTATATATCCTTGAGTATCTATTTGTAAATAATTCATATCTTCTTGTGATGAATCTTGATCAAACCTTCTTGTAAATAATTCATATCTTCTTGTAGATAAATCTTGATCAAATATTCTTGTAAATAATTCATATGTTATTGTTGATAAGATGTTGATAATATCTTCTTCAAATCTTGACCATACCTTCTTTTCAACTTGGTTAAAGATTTTATTCAATTATAAATCTGAAGCAAATCTTATTTTAGATTGTCTTCAAAAACACGAATCTTTTTTCATACTTTGTGAAGTCAAATATATTGTTGTCATTAAATACCTTTGTTAACATCAAAACTCTCAGTATAAAACCAACTTGGTTTCATCAAAGTTTCCCGTGCCACTAGTTCTAAGTCACGCAGCTTTGCATCTGCCTCTTACTCTGATTTTTCAAGCAACACGACATCTGACTCAACCAATCAAGTAAATGATTCTGATGGAGGAAAGTCAAAGAAATTGATGGAAGTTTAAAGGCTCTAATAGATTGAGAAAAATATTGAATTGGATTTAGTCGTAACCTCACTTATGAAGGTCCAAGAATAATCTCAAAATTGTTCCCTCCCAAATCAAATCAAGCGTATGAAGGAAGACTCAAGTGAATCAATTTGAAAACGCAATATGAACAAATACACACAATATCTTTCTAGAAGAATTGCTCATATCAGATTCGAAAATAAACAATTGGCTAATATTCATATTATCAAAACATATCTTTCATATTTTGGAAGAAATATTTGTTGACCAAGCTGGAATGAAGATACGATTCAAAATTCATGAACCCTGATTTCATCTATAAATAGTGGATAAAGGCTGAAGAAGGATGTATAACCACAACACACTCAGAAATCCTAAATGCCAAAGTTATTCAGAAAAACCTTCAGAGCTCTATTTTTTCTAAGTATTCAGAGTTTAAGGTTTTAAGTTCTAGCAAAGCACTCATTCAAACTTTATATTATTTAGTGCTTGGTGCTTCATTATAGCGTGGGAAATCATTCTATCAAATCAACGTGTTAGAAGCAAACTAATCAAGTTGCAAACTAATCAAGTGGCTTTAGTGTTCCTCAAGCAGTATAGGGTTGTCAGATTGTGTTGAAAAGACTTCACTTGTAGGGTCAAGGTGTTGTGTGCTTTCAATAATCTGGGGTTGTCAAATTATGTGGAGAAGACTTAGCTTATAGAGTCAAGGTGTTTGACCGAAATTATGTGGGGTTGTCAAATTTTGACCGAAACTTCTATAAGAAGTAAATCATACTTATCTATTTTTCTAAAAAGAGTGGTATAAATCTTTCCTCTTGAAAGTCCATTTTCAATTAAAAGTGTACTTAGTTGATCATACCAAGCACTGGGAGCTTGTTTCAGACCATAAAATGCTTTAGTTAATTTAAATACATGATTTGGTTGATGTTCATCAACCAAATCTAGGTGGTTGTTTAACAAACACTTCCTCATTTAAAATACCATTTAAGAAAGCACTTGTGAGATTCATTTGGAAAAGTTTTATGCATTTGTGAGCAGCATATGCAAGAAGGAGTTAAATAGCTTCTAACCTTGCCACTGGAGCAAATGTTTCATCATAATCAATACATTCTTCTTTATTGTACCCTTGACCTACTAGTCTTGCCTTGTTTCCAATAACCTTGCCACCTTATGAACTTCGAGACTTTGTTTCTTTTAAATTGAGAAAGTTCTTCCTTCATGGCTTCAACCCATGATTCATGAGTGATGGCTTCAATCCATTATTCATTAGTGATAGCCATGTTGTTGTTGTTTTTGAATGGTTGCCTTGTTCTTAGACTGTTTGAGGTGCTTCCAATAATTTGATTATGACTATGATTTCAAATCATTTTCCAACTCCTTGCAGCTTGTGGATTTGAGCCATTCTGATTTGGAACATCTTTTCCTTGAGTGGTTAGTTTATCAAATTCAACAAAAATTATATGCATGCTAAGTTCAACAATTTGGGATTTCAAATTATAAACTCTATAGCCTTTATACATGTCGGAATATCCAAGAAAGATAGTTTTATCTGATTTTGGATCAAAATATCCCAAGTTATCTTTATTGTTTAGGATATAGTTGTAGCAGCAAAAAATGTGACAATAGGAAATGATTGGTTTTTTTTTTTTTTTCAAAGTTCATAAGGTGTTTTACTTTAGGATTTTTCTAATTGAATCATGATTCGAAGTATAGCAAGATGTATTTATAGCTTCAGCCCAAAAGTATTTGCCAACTTTTGATTCATCTAGCATGGTACTTGTCATCTCTTGCAGGGTTCTATTTTTTCATTCAACAACTCGATTTGATGGGGAGCCCTTACACAAGATTAATTATGATATTCCATTCTCATCAAAATAGGAATGAAAGAATGAATTAGTGAATTCACCTCCATGACCTCTTCTTACTAAGATGATAGAGTAACCTTTTTCATTTTGAACTTTCTTGCAAAAGGTTTGAAAGGCTTCAAATGGTTCATCTTTATATTTTAAAAATAACAACCAAGTGAATAAAGAAAAATCCATAACAATAACAAATCCATATTGTTTTACACCAAGGGTAGTTGTCTTAATTGGTCTAAACAAATCTATGTGAAGCAATTCAAGAGGTGTTTGAGTTGACACAAATTCTTTTGAATGAAAATTGTTTTGGACTTGTTTTCCTTTCACACCTACTTCACATATTTTGGATTTGACACAAATTCTTTTGGATAATTAGAAATGGTTTTCATGTTAACATGACCAATACATTTGTGCCAAATCCATTTATCTTCTTCAAGGGGTTTAAATTGTGACCCTTTTTTAAAATTTAATTCCCGCACTTAATTTAATATGCTCAAGAATAATCTTGATAACATGAGATTGAATAACCAGAACGTTTTGGATGAGTTAAAATTCGAAATAAGATATTTAAGTGTAATATTAAGTGATATGTGACCTTTGAATGCTTAATAAATAAAAGAGAAGAGATAACAAGATCACACAAGAGAAGTATATTGGTTCTCCTAACTTGGTCTACGTCTAGTCCTCACAATCAGTGAGATTTTCCCTAATATGCTCATCACAAAACGTTTTGCCTTTGAACATTCTTTCTTGATCATAGTTGATCAATTACAACTTTCATCGTTCAATCTAGAAAGGAATTTTCACATCCACCTTTCACTCTAGAAAGGATTTTTACAACCACCTTTCAAACTAGAGAGGATTCTTACAACCCACTCAATCTAACATAAAAGATAGACTTGAGTTACAAATAAAGTGTATGATAAATTAATTTTGAGATCTTATGATTCTCTAATCTTTGTTTGAGATTTACTGATAGCAATAACTCAAAAAGAATGATCCACGAATATAGTGAAAAGAGCTTGGAGTTTTGCTTGAGAGAAGAGTTTCACAACTTGAGCTTTTTAGATGAACAAGTGTAGATAGATTGTTAATTGAACTATTTCCTTCATCTTCTAATTGTTCTTCATTTTATAGATGAAGAAAGGCTTACAATATTCAGTTTAATTTGAATATAGTCGTTGGACAGTCTTTTCAGCTGTCAATTTCTTTCTTTGAAACAGTCTTCTTATTTGCAAGTTTGTCAAGAATGTTCTTCTTCAAACCCATAACGTTTTTCTTCAAAGCAAGAACGTTCTTCTTTAAGTTTTGAAGGAAACTTGGGCACAAAGGCATAATATATCCATTGGGACAAAGTTGAGTCAGAAGCATGCGCATGTGTCATGTCAAAAAGTGTTTTTTGTAGTGCACTTGAGTGCTTTGTACTTGCTTCCAACTAATCAATCTAAAGATCAAAACTGCAGATCAATCTACATGTGTTTTTTACAAGTGGACCTTCACTATTTGACTTCTTGATGCTTGATTACTTTTGGGTGGCCCATATGCGAGTTATATCAATCAAGGATAGGCTTTCAGTGATCCCAAAACTAATTCATTAGTCTCTAGTCTTTTACTTAAGACAACCATAATGAACTAGAATGTTCTGCAATCATTCTATCATCAATCTAGTTTTGAAATTCCATTGAGGAATCTTCCAAAACGTATCATACTTTATGAAAGGTGTATCTTTGTCTTGATGTGCTCATTACATGGGTCTGTATTTGTTGATGATATCAATCTTGATATTTGAAGATAACTGCGCGATCTTGCATGAATATGCATTCTTCAACATATTATAAATTAACTTGGTTTTGATTTTCTGACTAAATAAATACACTCAAAAAAATAAGTTAATAATTAATAAGATCAGAATCATAATTGACAAATATAATTAAATGTTTGATTATCTTCAAAATATTAACTATGGATTTGGCCTCAACACTAAGCACTGGGTGCTTATGTTGTTTGATTGACTTATCCTTGTGAGCATAGACCTCCAGCTACTAAGTGGACTTCTAAGGATGTTTCTTATCCTTTTTTTGAGATGTTTATGTCTTTCCTAGTGATCTCAATCCATTTACAATGCTATTGAACCTATGGTATATTTCATCAACTGTTTCACTTTCATTCATTTCAAACATTTCGAACTCCAATGTCAATTATAGTTTCTTAAATATGACTAGTTCCTTCGTGGTGAGTTTTTAGAGTGTCCCAAACTTCCTTGATATATTTACATTCATCTACTCTTTTATTTTCTTCCATACTTTAAAACCCATGATAAGAACAGTTGAGCTTTTGAGTTTGGAGTTTTTTAGCATGTTCTACAGTTGTCCATGATTCTTCTAGTTTCACAATTGATTCTGGATCTGATGGGTCTGTTCTCATAACATAAATTCCATTTGTGATCACTTTCCATATTCTCATATCTTGAGATCTAAGAAATAATTCCATATTTCCTTTCTAGAAGTAATAGCCAGTTTCGTCAATAGTATAGAGATTTGTTTGATGATCCTCCGTATCTGACTTTTAACATTTCTTCTTTTCCTCAAGCACTTGTTAGAATGCTCAAACCCTTAAAGGCAGAGCTCTGATGCCATTGAAGTAAAATTCAATGTCAAAATTAAGAGGATTTGAATTATAACCCTTTTAAAATTGGTTTTTACTTAAAATTTGGTTCTCAAGTTTTACAACTTGAAGCAAATTAGAACTTAAAAATATTAAACATAGTTAGTGTTAAAACAAAACGTAAAGTGATTGAGTGTGTGAGCAGTGTGATAATAAATAAAGAGATAAGAGTATGAAAATCACACACACAATTTATTCTGGTTCACCCAAAATTGGCCTACGTTTGGTCCTCACCCTTGGTAAAATTTTGCACCACAATGCTTGAGACAACTTATCAATTTCTGCACTTACCCAATTCTATCGACCTGGCCTTTCTCTCCTATAATTTCTTAGCGTTAGCAAGCTTACAATTCTTCTTCTTAGTCACACTAGAGTTAACAACAATCATAGTTGAAACTAAGTCTCTTTATAAAACCAAAAGATGACTTCATAAAGTTTACAAATAGAATATTAATTTTGCATCAAGTTCTCATGACTTGATTCAGATTAAATGGATTTTCACACTCTTGTATTCTTTAGATTTGATCATCTAGGATGAACTATGAGTGTGGTTGAAGTGTTAACTAAGTTTTACTGTTTTATCATAAGAGTGTTGAATACTTGATGTAAGTTTGTGTCCTTCAAGTTCTAAGCTCTTTTGTATTTATAGATAAGTTTTGGAGCTTTAGTAATGTTTTCAGGCCTTCATGTGATTGTTGTTGTAACACCCCAATTTTTAACAGCGCGAGGGTATTTTTTTTTCAAAAACAAATTAATAAAAATAATTCGTCGTAACACAAACGACAAAAGTCCTGAATAATTATGTCATAAATACAAACAAACTGAAATAGTTTTTGAGACGATACTCCAAATTATCCAAATATAAAATACACCGGGGCTATGAGACCTATTAGGCATCGCTTATACCATGGGAGCATTCTCGGCAGACACCTTTGCAAAGTACTGCTCCAAGAAAAACTAATCCCCCCATGGTCACGTCAAAAAAATGGAACATGGACCCACCAAAACACAAGTCAACTGACCGTACAAGTTATAGTTACAATCATCCCAAAATAAAATAAGTACAACCACCAAAGAAAGACATCAAGTCCCTATACAACAAAACTAATCTGATCATACTCTAGCAACTACAATAACATAGGTGACCTCCACACACTCCGTAAGTCCCGTCTGACACAGTATCCATCTTCGAGGTAACCTCCTCCTCATCAACATCCATAGAAGGATCGGTCTCCTCAGAAGTCAGATCCACCCACGAGATAGATGGCTTCGGCGGCGCTGGAATCTCAAAAGAGTCCACTACTTCAGTGACAGTCGGTAAGGGATCATTCACCGGAAATGGAAGCTCTGACTCGGCCCGCCTAGATGGTCTTGCAATCTCTCGCTCCACTAGCATCGACCCCTTATCCTTTCCGCCAGTCCAACCACTATATTCCTAGCTCCTACGGTGGTCTCCACCTCAACTATAATTGTGGAATCCTCTGCATCTTCCCATGCTCCACTCATCCCGAGCATCAATCCTGAAGGTACCGGATAGTCGAACCTCTCGCAAGTGAACTCCACGAGATATACTGCCCCAACTCTCCTACTTGTCCTCACTACCCTCCCTGTATAAGTAGCCCTACTTGAGATGGGGTCGTATACCCAAGATGTCGGCGAGTCTCGATCAGGGAAGTCTAACGACGTTTCCGTCGTCGGGGTCACAGTTGGTGGAACGAACTCGGGTATCATTTGAGGGCAAAGCCTAATTTCCACAATAATGTAAAGGGTCACCAACTGAAATTAACAAATAACATTTAGCGAAAAACTTATGTTTTAAATGCTAAATAGAACCTTTCAACATAACATACTCATCAATAGGATTTTCATATGTCAAAAGTGCATAAAGAATGTTGAAAAATGAAGTTTTTAACAAAATTGAACTGTCGTATTTGAATACAGCATATCGTAGTCGAATACAAGTGCTAAGTCAGTAGCTAAAACTAAACATCTGTATTCGAATACGAGACGGGATGTAGCCGAATACGTGTATTCGAATACGAGACATGACAAGTCAGTAGCTAAAAATGCATTTTCGTATTCGAATACAGCAGATCGTAGCCGAATACAAAACCAAGTCAGTGGCAAAATTCACTCATTTGTATTCGAATACGAGGTTTCGTATTCGAATACGATGTCAAAATTTCAAATAAAAACTGAACGTTACATGTGTGTATTCGACTACACACTAGCTGTAGCCGAATACACCTGTGAAATAATGCAGGTTTTTAGTTTTGAAATGGTTCTGAATCATTCAACACTCACGATATAAAGACAAGCAATAACACTTAACAATCAAGACATAATATCAAACAACCACAAAACATGTATATACAATCATCACATTGTAGCAAACATGACTTGCGTATATGCCAATGCACATGATTCCGGAGATTCCAAACCAAAACCCTCATCGAGGGGCGTAAATCATAATTGTACAGGCCTTAGTACTAATTACCGAGGTACAATCGCTTACAGACTAGCACTATTTACTAGAGTGTAGCCTATCACATGCCTTACACATAAATTAAAACCTCGTAAGGATAAGATGGACCAACTATGACATGGAACCATCCCATGGCCCATCACGGTCACCACTGAACACCATGTTCCATCGCGGTCACCACCGACACTATGGCCCATCACGGTCACCACAAGCTATGAAATGCATGAGCATACTCTGACTCTTTTCACCATAATCATTAAGTAAATGCATCTATTAAAAGATTCCCCATTTTTAATACTAATTTAACACTAACGATTTTTCAAACATATCACAGAGCATACTCAAAACATTTTTTCCTCAATAAAATTCATAACGCACATATTAACAATTCTGAATACATAATCACCTCAAACTCAATCTCCACAAATTCACACATTGAACACACATTAATCACATCAAATTTAATCATAAATTCATAACACGTCACAAACTGTATTTTCAATCAGAAAAAACAAAATAATATATATATATATATATATATATATATATTCACGTCGAAATTTATTATCACGCAATCAAACATTAATCATCCATCAATCACACATATAGAGTCCCTATATGAAAACTAGAAATTTGGAAGAAACCTTTACCTTGGTTATCGTTTTCTCAACCGTTTCCGCTACCGCGATTAAATGCAGCAAAAATGCTCACTCGCGTCGACACTTCGAAAGTTTGCTCACAAGCACCGTATTGTGGAGAGGAGTAACTTTCTCTCCTGACACTTCTCGAATGGAAGCTTAGATCTAGACGAGAAATGGAGGTTTATGTTTGATTGTTTTGAAAGTCACCAACACGGTTTGCTTTTTGTTTTTCCTTTCTTCTATATATATATATATATATATATATATATATATATATATATATATATATAAATACATACTAACTTACAAAACATTATATATATATATATGTATATATTATAATTAAACCAATCCAACAAATATTTAAATACTCTTACACACATCACTACACTTATATCTCAATCTATTTTGATATAAATATCTACTCTCGTCGCAACTAATTTGACAAATAAAATTTTCACCAACAAGTGACATTTCTTAAAAATCTGCCAGATATTAAATTTTTCGCAACATAATTAATTTATTATTGGACAAATAATTTTAATCGGGTTTCAATATATATATACATATATTAAACATATTACAAACTCTAACAAAATAGGTTTTTGGTACTTGATTGACAAAATAAAATCAAATTGAGTTAAATGCCTCAGCAATTCAACACAAAACACACTAAAATTGCATAAATTAGAATTTAAAAACTATGGGTCTTACAGTTGGGCTTGAGTCCCAACACATGATAACTTTTGATGAACTTTTACTCGAAAAACTATTAAAATTCTGAACTTTAAGTGTATTTTAGAATGTTTGTTGGGTATGTTCTTGGCTTCTGGTGCAGAAGTGAGAAACACGTGGGGTTAATCAAGTTTTTCCATACTTATACTATTCACTATAGTGAATAGTGCTCACAACTTTTTTATCACAAAAGTGCTTTTGTATTTTCCTTTGAACTTTCTAAACATCCAATCTTTCAAATGTTCATAAAGTTTTTGTTTGAATTTATTCATCTTGAATTGTTTGAACCTTATAGGCTTCAGTTCTAATTTATTTCTTTTGATAGCTTATTCATCCTATCTGAAGTGTTTATAGCTTATCATGCTAAATATTCCTTTTTGTCTTACATGAGTCATGAGGGATTTGAAGATTCTTCATTCTTTAATTGATCATTTATTACATGCACGTTTCTGAGTTGATTATGTTTTTGTTTGTTGACAAAAACATGACTTGACCAGCTTCTTGATTCTTTTCACACACGTAAGATCATTATGATCTTTTAGCACAAAACATTTTGAATCTATCAGAAAGTTAGTTTAGTCTTATGAATAATTGATTTATAGTATCTCTGAAGGTTTGCTCAAACAATGAATTGTTCTTAATAGTTTACCAAAATTATTTGTGATATATTTCCTCTTGAACAACAAAATATCGATACCTATGTTCCATAACTTTTGTTCCACTAGCCGATTCATGATTGATTTTGCTACCCCCAAGGGTGTTCCCCTTTTAGCCAGTTGTGGGCAAGGAAGGATACGAACCCCCAACACGGTGGTTCGTAGCCACGTGCTCTAATCCTATGAGCTACAGGTCCCACCCTGTCTCCACTTGATCTGTTCCTAGAGTATCACCTTCCCCTCCATTTTGGCTTAAGAAAATGTTAAAGTGTTTGCCTCTCTCTCTATAAGAATAAGAACGATACATTCCGAGGTGTGAAACGAGAGAGATAGGATTTTATAATTGGAGTTTTTAATAAGACAACCCTTTTTAATTCTCTCTCTATTTTTTCGCAGGGCCTCCCCTACAGTATTGTCACCGCAGTAGAGTTTAACCCCTAAGTTCGGGATGGATTGGTGTGGTTCCTCTACACCTAGGATACCAAAATATTGAACATGAACCAAGTAAAGGCCTAAGAAAAAAGTATATGGACTAGTCATTGTGAGCTTCTGGTTTTTTCATGTTGGATGGGGGACATAGCTTTTGGTTTTTTCATGTTGTCAAAGAGTTAGAACAATAAAAATAGATGGCGAGTACCTGATTGAATTGATCAGGCCATATAGGAACAAGGTTCAAATCTACAGGTCTGTTAGGATGCCTCGGTTGCATACATTACTGCACTTCCACTTGACACCTATTGTTAATAAAAAACGGCTCGTCGCACAGTGACCTTCTCTTTAATTCTCAAAACTTATTTTGCTCCATTCTTCATTCTTTAATTGATCATTTATTGTACGCGCATTTATGAGTTGATTATGTTTTTGTTTGTTGACAAAAACATGATTTGATCAGCTTTTTGATTCTTTTCACACACGTATGATCATTATGATCTTTTAGAACAAAACATTTTGAATTCTGTTAGAAAGTTAGTTTAGTCTTGTGAATCATTGATTTATAGTATCCCTGAAGGATTGCTCAAAGGATGAATTGTTCTTGATAGATGTTTATGAAAATCATTTGTCATATAGTTCATGAAGAACTAATATTTAAGCATCCTTCTAGGATTACTCAAAATATGTCTTTTCTTGGCCATCGTTGGGAATTTTGTTATAGTTCTTGAAGAACTAAATTATTAGACCATGATTGAAGTCTACAATTTCTATTTGATCTTAATATTTCTATATCACTCTAATATGCTCTTGAAGTAGCAAAACTGAAAATATACTTTCAAAAATATTTTGAAAGAATGGTCACTTTTTTGATTGAATAAAAGAGTAGTAGTTGATTAATTGTGTGAAAGATCAAATGAAAAATTGAACTTCATTTCTAGAAGTGAATGGTTAAGGTAATTCATATAGTAGAAATTTTTGTGGTATTTATGAATTACATGTGAAGGAGATAAAAAAATATTCCATGAGAATGATTTGTGGTTATGATCTTTGTTATTCCTAAAAGTGGTTAAATAAATTGTAATGATCAGTATAACAATATATTAATTCATATATTGTGACAATATTTAATTTTACTAAGTGCAATTTGTCTCATTACTTATGTATAGAATTTTACATAGAAACATCATTTCATGAGAAGCAAAAATATGGTATAATTGGGTAATTCCTAAAGAAGTAGATCATTTTATTGAGTACTTTAACTTCTCTTCTTACATAAACTTGGAATTCTAAGATAATGTCTTATAAGAAGAAACAATGAGAAGGCTTATACCAAGTACAAAATGATATTGGTAATACTTATTAGTTTTATGTCAAATTTTTACTATGAATCACAAGCAATATATTTGTCTCATAAATTCTACTGTGAGAAATAAGTAGTAATATATGAGCAATTTCTTTAAATCTTCTTAATTTAATTATTGTAAACTATCATTCTATTTTTGTTGGATATGATTTAATGTATGAAAATTTTATTATGAATTTTATTTA
>JBBPBP010000001.1:33243435-33424430 GCA_037974735.1 Cicer chorassanicum
ATAGTAATAGTAATAGTAATAATAATAGTGACATTCCATTCCAATTTAGATAATATATATTTTACAAACATGCTACCATTTTGGATAATAAATTTGAATAATTTTCAAAATGAAGGGGTTCCATGAGGTATTTTTTCAATATTAAATTTAGATAATTTTAAATATCACCTAAAATCTAAGAATTTCGAATTTCCTCTTTACTCTATAATATATGAATCATGATATGGTTCGTACTATGTTTTTAAATTAACAATTTTGACCTTATATGTTTCAAAATTTTCAAATTTGTCCTTATATTTTTTATTTTATTTTTTCCAAATTGATACCTAAAAATTTCAATTTTGCAAATTGGTCCTTAAAATTTTGCAAAATAGTCCCTCAACGTTTTCAAAATTTCAGTTTTGGCCCAAATTTATTTTTCATGTTTGCCCCAAAACTTTTGAAATTTATAAAAGAATAGCTTAATTTTAAAAGAACACCAAACAACAGAATTTAGAAATGAAATGAATTCAATTAAAACATTTGAATTGTCTAGAATTCTAATTTCCCAAGAATTTCCGATTATTCCATCCAAATACACTATTAGAAATAATTGTATAATGAACTCTAGTTCCACTTTAATTAATAAAAAAGTTCCCCTTATCATTAGTTTAGTGTTTTATTATTTTTATATTTTTTTTATATTTAATCAATATTATGTTTTGTTTAAAACTATATATTTTTTTTAAAAGTTTGTTTAAAATTTATGTACCCAACATATCAATAAAAATATTAATACAGTAATAATTTAAACTCCTTTTGCTTTATTACTAATTTAACACTTTAATTTATTTTCATTTATTGAATTTATATACTACATATCACTAAAATATTGTCGATGTACTAATAATAATATATAGCCTTCGTCATTAAATCATAGTTGAACTGACAAATGTCGATATTATTAGGTTGGAAGTCTTATCTTGAGTTCGAACCCGAGACCTCACAGTTGTGTAAGTTAATTATGGTGGAATTTACCATTTCTTTTAAGACAAAAAAAAATATAATTTATAACTTTCCTTCAAAACATAGGCATGATTATGAAATTTTTTTAAATTGATTTTAATATGTTTAATTAAATTTAGAGTTTGATTCCCATCGACCATAATTACTCTTTCTTATAGTTAGATCACTCATGAGTTATAACATTGGTTCGAATTCTGTCAAACAAAAAAATATAACGTTGGTCTGAATCATTATTATTTTTAGGTTGGGTTCATTCCATTTGATTTTTAAAATAAGGAATAATAAAGCAACAGATTCACTTAAATTGACAACAACAATGTGTCATTTAAACAAGTTGGGTTAAATATTTCAATTTCCATTTTTTATAAGCTAAATATGACAAAATGAACAACTCTCATAAGATAAGATGTTAATGACAAAAACTATTTTATATTATTAGTACATATCTTGGTTCAAACACTAGAAGATGGAGATTAAATTGTGTTTGAAACATAAATTTATCCTGATTTACCATTAATTTTACTACATTCAGTCTCCTTATTCAGAAAACTTTAATCCACTAACTCAAATACCTTGAATTATAAAATACCTGATCCTCCAAGTCAGTCTTCCCAAATAGCATGACAACCCCACACTTTTGAGGAACAACACCACCTTGACCCTACAAGCCAAGTATTTCCAAACAGCCTGACAACCTCAGACTTTTGAGGAACTAACCACCTTGACCCTACAAGCCAAGTCTTCTCTTAACAACCTGACAACCCCAGATTGAAGAAGGAACTAAACCACTATTGGATTGGATACAAAATATTGGAACTCTAAGTGTTTGCTTCTAACCAAGTTGATAATAATAATAACTATAACACTCTAAGAAAAAAATGCTCAAAAAATAAGTCTCATTCGAACAAGTGTTTTCCTCTTTGAACTCTAAGATGAATTTAGAATTTGAGCTTGAGTTCTTCTACTGTTTTTTTGATTTTTTAATGATCCTCTTCTTCAGCCTTGAGTATCTATTTATAGTTAAAATTAGGGCTTCAATTTAGTCCTTGTTTAATTCTGAATTGAATCTTCTTTCCTAGCTTGGTCAATAATGGTCTTATTCAAAAATAATTCTGAACAATATTCTTTTTGATAATATGCGCTTTAGCCAATTCTTTATTACTGAATCCAATATGAGCAGTTCTTCTAGATTGGTTATGTTCATATTTTGTTCAAATTGAGTTTGTAAATTTTTCAGATTGATTCTGTTCGTATTTTGTTCAGATTGAGTTTGAAAATTCTTCAAACTGATTATGTTTGTATTTTATTCAGATTGAATTTGTAAATTTATCAGATTGATTCTATTCATATTTTGTTGTAAATAAATCTTGATCAAATCTTCTTCAAATCTTGACCACATCTTCTTTACAACTTGGTCAAAGAATTTTTTCAATTATAATTCTGAATCAAATCTTATTTTAGGTTTTCTTCAACTATAAATTTGAATATAATCTTATTTTAGATTTTCTTCAATTTATAAATCATAATCAAATTTTACTTTAGATTTTCTTCAATTATAAATTTGAATCAAATCTTATTTTAGATTTTCTTCAAAAAAACATGAATCTTCTTTCTTACTCTTTGAAGTCAAATATATTGTTCTCATAAAGTATTTTTACTATCATCAAAATTCTAAGTATAAAACCAACTTGATTCCAACAATCTCCCTTTTTTCTTATGATGACAAAACTTGTATTTTTATATTTCTTTGACTTCCTTAACTTAGGGCTTCTCCTAAGTCTAAATATCATTTTCTCCCTACTTTATCGAATATCTCCTTTTGTCATCAGACAAAAAAACTTGAAAGTGAAACTTCCAATATTTTTTTTTTTTGTATTTTGCTTTTTTTAAATAACATGAATATAGCATACTACAAGAAAATATAAAGACTAATAAAAGATAATGTAAAACTAGACTACTTTGAAGTTATCACAACATCAGTAAGGTATGATGGTAATTTTTAGTTTTTCTTGATGAAGCCAAACCTATCTTTAGCTAGTGGTTTGGTAAATATGTCAACCCATTAGGGTTCAATGTCTACAAACTGAATGTTTAATACCCCTTTTTGAACAAATTCCCTAATGAAGTGGTGTTTGATCTCTATGTGTTTAACTCTACAATGCAGGATATGGTTTTTGGTTAGACAAATGACATAAGTGTTATCACAATACATGGGAATGTTGGATTCTTGGATTTTGTAGTCTTCAAGTTGATGTTTCATCCAAAGTAGTTGAGAATTGCAGTCAGCTGTTGAAATGTACTCAACCTTTATTGTTTGACCTTTATGTATAATTATATATATATATATATGTGTGTGTGTGTGTGTGTGTGTGTGTGTGTGTGTGTGTGTGTGTGTGTGTGTGTGTGTGTGTGTGTGTGTGTGAGAAAGCAAAGGAAAAACGAATCAGAGAAGAAAAAACCATTTCCCTCCCTGCCTCGCATTCTTCTTTTTCTTTCTTCCTCTCATTCGCGAACAAGTGTTGGTGGTTTCAAAAACCACAAACACAAACCCTCATTTCTCACCTCGATCTAAGCTTCCATTCGAGAAGTAACAGAGGGGAAAGTTACTCCTCTCCACACTATGGTGCTTGTGAGCTAACTTTTGAGGTGATGACGTGAGCGAGAGTTTTCGCCGTATTTGATTTCGGTAGCGGAAATGGTTGTAAACGCGATAACTAAGGCAAGGGCTCCTTCCAAATTTTTAGTTTGCATATAGGGACTCTATATGTGTGATTGATGTATGTTTAAGGTGTGATTGCGTGAAGAATCAATTTCGACGTGAATGTATATATTTAAAGTGAAAATACAGTTTGTTACATGTTATGAATTTATGATTAAATTTGATGTGATTTGTAAGAACCTTAATTTTAAAATCTAAATTATGCAATTTTAGAGTATTCTGTGTTGAATTGCCGAGGCATTTAGCTCAAATTTTAATTCATCTTGTGAATTAAGTACCAAAAGCTTATTTTGTTAGAGTTTGTAATATGTTTAATATATATATATATATATATATATATATGTTTTTTTTGTAAGTTTATATATATATATATATATATATATATATATATATATATATATATATGTGAAGGCAAGGAATTAGAAAACAAAGAGAAAGCAAAAACATTTCCCTCCCTATCTCGCAATTCTTTTCTTCTTTCTTCCTTTGTTCCGTGAAAACCAAGTGTTGGTGGTTTTCAAAACCACACAAACACAAAACACCACTTCTCGTATAGATCTAAGCTTCCATTCGAGAAGTGACAGAAGAGAAAATTGCTCATCTCCACATTACGGTGCTGATGGGCTAGCTTTTGAGGTGACGACGCGAGCGAGAGTTTTCGCTGTATTTGATTTCGGTAGCGGAAACGGTTGTAAAAACGATAACTAAGGTAAGGGCTCCTTCAAAATTTTTAGTTTTCATAGGGACTCTATATGTGTGATTAATGTTGTTGATTTTGTTAGTAATGGTTAAAAAAAAAAGAAATTGATTTATGATGTGTTTGAGTTACGTAATGAGTTATTTTCAAATAAATGAGTTTGAACTGAAGTTGAAATTTATGTTAATTTCTTTATTTATTTGTCTTCTCCGTTTTCTCCTTTTGATTGTTTATTCTGTTTTAGTTGCTTAAATTGATTGGAATCTTGAATTTATGGGTTGATGGCTTCATCAATTCATTTTTTATGGAGAAGAGATTGAAACAAAATGTTGCACTCAAGCTGCTTGATGTTATGTTTAGCTTGATTGAATTTTGTTTTTCATGACTAAACTTGATTTTAATGGATACTTAATTCATTTGCCTTGGTTAATCCTTTTCTAGATACATTTCCAGTAGCGAATACATGAATTTCATTTAAGCTTTTATGTGGAATTCTAAATCAAGTACTAAATTAACATTGGATGTTCCTTTGAGATTAATGATAAGTTCAACCCAAGAATTTTTGAATCCCTTGGATTGTTGTTATAAATCATTATTTTCAATTCTATCTGTTTATGTTTATGTAGTTAGCTCCTTGAGTCTCGAAAAGGAATCAAGACCGTTTGCACCAAGTTAGCAGTGGGGAGAACTCTGATATATTAATGTTGTTGTGGTGATTAAGTTTTGATATGATTATGTATTCATAACTGATAATATGTGCGTCATGAATTTTATTGAGGAAAATCTATTCTGAGTATACTCTGTGATAACTTTGAAAAATCGTTAGTGTTAAATGAGTATTAAAATTGACGAATCTTTTAATAGCTGCATTTACTTAATGATTGTGGTGAAAACAGTCAGAGTATGCTCATGCATTTCACAGCTTGTGGTGACCGTGATGGGCCACAGTGTCAGTGGTGATCGCGATGGGCCACGGTGTTAAGTGGTGACCGTGATGGGCCACGTAGTTAAGTGGTGACAGTGAAGGGCCACGGGGTGGTTCCATGTGATAGTTGGTCCATCTTATTTTTACGAGGATTTAACTGATGTGTAAGGCCTGTGATAGGCTACACTCTAGTAAACCGTGTTAGTATGTGAGCGACTGCACCTCAGTAATTAGTACTAAGGTTTGTGATAGGCGGTACAATTATGATTTACGCTCCTCGAGGAGGGTTTTGTATTTGGAAATTCCGGAATAATGTGCATTGGCATATACACATTGCATTAGGGTGCTTGGCACACGAGTCATGTTTGTTATACTATGATGATTGTATATATATACTCGGTTGTTGTTTGTTATTGTGCCGTAATTTCTTTGAGGTGTGAATTTGTGTTGATTAAGTTTCGATGTAATTATGTGTTCATAATTGATTTTATGAATGTTTGATGTTTGATTGAGGTGTGAATTTGTGGAGATTAATTTGGTGTGAATTATGTGTTCATAATAGTAATTACGAATGTTTGAAGTGTTGTTGATGGACTTTGAATCGTAAGTGTTTAATGATTTCGAAACATTTTCAAAACTGGAAATCTACATTATTTCACAGTTGTATTCGGCTACATGCAGTGTGTAGTCGAATACATATTTGAAACATTCAATTTTTATTTGAAATTTTAACATCGTATTCAAATACGACAGTACTATATTCGAATACGACAGTGCAATTTTGTCAAAAACTTCATTGTCAAGATTGTTTATGCATTTTGTTGAACTCACTCGCGAGAAGATCGATTATCCGATACCTTCAAGATTGGTGCTTGGGATGAGTGGGGCTTTGGAAGATTCGAAGGATTCCTCAGTTAGAGTTTAGGCGGAGGCCATTGTAGGAGCTGAGGATATAGTGGTTGGATCGGGGACTGGCAGAAAGGATAAGGGGCCGATGCCAGTGGAGCGAGAGACTGCAGGACCATCTAGGCGAGCCGAGTAAGAGCTCCCATTTCCGGTGACTGATCCCTTACCGATCGTCACTAAATTATTGAATTGTTTTGAGATTCCAGCGCCGTCGAAGCCACCTATCTCGTGGGTGGATTTGACTTCTGAAGGGACCGATCCGTCTATGGATGTTGATGAGGAGGAGGTTACCTCGAAGATCGATACTGGGTCAAACGGGACTTGGGGAGTGTGTGGAGGTCACCCTTGTTATTGTAGTTGCTAGAGTATGATCAGATTAGTTTTGTTGTATAGGGACTTGATGTCTTTCTTTTGGTGGCTGTACTTAGTTTATTTTGGGATAATTGTAACTATACATTCTTTTGGTGGGTCCATGTTCCATTATTTTTGACGTGACCAGGGGGATTAGTATTTCTTGGAGCAGTACTTTGTATAGGTGTTTGCCGAGAATACCCGAGGGGTATGAGCGATGTCTGATAGGTCTCATAGTCCTGATGTATTTTATATTTGAATATTTTGGATTATCGTCTCAAAAACATCTTTAGTTGTTGTAATTATGATGTAATTAATTATGACTTTTGTCGTTTGTGTTTGCCATGGTTTTTATTAATTTGTTTTTGAAAAAAAAATACACTAGCGCTGTTAAAAATCGGAGTGTTACATGATTAATGTGTGTGTTCAATGCGTGAATTATTGGAATTTAATAGGAGATGGCTTATGTGTGAATGGTTGAAATTTAATTTGAGATGATTTATGTGTGAATTGTTGAATTAAAAGTTGAGGTGGTTTATGTGTGAATTGTTGAAGTAAATTTGAGGTGGTTAATGAGTGAATTGTGGAGATTATAAGTTGGTGTGATTTATTTGTCATAATTGATATCATGAATGTTTGATATTTGATAAATGTGTAAATTTGTGGAGATTAAAAGTTGGAGTGATTATGTGCTCATAATTGATATTATGAATGATTGCGGTGTGATTATGTGTCAAGTTGTGGTGATTAAGTTTTGATGTGATTATGTGTTCAAAATTGTTATATGTGTGTTTGAGGTGCGAATTTGTGGTGACCGCGATGAGCCACGATGTTAAGTGGTGTCTGTGACAGGCCATGAAGTTAAGTGGTGATCGCGATGGGCCACGATGTTAAGTGGTGACCGTGATGGGCCATGGGATGGTTCCATGAGTTGATTTGTCCATCTTACCCTTACAAGGATTTAACTGATGTGTAAGGCCTGTGATAGGCTACACTCTTATAAATTGTGCTGGTCTGTGAGCGACTGCACTCTTGTAAATCGTGCTGGTCTGTGAGCGACTGCACTCTTGTAAATCGTGCTGGTCTTTGAGCGACTGCACTCTTGTAAATCATGTTGGTATGTGAGCGACTGTTTTCTTGTAAATCGTGCTTGTTTGTGAGCGACTTCACTCTTGTAAATCGTGCTTGTCTGTTAGCGACTGCACTTTTGTAAATCGTGCTTGTCTGTGAGCGTTATAGTTTTACGTAATAAAGGTATGAACAGAAAACTTACGCTTATAATGAATTTAGTTTAAATTTTTTACATTTGTTAAATACAAATTTTTTTAGTTAAATACTATTCATTTGAGTTAAATACTATTTATGAGCAAAATTGACGTTTATGCAAAAGTTTACGATGAATTTAGTTTATATTTTTTATATTTAAATCTATTAAACACTTTTTTTTTATTATTTTATTTGAAAATAGTAACTATAAACCAATGAATGGTATTTAGTAAACTAAAATGATTGGTGGATTATGTGTAACCAATGGCTAATCTTTGTTGGGACATACGTTGGGCACGACCACCCCAAATTTTTTTCTAATCTTTTAAAAATATTTCTTAATTTATTTTATTTATAATACTATAATTTGTTAAATAAAAATTGATATAGATTAAATCAGGTTTATCCTTGTCATTGTGAAAAAACATTTGAATTACGGTTCTATAATTGGTGTATTTTATGAGTTGAATTGCGGTTGTTGAGTTATGTTGTCGAGATATATGTTTCAATCTAATATGTGAAGATAACATACTATATGTGCATTTTTTCTTGTTACATGAATTAATCTAACCAAATGACATGAAGATTGGTATGTGTAGATCTCATAGGATTGATATGTGTATATGGACATGAAGATTGGTATGTGTAGATTGTTGGATTTATTTTTTTATGTGAGAGGTTGATGACTTTTTTAAAGAATTGCATAATTTGATTGAAATTTTATAGTTTTAAGACATTCAAGTATTAAATATATTTTCATTCAATATGTTTTCCTGTAAAATAAAAAAAAGATTATTATTTATGTATGACCCGCCAACCCAACCCAACCCAACCCATTCTTGATCGGGTCGGGTCGGTTCGGGTTAAATAAAAATAATACGAGTTTAGAACTTAACCCAACCCAAAGATAATCGATTGGGTCGGGTCTTGGGTTTTGTCAAAACCCGCCCAACCCAACCCACGTACACCCACTTTTACTATCGAATTATATTTAATTACTAAAATTGAACAAAAAGTTGCCAAATTGATTGAAGTAATATTTAAAATTAACAACAGTAATAAAATTGATCCTTTATAATGAGAAAAACATTAGGGATGAGTTTCACTTCGAATCCAACCTTGGTGTCAAATTTGATCCTAATTACTGAATTCCTTTATTGAATTATTACCGAATTCTCTTTATTATTCTTGCCCTAATGTCTTAGTGACAGAACCTTTAATTCCAAAGTAACCCCTAATTCCTAAATGGATTTAAGATTAGAATTAAGCCTTACTGTACAAGAATTCTCTTGTTAAACTATTGCCTTTGCAACTAATTTAATTGGTTTCATGACCTGTATCTATCTATATATTACAAATTCATGAATTTCTCATCTCAAGCATTCGTAAAATCCACTTCCGTTTCAAAATACGAATTGTAGAATATTTTAATGTTGATCAAGCAAAAAAAAAGCATTAAGCATAAAGATGAGAAAAATAATTCAATAAACTCACACTACTAGAAAAATCCATTTTAGTTGCCATATTTAGCGTCGACCCCCGACTCTGACGCTAGTTAGCGTCGGTCACACAGACGCTAGTGTACAAAATTTTATTTTATTAATTAGTAGCGTCGGCTTAGCCGACACTAAATAAAATAAGGCAGCCAATATTTGTGGATTATCCATCTTATACGAATGTCTTTTCCTTTCTCGTATTGTGGACTACACATCTTAGTTGATTGTCTTTTGCTTTCCTGTATTGTGGACTACCCATTAATGAAGGAATCTTAATCTAGTATATGCAATAGTATTTGACTTGTTATAAATTTACAATATTATTGCCATTTTAGTCCTTTATTTTACATAATTTATGGTTCAACTAAATTTATTTGAAATACATATGCTTATATTGGATAATTTGTTATATTGCATGCATCTTACATTGGTAGCCTTGCATTCTTCACCTTGGCTGAATTTGTATACCTCATGCTAGATTAATATATAAACTCTACTTTGAAAAGTGCTTAGTTCTCTGTAAATATTTAAACATTATTGCACAATGGCACACAAATATCAGATTTGAAATGTATGTAGTTAGTCCGTTAGTGTAATATTTAGATTTTGCAATTTTCTAATCATTCCTCACTCTACAGATAAAACAACTTGATGCAAAACTTCCAATTGAACTTGAGGACATTCTTAAAGCAAGTAGTGGATTAGAAACAGTAGTAAAATCAGATAATGAGAATGTTCAAATGGCAGCCGATTCTATCACTAAAAACCAAGAACACACTCTTGTCTCTGCCGAACCACCAGAAGAAGCAGTGGTAGTGATCACTTAATTTTGACTTATATATTTATCTGTCTTTCAACTTATAATCTTAAAAAGTGACCACAAATCCTCAACAGTTAACTTTTTCATACATTGCTGCAGCCCAGCAACGTAGTTGAGATGCAAAAATCGGTTGTCTCAAAGGATGGAATACAAAATAGACGAAAAGAAAAAGATCAGGTAAATTATAGATCTCAGTTGTTGTTATTCTTTGATTTTGATTATATTGATTATTAATGTAAAATATCTATGCAATTTTACTTTCATTTGATTTATATTTATTGCTGTAAAAGTTCACGAATTTGCAACATTACTTTCATTTGATTATATTGCTGTAAAAGTTCACCAAGAACAGGCTTTTGCAATTTTACTTTATTTGTTTCCAACATCTAGGAACTTACTGGCAACTTACAAATTTCAAAGCCAGCTTGCAACGTATGATGATTTTGATGACGATGCTGTGGATATTAAGGGGCCAGCTGGACGGTCTAATGGTCTCGTCTCCAGTAAAATTTCACAGTTCATTAATGCTAATTGTATGAAGAAACCCAAGGTACTGAAATTGAGATTTTATAGGATTTTGATTTCTAATTTCACTAAAGGGTAGACTATTGCAAAGATTGAAGGTACTGAAATTAACTATAAAGTCTCTTGCAAAGTAACTTCAAATTAACTAAAATAAGGACAAAAACCCAAGATTGAAGGTACTGAAATTAAGAGACTTTAGTTGAAAATTTATCTGCATTCTTTGATGGCAATGCTTTGGCCAATAACTAGCTTAGCTTATAATTTTGTTGAGTTGTCAGCATTTTTAAGTGATCATGTTAGTGATGCTATAGGCGGTTCTCACTTTACAGACTTGTTATGAATACCTGGAAGCATTTGTTTATTAGAATGGATCATTTATCCCTCTTTCTCATTTTAGTGTAGATAAATATGCAATTCTCTTTATGCTTTGCATGATTTAGCTATTCAATGTAATTATATTCAGCATGTAATTGTATCTGTATCTCTTCTGCGATAAATGCATTGCGTTAATCAATGCAAAGCAAGCATTAGGATGCTTGAAATTATGTGTTTGTCACAACTCACTAGGGAACTTACATGTTTTTGACTAGGTAACTCCTGGGTCCCCTGGTGATCGTGTTCGGTTCCGTCCTGGTGATGTTGTCATTCAATATGATGGAAAGCCCGTCAAAAGCATGAAAGAGGTTGGTCTTTTTCTTTTTCCTATTTCTCTTTGGAAAATTGTTGGTAATAATAATAACAGTGTTAATTGGAGAGGTTTAAATTGTAAGAGTATTGAATGTTTGAAAGGTAAGAAATTGAGTGGAGATTGCATTAGTTGTTTTGATTTGGTTAGTGGTTATGAGAATTTGAGATATGATAAAGCAAAAAGTAAAAATGATTTTTTGGTTGATCATGTTTTAGCATTAGGTGGAAGTGGTGAAATTAGAATAGGGTCGGTGAGGCCGACTCTAATTGGCTGTTGACTTTTCTTTGTTGACGTTAGCATCAGCCACGCCGACACTATATTAAAGATAATGTTGACTTTTATTTGACTTTAGCGTAGGTGTAGCTGACGCTAACTATTTTGTTGACTACAACGTGTTGACTTTAGCGTCGGCCAGCCGACACATTTAAATTTTTTCAGATGACGTGTCAATAAACTTAACTAGCTTCGGATGTTCTATTTTTGTTGGTAGCGTCAGCTTAACGTGGGTCAGGCCGACGCTAAGGTAGCGTCGGATGGCTTTTAGCCGACGCTATGTATTAGCTTCGACCGTTTTAGCCTAGGCCCGACCCCGACGCTAATCCGACGCTAAATCCATGATAGCGTCGACTTTTTGCCTATTACCGTGGGCTTTTGGCCGACGCTAAATCCAATTTTTCTAGTAGTGTCATTCATATAACTAGAAATCAAATCAAAAAAATAAGGGTTTCATCTTGTTACACTCATCCCTAACAAATAGGGTTTAGTTACTCATGACATATATAGAAAAGATAGAGATTAGAGAGGAATTACAAGAAAGATTCATGAATTATTCTTGATAAAACTGCTCCAATGGTGTTAGCAACGGACGTATTTGAGTTTCTCTGCTAGGGCATAAGTCTCCCAACTTTCCAATAGTAAAAAAGATACCTAAAAAGTGATAAAAATGTTTTTTTATATGTTATGCTACGCGTCGCACGCTCCAAGCGCGCAACGGCAGTGCCGTCAGCGCGAAATGCGCTTTAGGCGCGCTTCAAGCGCACAACATCTTCTGCCTGGCGTTTAGTGCATTTTTCTCCTATTTTGATTCCGAATTGGATTTTGGTGTCTTCATGAAAATTGTAGATATGAATCTTAGCTTTCATTTGCAATTGGTTGGACTTCAATTGGACATCTAAAACTCCAGATATGGCTGAAATACTCCACATAAATCATGTTGATTTCTCACCAAAATTCAGAACTGCACTATAACAAATAAACAACTCAAAACTACGAAAAATATCTACTTAATCAAGGAAATAAGAACATAAATATTGCATTAAATCAAAGAACTAAAATCAAAAAAATATATCAAATAACTCCTTAAATTAACTAATGAATAAAAGATTGTTAAGACTAAAAACAATGAAAACTATGCATATGATGAAGAGTCATCAGGTGTGAATTTGTGAAGATTAATTTGGTGTGAATTATGTGTTCTTAATTGATAATATGAATGTTTGAAGTGTTATTGATGGACTTTGTATCGTAAGTGTTAAATGATTTCGAACCATTTTCAAAATTGGAAATCTACATTATTTCGCAGTTGTATTCGGCTACATGCAGTGTGTAGTCGAATACATATTTGAAACGTTCAATTTTTATTTGAAATTATAACATCGTATTCGAATACCAAATTCGTATTCGAATACAAATGAGTGGATTATGCCACTGACTTGATTTTGTATTCGGCTACGACCATGCTGTATTAGAATAAAAAAAATGCATTTTTGCTACTAACTTGTCCTGTCTCGTATTCGAATATCGATGTTTAGTTTTAGCTATTGACTTATCGCTCGTATTCGGCTACGACAGTGCTGTATTCGAATACGATAGTGCAGTTTTGTCAAAAACTTCATTTTTCAACATTGTTTATGCATTTTTGACATATGAAAAGCCTTTCAAGGAGTATGCTAAGATGAAAGGTTCTATCGTGCATTTAAAATTGAAATGCTAAGTTTTATTTGTTAATTTCGGTTGGCGACCCTTTACAATTATTGTCGAATTTGGGCTTTGCCTTCAGATGATGCCCGAGACCGTCCTACAGATTAGTACCCTGACGACGGGAAGGTCATAGACATACTTGACCGATATTGTGTCTGAAGGAACCGACAGAGTACGTGGATGTCACCTGGGTTATTATAGTTTTAGTGGAATGATCAGATTAGTTTGGTTGTATAGGGACCTGATGTCCTTCTTTCGTGGTGGTAATTATTTTATTTTGGGAAGACTGTACCTATAACTTATACTGTTAGTTTGACTTTTGTTTGGTGGGTCCATGCTCCATATTTTGATGTGACCGTGGGGGAGTTTGCATTCTTGGGGCAGCACTTTTGTACAAGTGTCTGCCAAGAATACCCCAGGGGTATGAGCGGTGCCTGATAGGTCTCATAGCCTCGGTGTATCTTTCTGCTTGAATACTTTGGATTTTCTTCCCAAAAACTATGTTAATTGGTTTGTTATTATGATGTCATTATTTATGACTTTAGTCATTAGGGTTATGTCGTGGTTTTTATCAATTTAATTTTGAAAAAAAAATAATACGCTCGCGCTATTAAAAATCGGGGTGTTACAGCAACAAAATCAAAGAAAACACATTGATCAGAGGAAATAACAAGATTTAAAGGAAACACACTAATAAGAGAAAACACACAAAATAGAACAATCAGAGGAAACGGATAAAACATGGAAGCTAGAGGAAGAAACATGACCAATGGAAAAAATTAGAACTAGAGGAAGAAACATGACCATAGGAAGGAAACACGACACAGTTGGTAAAAATTCTTTAACTTTTATAAATAACGTACTATTACTAAAGGGACTAAAACATAACCTACTTAACATAAGTTAATTAAATGATAGTGGTTATGACATTGTCTTTAATCAAAATTCCTATAGTGCTATAAGTCAAAACGATGGTTCTGTTCTATTTACTTGCTATAGGCAAGGGAACCTTTATAAAACCAAACTTTTTAACTTAGTAGAACAAAAGGCCAGATGCTTTGTATCTGTGAGCATAGAGCAACTGATTTTGCACAAGAGATTAGGCCATGCCAATTTGAGCTTAATCTCAAAATGAAACAAATTGCAACTTGTTAGAGGCTTGCCAAATCTCAAGTTCAAATCAGAAGTCCTTTGTGAGGCTTGTCAAGTAGGGAAATAAATTAAGAGTTCATTTGCATCAAAGAATATTGTTTCCTAGAGCAGATGTGACACCCTAAACCCCAAAATAATATATAATAATTTATAATAGAATTTTTAACTTTAACTCACAGCGGGTGAAGTAAATACGTTTTCAAGGGAATAAAAAAAATTATAGTTAATTTAAAATATCACGTTTCTCAAAAATCAAAAGGAACACTTTAAACTTTTCCCTCCTATAAAATAGTGCAATCTCCATAAAATTTGATTTAACTAGAATTTCTTAATTCAATTCCAAAAATTTACTAGTTATAAGGTTTCATACAAAAGGTTGTTTCTAATTAAACAAATAAAACTACAACTTATGACTCTCTTTCCCGGTATCACCTATCAGAGCGGGGCTTCTCCTAAATTTGAACTTCAAGACTCATTAACCTGTAATAACTGCGATTTCGCAAACGCAGGGCCAAACCAGTCAAACACAAACAACGAAGGAGGTGAGTTTTGAAATCATATTGATAGTATAATACAAGTAAGAAGAACACACAATTAATCATCAATAAACCGTATCATTACACAAACATTCTTCAAAGAAAAACATCACGTTATATAGTCAAAACTACTCAAGGAAAGTCAATACATTTCACTATAACATCAAATCATCGCAGAAATTATTATTATTATTGCACACGACACATATTAATCACAACAAAACAATCACAAGAAAATGCAATGCTATGCATGAGCTTAGACTCTACTTCACAATGTGGTACCATTCTAACTCTGAAGTACTTGGTTAGGAGGCCATGATACTATGTCACCATTCCGGTGGACGGACAATTCAAATTGGCCCTGTCCTCATAGATCCCCTCAACTCAACCCGAGACACATATACACGACAGTCGAGGTAAACGTGTGTTGCATGGTAGCTCCCGACATTTGGAGTGCTACCTCCAAGTCACCTAGGAATTCCCCACCCAAATACCTCCAAGGTCTAACAATCTTGCCTTAAGGCTCAACAGCAGACCGCCACGATCAGGCTCAATTCAGTTGTACTTCCCCGGAATCGCTAGGCTTGTCAGGCCTTACCTATATGATGACAAAATAATCTCCACTTCACAAATTCTCAATATTTTATTTTCTCCCCTCGTTGGCCTATGATACTCCATTAAGACCGTCATCTCAAACAAAAATTTAGAACATCACTATCATCAATCGTAACTCATCACATAAACTTATCACAAATTTATGAAATCACAATTATTATTCATACATCATCATCATCACGTAAAATTATCACAACACATCCATCTTTTATTATCTGATCACATAAACTCATCCAATCAAACATATATATAAAATTAATTCGACACCCAATATCACAATAATATCAAATACCACACATTTATAGAAATTAAATCAATCAACACCTTACAAATATTTCTATTCTATATTTTAATCTCACAAGTTCCATATTTTTGTATTAATTAATTTATCACTCAAAGGGTTATTGCCGTACGTAGCAAGCCCCGGATGAATCGTTGGGAAATACGGTTTTCCCATTCATCTCACAATATATTATACTCATGAATTCAAACGCTCTCTCACCCCTTACCTTATTTAGACGCTTTCTCAAACACAAAAATCAACAGCGACTTCATATCTTCAACGTACAGTGAGTGAATCCGAATAAATGGCGAGTTCACAAAATCGTCGAGACGTGACGACTCGTCGGAGAGCCGTAAGGGTCCGACGTCAACTTCACCGAAAAATGCAAATGAGTAGTGCTTCTTATAGGTTTCGACGAGAGGAATCCAAAAACGATGTCAGTTTTTTGAAACGAAAAACGTGGTGATTGGAATCGGCCAAAAATAGCTCGCCCAAGGAAAGAAACGGAGCTGTTTCTGAAGAAACGGAGCAACGATTGATAAAACTGATACCAAAAATGGATTCAGTGGTCGATTTTGTGTGGGATAAAGGTTGGGATTGATTCAAAAGGCAAGGATTTGGTGGCAATGAATTTTAGAGAAGAGGGAGAATGGATGTGTTGCGATCTTTCAAGAAGAAGAGGAAGTCTATCACAATTTTTTTTGTTAACAATTAGGGTTCACACATAGGTCAAACCCATTGGTCTCTTTATTTACTTTTTTGTTTTATTACTGTTATTATTTTTATTTTGCTTAAACAAAATTAATAGTTACTTAATCTCATTTTTCTCATTTTTAATACTCCTCCAAATATCATTTAATTTTCAAAACATTAAAAATATTTCATAACTAATATATGATAAATTAGAGTAATTAAAATAATTAACCTTTAAAAAAAATACATATTACTAACAATTGAAACTCTCATATTCAAAATAGTCACTATAATTATACTTATTTTTCAAAATACTCATATTTAAATACTACCATCATTAGAGAATAGTCAAAATCACAAAATAAATAAATATAACATTACTACTTTATATTAATTACTAAATCATAATAAATATATATAAAATCACAATGCCACAACAAGTATATAAAAATAAAGGAAATCAAACACAATATTATTACTATCCCAAGATAATTGTTTATAAAATAAATAACTAAAATAGGAGATACTTAAAATTAATTAAAATATAAATATGTGCACATTTAACATTAGTCAAACATACAAGGAAATATCACATTAATTACAAACGTACATATATACGTAAAATCTTCTAAATCTTATTTTTATTTTTTTTATTTTTTAAATATTACACTAAAATACTATTTAGAAAAATATATAAAGTATAATATTTGTTATTTAGATTACTCGTGTAGTCTAATATGTATAATAGTAGCACGTCATCTAAAGCACCCATATAACGAAAACGAATCACGAAATTTATCACATATATATTAAAATAATTTTAACACCAAATTAATTATTTAAAATCATAGTTCATTATTAAAATAGTTTATTATAAAATTTGGGGTGTTACAATTCTCCCCTCGTTAAAGAAATTTCGTCCTCGAAATTTGTGGTTAACGATACGCGAACGAATATCTAGCTAACTACCCTCATTATTCAAACTTAGTCTATAAGTATTTTTTAAGGCATTCACTACTCATTCAATTAAGCATGATATGTTAAAACCAATTAACTTAGCTTGATAGGCTAACATGACACTATAAATCAATTAAACACATATCACATTTTTCACTCAATAATGAAAGAAAATATCATAGAGTTACTCACTATAATTTACATATAACACATAACATATAGATTTAGTTAATAATAACTTAGTTCATTTAGTTGGTTTAAATGAAACACCTTCCAAGTATATTGTCAATCCCAACTATTTCTTTCAAACAAAATATTACAAATTTTACTTCTTAAAATAAAGTTTAAATCCTATCACCAAACATTCAACAATTTTAACTTAAGTCTGACACAGAGAGCAATTTTTAAAATATTAAACACATCTAACAACTTAACAACTTACTGACATTATAATAGATTTACAATCAATCACTTTATAAAACATACTTCATGTATAATCAAGGAGAAAGAAAAAAAAATCAATGATAGAGATACTATTTCACAATAACATAAATTTAATAATTAAATTCATTCAATTCACATAAGCGAGGAACATGTTTTTCAACTATTTAAAGAATAAAATTAAAAAGTACTTATAACAAAATAATGAGTTATCGTTGCCTCTTTTATCGACGATGAGTCATCGGGGTAGCTAGTCCCTCCTACTCACGTAGTCAACTACTTAAGGTAACTACAACTACAGTCATTCAAATTCAAACATGGGTAATTAAAAGTATTTTTAACGTGGTTCAGGAGTGCGAAGGCGGCGCCACAACTCCTGCTCCTTACTTCAAGTTAAAAACTTACTTAATTACACAATCACAATAATTTATTTGTAATTTACAACTAGTTACAACAACAAAAGAAATGAAGCTTACATCAACATATAATCAATAATCCAATTGTAGAAATATAGAATTATTTCACTTTTAGATGCTCTCGACTACTCTAACGCTATACACTAATTCCCAACAACTAGAACACTTAAAACACCAACAATTTAATATTTACATAATCACATACATATTAACATAGTTCATCCAAAAATTAGCACCATCATTTTACGTTCACTCACAACTCAAACGATGATTCAAACACATGTAACATACTCTCATAGAAGGCTAACTGCTCCAAATTGATCACGCTCAAATTTTCTTTTGAATTAATCATCACTTAAAAATTACAACAAACTAAAATATAGATTTCCAAGTAGCAAATACGATAAATAATTATTTACTAGAAGACACAACACGCTACCAAACCAAATTGAATCAAGTAGTACATAAACCACTTTAAAGGTTACACATTTAGCACCAAAAAAAATCATTGGGAATTCAAACCATTTCCTTAAATCACTTTTCAATAAATCACGTGTAAATAAAAATAATTAAAACAAATCATATTTCTAAATACAATTTAAAATAAAATAAATCACATGTATTTTTAAAATCTATAAGATTTCTAAAATCACTCGTACTTTAATCGTCAAAAACACATTTCTAAATAATTAATCATTATAAAAATTATTATTTTCAATTTTATATTTTAAAAGAAGATTTAAATTATATATATAGATAGATAAAAAGTTTTCCAATAAATTAACACTTCCAAAATAGTTCTAATTTATTTTCTCAAAATTTACAAAAAAACAAAATTATATATTTATATACATTAAATTAGTGTACATGACACAATGCATAAGGCATACTTGGTTATGATAATGAATTACACTAATTGACAAATCTACAAAATAAAAGTCTCCTCTCACACCAACTACTCAAAGTGTCTATAGATAGATCCTCAGTTCAATCAAGGCACAAAATTGGTCTAAAGCATAACACACCGTCAATTTTAAAGATTTTTGAAGGCATGTTATAATCTTAAAAGTTGGGTCCTAAAAAAAAATTTGCAGTTCTATAAAAAAAAATTGGTAAAATAAATTGTAGTCTTTGGACACATAATCTACATGATACACTCTACACATACCAATCCACATGATACATACCATTTTGTTAGGTTAATTCATGTAACAAGAAAAGATGTACAAACAACTTGTCACTTTCTCATATTAAACTCAATATACATTTCAACAATGATAACACAATAACTATAATTCTACACAAAAAAAACATTCTACTCATAAAATACATCGATTATAGAATCTAAAATTTAGATAATTTTTCAAAAAGAGTTTGACTATTGAGATAATTCTTTTAAAAACTTTGTTTTTCTTCTCTTTCTCAATTAGTAGAAACTTTATCATTTGACCCCCTTTTTAATTAGTACTATTATATATGACTAACGAGTTCTTAAAATCTAAAACTCTAACATTAAGTTAAACTCTATTGAGTTCATAATATCATAATCAATAAATCAATAATTTCAACCAAATATCCCAACACGCTCACATTTCAATATTCACACCATCCTCTAACCAACATAACAACAACTCTTTTTAATTTTCTTAAAAATAAGACATAATAAAACATGCTGTAAATTTTAAGCTATTTTAAACATTGAACAAAATCAGCAGTATAGAATTATTGTTATTTTATAAATCAACAAAAATTCAACTCAATATAATTTCTTTAAAATAATCAAGAGTAATTCAAATAAAAGTTATTTTCATCTTACAAAATAAGTAAATTTTAACTCCTTCAAAATGCCATTTAAAAAAAATTCTAAGTTCTACCAACCTCTAATATTCAAGAATTATTATTGCTAATAATATGAATTTCATACTATTTAAAATCATGACGATCATTCTAAATTATTTTCAAAACCAATATCAAAACTCTACTCATATAGATACAACCATCAACACTATCAAGTGATTTAAAGTTAACATTCACAATTTAAAATCGATTCTTTTCTTCACGCAAGCCAACACAAAATCAAAATAAGATTTTTTTTGTCAAAATTAAAACTGTAAACATAAGAGACATAATTCCTATCTAACTCAAAGTTTAGAACGAAACATCCTTTTTTTCTCTAAATTGAGTTTAAAAAAAAATAGTAATAATTTGCACCTAGTAAAAGTCAATACTTGAAGTTTTAAACATATAGTTCATACGGATATCAATGGTTCAATCAATTAGTTATTAGATCAAACACTTTAAACAGATTCATATTAAGATTAAATATTTTAAATTGACTAAGGGTGAAAATGAAACTTTAAAACAACTAAGATTACATGAATGAGATTAATAACTTGAAACATCCAGGTGGTCAATTAAAATTATTATTTCCAACTATTCACATAAAACAAAAGTGCCAAAATCATAGTTCGATAGACAAGAAACAAGCAACAAGATCATTCAACAAGTTACCAACAAGATCTTGTCAAAGATTAAAATTAACTCAAATCTTAACAAGTAATATCATGGTTTATTTACTCACTTAGGTAGGAACTTAGAATCCAAAACACTCAAGGTAAGCAAATAATAAACAGTTAATTAGTAATCTCAAAAATATGTATAATAATAGAAAAGCATATAACATTTAACACAATAGTATAACGGGGAACAAAAAAAACACAAGCGGCACAACTAACATTTGACTAACACTAAACCGACACTTGATCCACTCGGCCTGATTGGACAGACCTGCTCTGATACCACTAATGTGACACCCTAAACCCCAAAATAATATATAATAATTTATAATAGAATTTTTAACTTTAACTCACAGCGGGTGAAGTAAATACGTTTTCAAGGGAATAAAAAAAATTATAGTTAATTTAAAATATCACGTTTCTCAAAAATCAAAAGGAACACTTTAAACTTTTCCCTCCTATAAAATAGTGCAATCTCCATAAAATTTGATTTAACTAGAATTTCTTAATTCAATTCCAAAAATTTACTAGTTATAAGGTTTCATACAAAAGGTTGTTTCTAATTAAACAAATAAAACTACAACTTATGACTCTCTTTCCCGGTATCACCTATCAGAGCGGGGCTTCTCCTAAATTTGAACTTCAAGACTCATTAACCTGTAATAACTGCGATTTCGCAAACGCAGGGCCAAACCAGTCAAACACAAACAACGAAGGAGGTGAGTTTTGAAATCATATTGATAGTATAATACAAGTAAGAAGAACACACAATTAATCATCAATAAACCGTATCATTACACAAACATTCTTCAAAGAAAAACATCACGTTATATAGTCAAAACTACTCAAGGAAAGTCAATACATTTCACTATAACATCAAATCATCGCAGAAATTATTATTATTATTGCACACGACACATATTAATCACAACAAAACAATCACAAGAAAATGCAATGCTATGCATGAGCTTAGACTCTACTTCACAATGTGGTACCATTCTAACTCTGAAGTACTTGGTTAGGAGGCCATGATACTATGTCACCATTCCGGTGGACGGACAATTCAAATTGGCCCTGTCCTCATAGATCCCCTCAACTCAACCCGAGACACATATACACGACAGTCGAGGTAAACGTGTGTTGCATGGTAGCTCCCGACATTTGGAGTGCTACCTCCAAGTCACCTAGGAATTCCCCACCCAAATACCTCCAAGGTCTAACAATCTTGCCTTAAGGCTCAACAGCAGACCGCCACGATCAGGCTCAATTCAGTTGTACTTCCCCGGAATCGCTAGGCTTGTCAGGCCTTACCTATATGATGACAAAATAATCTCCACTTCACAAATTCTCAATATTTTATTTTCTCCCCTCGTTGGCCTATGATACTCCATTAAGACCGTCATCTCAAACAAAAATTTAGAACATCACTATCATCAATCGTAACTCATCACATAAACTTATCACAAATTTATGAAATCACAATTATTATTCATACATCATCATCATCACATAAAATTATCACAACACATCCATCTTTTATTATCAGATCACATAAACTCATCTAATCAAACATATATATAAAATTAATTCGACACCCAATATCACAATAATATCAAATACCACACATTTATAGAAATTAAATCAATCAACACCTTACAAATATTTCTATTCTATATTTTAATCTCACAAGTTCCATATTTTTGTATTAATTAATTTATCACTCAAAGGGCTATTGCCGTACGTAGCAAGCCCCGGATGAATCGTTGGGAAATACGGTTTTCCCATTCATCTCACAATATATTATACTCATGAATTCAAACGCTCTCTCACCCCTTACCTTATTTAGACGCTTTCTCAAACACAAAAATCAACAGCGACTTCATATCTTCAACGTACAGCGAGTGAATCCGAATAAATGGCGAGTTCACAAAATCGTCGAGACGTGACTGATAAATTATGCAGAGCATGAAAATAAATATTAAATAATTAATAATAATTTTAGGAACAAAAATAGAGTCAAAACGACGAGAGAAAAACTGTAGAAAAGGTCTCACCGACTCGTCGGAGAGCCGTAAGGGTCCGACGTCAACTTCACCGAAAAATGCAAATGAGTAGTGCTTCTTATAGGTTTCGACGAGAGGAATCCAAAAACGATGCCAGTTTTTTGAAACGACAAACGTGGTGATCGGAATCGGCCAAAAACAGCTCGTCCAAGGAAAGAAACAGAGCTGTTTCTGAAGAAACGGAGCAACGATTGATAAAACTGATACCAAAAATGGATTCAGTGGTTGATTTTTTGTGGGATAAAGGTTGAGATCGATTCAAAAGGCAAGGATTTGGTGGCAATGAATTTTAGAGAAGATGGAGAATGGATGTGTTGCGTTCTTTCAAGAAGAGGAAGTCTATCACAATTTTTTTTGTTTACAATTAGGGTTCACACATGGGTAAAACCCATTGGTCTCTTTATTTATTTTTTTTGTTTTATTACTATTATTATTTTTATTTTGCTAAAACAAAATTAATAGTTACTTAATCTCATTTTTCTCATTTTTAATACTCCTCCAAATATCATTTAATTTTCAAAACATTACTAATATTTCATAACTAATATATGATAAATTAGAGTAATTAAAATAATTAACCTTTAAAAAAAATACATATTACTAACAATTGAAACTCTCATATTCAAAATAGTCACTATAATTATACTTATTTTTCAAAATACTCATATTAAAATACTACCATCATTAGAGAATAGTCAAAATCACAAAATAAATAAATATAACATTACTACTTTATATTAATTACTAAATCATAATAAATATATATAAAATCACAATGCCACAACAAGTATATAAAAATAAAGGAAATCAAACACAATATTATTACTATCCCAAGATAATTGTTTATAAAATAAATAACTAAAATAGGAGATACTTAAAATTAATTAAAATATAAATATGTGCACATTTAACATTAGTCAAACATACAAGGAAATATCACATTAATTACAAACGTACATATATACGTAAAATCTTCTAAATCTTATTTTTATTTTTTTTATTTTTTAAATATTACACTAAAATACTATTTAGAAAAATATATAAAGTATAATATTTGTTATTTAGATTACTCGTGTAGTCTAATATGTATAATAGTAGCACGTCATCTAAAGCACCCATATAACGAAAACGAATCACGAAATTTATCACATATATATTAAAATAATTTTAACACCAAATTAATTATTTAAAATCATAGTTCATTATTAAAATAGTTTATTATAAAATTTGGGGTGTTACAATTCTCCCCTCGTTAAAGAAATTTCGTCCTCGAAATTTGTGGTTAACGATACGCGAACGAATATCTAGCTAACTACCCTCATTATTCAAACTTAGTCTATAAGTATTTTTTAAGGCATTCACTACTCATTCAATTAAGCATAATATGTTAAAACCAATTAACTTAGCTTGATAGGCTAACATGACACTATAAATCAATTAAACACATATCACATTTTTCACTCAATAATGAAAGAAAATATCATAGAGTTACTCACTATAATTTACATATAACACATAACATATAGATTTAGTTAATAATAACTTAGTTCATTTAGTTGGTTTAAATGAAACACCTTCCAAGTATATTGTCAATCCCAACTATTTCTTTCAAACAAAATATTACAAATTTTACTTCTTAAAATAAAGTTTAAATCCTATCACCAAACATTCAACAATTTTAACTTAAGTCTGACACAGAGAGCAATTTTTAAAATATTAAACACATCTAACAACTTAACAACTTACTGACATTATAATAGATTTACAATCAATCACTTTATAAAACATACTTCATGTATAATCAAGGAGAAAGAAAAAAAAATCAATGATAGAGATACTATTTCACAATAACATAAATTTAATAATTAAATTCATTCAATTCACATAAGCGAGGAACATGTTTTTCAACTATTTAAAGAATAAAATTAAAAAGTACTTATAACAAAATAATGAGTTATCGTTGCCTCTTTTATCGACGATGAGTCATCGGGGTAGCTAGTCCCTCCTACTCACGTAGTCAACTACTTAAGGTAACTACAACTACAGTCATTCAAATTCAAACATGGGTAATTAAAAGTATTTTTAACGTGGTTCAGGAGTGCGAAGGCGGCGCCACAACTCCTGCTCCTTACTTCAAGTTAAAAACTTACTTAATTACACAATCACAATAATTTATTTGTAATTTACAACTAGTTACAACAACAAAAGAAATGAAGCTTACATCAACATATAATCAATAATCCAATTGTAGAAATATAGAATTATTTCACTTTTAGATGCTCTCGACTACTCTAACGCTATACACTAATTCCCAACAACTAGAACACTTAAAACACCAACAATTTAATATTTACATAATCACATACATATTAACATAGTTCATCCAAAAATTAGCACCATCATTTTACGTTCACTCACAACTCAAACGATGATTCAAACACATGTAACATACTCTCATAGAAGGCTAACTGCTCCAAATTGATCACGCTCAAATTTTCTTTTGAATTAATCATCACTTAAAAATTACAACAAACTAAAATATAGATTTCCAAGTAGCAAATACGATAAATAATTATTTACTAGAAGACACAACACGCTACCAAACCAAATTGAATCAAGTAGTACATAAACCACTTTAAAGGTTACACATTTAGCACCAAAAAAAATCATTGGGAATTCAAACCATTTCCTTAAATCACTTTTCAATAAATCACGTGTAAATAAAAATAATTAAAACAAATCATATTTCTAAATACAATTTAAAATAAAATAAATCACATGTATTTTTAAAATCTATAAGATTTCTAAAATCACTCGTACTTTAATCGTCAAAAACACATTTCTAAATAATTAATCATTATAAAAATTATTATTTTCAATTTTATATTTTAAAAGAAGATTTAAATTATATATATAGATAGATAAAAAGTTTTCCAATAAATTAACACTTCCAAAATAGTTCTAATTTATTTTCTCAAAATTTACAAAAAAACAAAATTATATATTTATATACATTAAATTAGTGTACATGACACAATGCATAAGGCATACTTGGTTATGATAATGAATTACACTAATTGACAAATCTACAAAATAAAAGTCTCCTCTCACACCAACTACTCAAAGTGTCTATAGATAGATCCTCAGTTCAATCAAGGCACAAAATTGGTCTAAAGCATAACACACCGTCAATTTTAAAGATTTTTGAAGGCATGTTATAATCTTAAAAGTTGGGTCCTAAAAAAAAATTTGCAGTTCTATAAAAAAAAATTGGTAAAATAAATTGTAGTCTTTGGACACATAATCTACATGATACACTCTACACATACCAATCCACATGATACATACCATTTTGTTAGGTTAATTCATGTAACAAGAAAAGATGTACAAACAACTTGTCACTTTCTCATATTAAACTCAATATACATTTCAACAATGATAACACAATAACTATAATTCTACACAAAAAAAACATTCTACTCATAAAATACATCGATTATAGAATCTAAAATTTAGATAATTTTTCAAAAAGAGTTTGACTATTGAGATAATTCTTTTAAAAACTTTGTTTTTCTTCTCTTTCTCAATTAGTAGAAACTTTATCATTTGACCCCCTTTTTAATTAGTACTATTATATATGACTAACGAGTTCTTAAAATCTAAAACTCTAACATTAAGTTAAACTCTATTGAGTTCATAATATCATAATCAATAAATCAATAATTTCAACCAAATATCCCAACACGCTCACATTTCAATATTCACACCATCCTCTAACCAACATAACAACAACTCTTTTTAATTTTCTTAAAAATAAGACATAATAAAACATGCTGTAAATTTTAAGCTATTTTAAACATTGAACAAAATCAGCAGTATAGAATTATTGTTATTTTATAAATCAACAAAAATTCAACTCAATATAATTTCTTTAAAATAATCAAGAGTAATTCAAATAAAAGTTATTTTCATCTTACAAAATAAGTAAATTTTAACTCCTTCAAAATGCCATTTAAAAAAAATTCTAAGTTCTACCAACCTCTAATATTCAAGAATTATTATTGCTAATAATATGAATTTCATACTATTTAAAATCATGACGATCATTCTAAATTATTTTCAAAACCAATATCAAAACTCTACTCATATAGATACAACCATCAACACTATCAAGTGATTTAAAGTTAACATTCACAATTTAAAATCGATTCTTTTCTTCACGCAAGCCAACACAAAATCAAAATAAGATTTTTTTTTTTTGTCAAAATTAAAACTGTAAACATAAGAAACATCCTTTTTTTTTTTCTCTAAATTGAGTTTCAACAAAAATAGTAATAATTTGTACCTAGTAAAAGTCAATACTTGAAGTTTTAAACATATAGTTCATACGGATATCAATGGTTCAATCAATTAGTTATTAGATCAAACACTTTAAACAGATTCATATCAAGATTAAATATTTTAAATTGACTAAGGGTGAAAATGAAACTTTAAAACAACTAAGATTACATGAATGAGATTAATAACTTCAAACATCCAGGTGGTCAATTAAAATTATTATTTCCAACTATTCACATAAAACAAAAGTGCCAAAATCATAGTTCGATAGACAAGAAACAAGCAACAAGATCATTCAACAAGTTACCAACAAAATCTTGTCAAAGATTAAAATTAACTCAAATCTTAACAAGTAATATCATGGTTTATTTACTCACTTAGGTAGGAACTTAGAATCCATAACACTCAAGGTAAGCAAATAATAAACAGTTAATTAGTAATCTCAAAAATATGTATAATAATAGAAAAGCATATAACATTTAACACAATAGTATAACAGGGAACAAAAAAAAAACACAAGCGGCACAACTAACATTTGACTAACACTAAACCGACACTTGATCCACTCGGCCTGATTGGACAGACCTGCTCTGATACCACTAATGTGACACCCTAAACCCCAAAATAATATATAATAATTTATAATAGAATTTTTAACTTTAACTCACAGCGGGTGAAGTAAATACGTTTTCAAGGGAATAAAAAAAATTATAGTTAATTTAAAATATCACGTTTCTCAAAAATCAAAAGGAACACTTTAAACTTTTCCCTCCTATAAAATAGTGCAATCTCCATAAAATTTGATTTAACTAGAATTTCTTAATTCAATTCCAAAAATTTACTAGTTATAAGGTTTCATACAAAAGGTTGTTTCTAATTAAACAAATAAAACTACAACTTATGACTCTCTTTCCCGGTATCACCTATCAGAGCGGGGCTTCTCCTAAATTTGAACTTCAAGACTCATTAACCTGTAATAACTGCGATTTCGCAAACGCAGGGCCAAACCAGTCAAACACAAACAACGAAGGAGGTGAGTTTTGAAATCATATTGATAGTATAATACAAGTAAGAAGAACACACAATTAATCATCAATAAACCGTATCATTACACAAACATTCTTCAAAGAAAAACATCACGTTATATAGTCAAAACTACTCAAGGAAAGTCAATACATTTCACTATAACATCAAATCATCGCAGAAATTATTATTATTATTGCACACGACACATATTAATCACAACAAAACAATCACAAGAAAATGCAATGCTATGCATGAGCTTAGACTCTACTTCACAATGTGGTACCATTCTAACTCTGAAGTACTTGGTTAGGAGGCCATGATACTATGTCACCATTCCGGTGGACGGACAATTCAAATTGGCCCTGTCCTCATAGATCCCCTCAACTCAACCCGAGACACATATACACGACAGTCGAGGTAAACGTGTGTTGCATGGTAGCTCCCGACATTTGGAGTGCTACCTCCAAGTCACCTAGGAATTCCCCACCCAAATACCTCCAAGGTCTAACAATCTTGCCTTAAGGCTCAACAGCAGACCGCCACGATCAGGCTCAATTCAGTTGTACTTCCCCGGAATCGCTAGGCTTGTCAGGCCTTACCTATATGATGACAAAATAATCTCCACTTCACAAATTCTCAATATTTTATTTTCTCCCCTCGTTGGCCTATGATACTCCATTAAGACCGTCATCTCAAACAAAAATTTAGAACATCACTATCATCAATCGTAACTCATCACATAAACTTATCACAAATTTATGAAATCACAATTATTATTCATACATCATCATCATCACATAAAATTATCACAACACATCCATCTTTTATTATCAGATCACATAAACTCATCTAATCAAACATATATATAAAATTAATTCGACACCCAATATCACAATAATATCAAATACCACACATTTATAGAAATTAAATCAATCAACACCTTACAAATATTTCTATTCTATATTTTAATCTCACAAGTTCCATATTTTTGTATTAATTAATTTATCACTCAAAGGGCTATTGCCGTACGTAGCAAGCCCCGGATGAATCGTTGGGAAATACGGTTTTCCCATTCATCTCACAATATATTATACTCATGAATTCAAACGCTCTCTCACCCCTTACCTTATTTAGACGCTTTCTCAAACACAAAAATCAACAGCGACTTCATATCTTCAACGTACAGCGAGTGAATCCGAATAAATGGCGAGTTCACAAAATCGTCGAGACGTGACTGATAAATTATGCAGAGCATGAAAATAAATATTAAATAATTAATAATAATTTTAGGAACAAAAATAGAGTCAAAACGACGAGAGAAAAACTGTAGAAAAGGTCTCACCGACTCGTCGGAGAGCCGTAAGGGTCCGACGTCAACTTCACCGAAAAATGCAAATGAGTAGTGCTTCTTATAGGTTTCGACGAGAGGAATCCAAAAACGATGCCAGTTTTTTGAAACGACAAACGTGGTGATCGGAATCGGCCAAAAACAGCTCGTCCAAGGAAAGAAACAGAGCTGTTTCTGAAGAAACGGAGCAACGATTGATAAAACTGATACCAAAAATGGATTCAGTGGTTGATTTTTTGTGGGATAAAGGTTGAGATCGATTCAAAAGGCAAGGATTTGGTGGCAATGAATTTTAGAGAAGATGGAGAATGGATGTGTTGCGTTCTTTCAAGAAGAGGAAGTCTATCACAATTTTTTTTGTTTACAATTAGGGTTCACACATGGGTAAAACCCATTGGTCTCTTTATTTATTTTTTTTGTTTTATTACTATTATTATTTTTATTTTGCTAAAACAAAATTAATAGTTACTTAATCTCATTTTTCTCATTTTTAATACTCCTCCAAATATCATTTAATTTTCAAAACATTACTAATATTTCATAACTAATATATGATAAATTAGAGTAATTAAAATAATTAACCTTTAAAAAAAATACATATTACTAACAATTGAAACTCTCATATTCAAAATAGTCACTATAATTATACTTATTTTTCAAAATACTCATATTAAAATACTACCATCATTAGAGAATAGTCAAAATCACAAAATAAATAAATATAACATTACTACTTTATATTAATTACTAAATCATAATAAATATATATAAAATCACAATGCCACAACAAGTATATAAAAATAAAGGAAATCAAACACAATATTATTACTATCCCAAGATAATTGTTTATAAAATAAATAACTAAAATAGGAGATACTTAAAATTAATTAAAATATAAATATGTGCACATTTAACATTAGTCAAACATACAAGGAAATATCACATTAATTACAAACGTACATATATACGTAAAATCTTCTAAATCTTATTTTTATTTTTTTTATTTTTTAAATATTACACTAAAATACTATTTAGAAAAATATATAAAGTATAATATTTGTTATTTAGATTACTCGTGTAGTCTAATATGTATAATAGTAGCACGTCATCTAAAGCACCCATATAACGAAAACGAATCACGAAATTTATCACATATATATTAAAATAATTTTAACACCAAATTAATTATTTAAAATCATAGTTCATTATTAAAATAGTTTATTATAAAATTTGGGGTGTTACAGCAGACCTTTGGAGCTACTGCACTTTGACCTTTTTAGTCCAGTTAAAACTGCCTTGTTGAATGGTAAAAAGTATGGAGTTGTCATTCTTGATGATTACTCTAGATATACATATGTTAAGTTCCTTAAACACAAGGATGAGTCTCATAAGGTGTTCACTACCTTTTGCAAACAAGTGCAAAAGGAGAAGCAATTATCTATACTAACTATCCGTAGTGATCACGGTGGAGAGTTTAAGAACAAACTCTTTGAGCAATTATGTGACGAAGGTGGTATATACATGATTATTCGTCCCCTAAAATACCTCAGCAAAATGGTGTTGTGGAATGAAAGGTTGGAACAAAGTTGATTTTATACTTAGTGTTTTTATGATAACCAAAGTATTGTATAAGAACAATATATTTGACTTCAAACAATATGAAGATTTGAAGAAGATTTGATCAAGATACATCTACAACAAAATTTTAACAGAATCAATCTAAAGAATTTACAAACGCAATATGAACAAAATACAAACATAATCAATATGAAGAATTTACAATCTCAATCTAAACAAAATAGGATCATAATCAATTTGAAGAATTTACAAACGCAATATGAACGAAATACAATTCAGAATTAAACAAGTACTAAATTGAAGCCCAAATTTTAACTATAAATAGATACTAAAGGCTGAAGAAGAAAATCATCGAAAACCAAAAAATAGTTGTCTTAGAGTTCAAAGAGAGAAACACTTGTTCGAATGAGAATTATTCTATGAGTTTTCTTTTCTTAGAGTGCGAGAGTTATTATTATTATCAGCTTTGTTAGAAGCAAACACTTACAGTTCCAATCATTTGTATATAACCTGATCGTGGTTTAGTTCCTTCTTCAATCTGGGGTTGTTAGGTTTTTAGGAGAAGACTTGGCTTTTAGGGTCAAAGTGGTTACTTCCTCAAAAGTATGGGGTTGTCAAGTTGTTTGGGAAGACTGGCTTGGAGGGTTAGGTGCTTTGTAATTCAAGGTATTTGAATTAGTTAATTAAAGCCTTCTGAATGAGGGTACTGGATGTAGCCAAGTTAGTGGTGAACTAGGAAAAATCTACGTGTCAAATTATTTATGCTCTCATTGCTTGCTACCTCTGAATCAGATTGCTTCTACTCCAAGTATGTCACCAAAACCTCTGAATCAGATTGCTTTTATTTATTTAAAGTTATAAACTTTGACAAACGCAATTCAACCACCCCTTCTCGTGTTTGAACCTTCAATTTGTATTAGAGCTCAGTCTTAAAGCCGAGCACTTTATAGTGATTGAGAAAAGATCCAAGGGTTCAATATGTCTAGATTCAGTGAAGAAGCTGCTGGATGAAACATCAAAAGACCACCTTTGTTTGGTGGGGAACGTTTTGAGTATTGGAAGGACATGCTAAGAAGTTTCTATATTTCACTGGATCATGAGCTTTGGAACTTGGTGGAAGATGGTTATATTGCTTTGAAGAATATTGATGGTATTGAAATTCCAAGAAACGAGATGAATTCTGATAAGAATAAGATGTACAAGATGCATCGTAAGTCCAGAACATTCATGATAAATGCAATCACCTTCAAGGAGTTTGACAAGTGCACCAACAAGGAGACATCAAAGAGTATTTATGATAGTCTGATTTTGACCCATGAAGGAAGCAAGCAAGTTCAAGAAGCAAAGGCCAACCTCCTAGTCAAAATCTATAAGTTGTTCAAGATGGAAGAAGATGAAGACATTGAAACAATATTTTCCAGATTCCAGATCCTGGTCTCAGGATTAAAGGTACTTGAGAAGAGTTATACTACTATTGATCATGTGAGGAAAATCCTTAAGAGTGTCACAAGCAAGTGGAGACTTAAGACCACTGCCATTTAAGAAGCAAAGGATCTGAATACTCTTAAGCTAGAAGAATTAATCAGCTCTCTTAGATCACATGAAATTGAGCTTGAAGTAGATGAGTCCAAGAAGAAGAACAAGACTATGGCCTTGAAATCCAAGAAGAAGAAGGTTCTAAAGGCAACATCAGAATTAGAGTATAGTAATTTAGATGATCAGAATCTAAACTTAGAGGAAGAGGAGATTGCCTTCATATCCAGAAGAATTCAGAGGATGCGGCATAGCAAGAGGAAATCTTTCCCTCAAAAAGATTTCGTGCAGTCTAATAGAGGAAGAAATGAAAATTTTGACAAGAAAAACATTATCTGCTATGGATGCAATGAATCCAAACATATAAAGTCAGACTATCCTAATCTGGAGAAAGGGAGACACCAGATGGCTACATGGGATGATTGTGATGAATCCTCTAACAATGAACAAGTATATTTGGCTCTGATGGCTCATACCAACTTTGGCTTTGTATCCAGCACAAGTTATGACTTTGGAAGTGAATCAAGAGATGAAGATACTGAGGTATTTTCTGACTTTACTCGATTTGAATTAATTACTAGTATAAATGATTTTTTAAATAAGAATCACAAAATGTCTTTAAAACTGAAAACACTTAGAAAACAAAATGAAAACCTAACAGAAAAAGTTAATGTGTTAAAGAATCAAAGTGTTGAATTTAAAGATAATGCAACTCTGAACTTTAAACAAAAAATGCAACTTTGAAAACTGATATTGCTGAACTTAAGGCTGAAAATCTAACTTTGAAAAATAATCATAGTTCAACATCAATTGAAAATACCACATGTAACTCTGATAAGCATGAAGAAGTAGTTAAAGATTTTCTTGCTAATGGTATGGAAAGTATCAATAATGCTGCTATAGTTTATGGAGATAATAGAAATGGTAAAAAAGGTATAAGATTTGAAGAAACTGTAACTGAACCTAAATCTATTCCCTCTGATATCTTGTGTAGTGTTTTCTCTAAGAAAGGTCATTCCAAATCATCTAGTCCCATTTTTAATACAAGGAAAGACAAGAAACATTTCAAGACTAATAAACCAGGACCCAACAAAATTTGGTACCTAAGAACAAAGTTTTATATGTTTTAGATGTCCTCAGAAATTAAGTTAAAACACCAATCATGGTACCTAAATAGTGGATGCTCTAGAAATATGACGGGTGAAAAGTCTATGTAATTCCAAGAACTAACACTAAGCAAAGGAGGCACAATAACTTTTGGAGGAAAGCAAAAAGGCCAAATCAATGGTCAAGGTACAATTGGTAATGGTATTTCTCCTTCTATTAAAGATGTTTATTTGTTAAAGGTCTTAAGCATAATTTGTTAAGTATTAGTCAGTAAAGTGATAATAATTATGATTTATATTCAATCAAAAAACATGCAAGACAATTAGTCAGAAAGATGGAATTGTACTCTTTACAGGTCAGAGGCAAAAAACCATTTATATAATAAATCTTTAGTCTAAAGAAACAAGAGGTTAAGTGTGTTATGTCAATAAATGAAGATAAACTAACTTGGCACAAAAGATTAGGTCATGCAAACCTTAGATTAATTTCAAAACTGAATAAACTTCCACTAGTTAGAGGTCTACCTAAGCTTAGTTACAAAATTAAAATTATGTGTGAAGCTTGTCAAGAAGGAAAACAAACAAAGATCTCCTTTACTCCAAAAAACTTAGTCTCTACCTCAAAGCCCCTTGAGCTCTTACATATAGATCTCTTTGGCTCAGTGAAAACAACCTCTCTAAGTGGTAAGAAATATGGCTTTGTGATAGTGAATGATTACACTAGGTGGACATGGGTAAAATTCTTAAGAAGTAAGTATGAATCCCACAAAGTGTTTATCATATTTTGCAAACAAATAATGAATAAAAAGGGTCTTAAGATTGTAACGATTAGAAGTGATCATGGAGTATAATTTGAAAACAAGTTATTTGAAAGTTTATGTGATGAGAATGGAATCTCTCACAACTTCTCCTCTCCTAGAACACCCTAACCAAATGGAGTTGTAGCAAGAAAGAATAGATAGTTCCAAGAAATGGCAAGAACCATGTTAAATGATTTAAATGTTGCAAAACACTTTTGGGCTGAAAAAATTAATTTTGTATGTTATATTCAAAATAGAGTCTTAATTACATCTATATTGAATAAAACACCATATGAATTATGGAAAGGTAAAAAGCCTAACAATTTGGTTGTACTTGTTATATGTTAAACACTAAAGATAACCGGTAAATTTGATTCTAGATCTCAAAAGTGTACCTTCATTGGATACTCTGAAAGATCTAAGGCTTATAGAGTGTATAATAGGGAATCTCATATTGTGGAAGAATCCATACATGTTAAATTTGATGACAAATAACTTGACCTTGAAACGTCAAAGCAAGATGATGATAGTGCAGGTTTATTGGAACCAGAGGAAGCAGATGCAAACAAACTAGAAGAACTTGAAAAATCAGAGGATACAAGAAAATTTGAAGAATATGATAAATCTTCATAGGATGAATCTAATCAAGTCAGAAACTCTAATCGTTGGAAGTGTAAGTGATCATTTGAGGACTAGACATCAATAAAAGATACCACTTTGTTTGGCTTACTCTTATCAATTGAGCCTACCTCTATTGATGAAGCATTGGCAGATGATGGATGGATTCTTGCAATGCTAGAAGAGTTAAATGAATTTAAGAGGAATGATGTTTGGGATCTAGTACCTAGACCAAAGAAGAACATCATTGGAACCAAGTGGGTTTTCAAAAACAAGCTAAATGAAAAAGGTGAAGTGGTAGAAACAAGGCAAGACTTGTCGCACAAGGCTATACTCAACAAGATGGCATTGATTACACTAAGACAGTTGCTACAGTAGCCAGGTTAGAAGCTATTCGTATCCTACTTTCTTTTGCTGCAAATAGTAACATTACATTATAAATGGTTATATAAGTGAAGAAGTCTATGTTGAAAAACTTAGTAACTTCTTGCTTAAAAATAACTTTGAAAGATGACAAGTAGATATTATTTTTGTTGATGACATTATTTTTGAATCTACTAATGGCACTCTTCTCCAAGAGTTTTCTAAATTGATGCCACTTGAATTTCAAATGAGTACGATGGGAGAACTTACGTTCTTCTTAGGGATACAATTCAGCAAAGTCAAAAAGGTGTATACATTCATCAAACTAAATATACGAAAGAGCTTCTTAGGAAGTTTAAGATGAGTGATTGCAAACCTATGGCTACACCAATGCACCCTACTTGTTCACTTGAAAAAGATGATTTAGGCGAAAAATTGACAAAAAAACCTATAGAGGAATGATAGGATCCCTACTTTCCCTTACCGCTTCCAGACCTGACATCGTGTTTAGCTTATGTGTATGTGCAAGATTTCAAGTTGACCATAGGGAATCACATTTAAATATTGTTAATAGAATCCTTAGATAACTAAGAGACACTACCAATAGAAATCTCCTAAGTACAAACTGATTTGATACTCTGATTCTGAATATGTTGGAGATAAACATGAGAGGAAGAGCATTAGTGGCAACAACACCTTTTGTGGTGACAACTTAATATCTTGGTCCAGTAAGAGATTAAACACCAATGCAATGTCAACAATAGAGGTGGAGCACATTGCAGCAGCTGGCTGCAGTTATCAACTACTTTGAATGAAGCATCAACTTGAAGACTACAAAATCTAAGAATCCAATATTCCCAATGGGCTGACATATTAACAAAACTACTACTTGAAGATAGGTTTGACTTCATCAAGAAAAACCTAAACCTTACCTTCACACCTAACTGATGTTGTGATAACTACCAAATAGTTTAGTTTGACATTAGTTTTTATATTTTCTTGTAATATGTTATGTTCATGTTATTAAAAAAAAAGATAGTTGATAAAGTGGGGAGAAAATGGTACTTTGACTTAGGGGGAGTCAAAGAAATATAAAGAAAAGTTGTTATAAAAAAATACAAGTTTTGTCATCATAAAAAAGGGGGAGATTGTTGGAACCAAATTGATTTTATACTTAGAGATTTATGATAACAAAAGTATTTTATGCGAACAATATATTTGACTTCAAAGAGTATGAATGAAGATATGGTCAAGATTTGTAGAAGATTTGATCAAGATTTATCTATAACAAAATATGAACATAATCAATATAAAGAATTTATAAACGCTAAATGAACAAAATACGAACATAATCAATCTCAAGAATTTACAATCTCAATCTAAACAAAATAGGAACATAATCAAATTGAAGAATTTACAAACGCAATCTTAACAAAATAAAATTCAGATTTAAAAAAAGACTAAATTGAAGCCCAAATTTTAACTATAAATAGATACTCAAGGCTGAAGAAGAAAATCATCGAAAAGTAGAAAAAAGTAGTCTTAGAGTTCAAAGAAAGAAACACTTGTTCGAATAAGAAATATTCTTCGAGTGTTCTTTTCTTAGAGTCTGAGAGTTATTATTATTATCAGCTTTGTTAAAAGCAAACACTTAAAGTTCCAATCATTTGTATCAACCCGGTAGTGGTTTAATTCCTTGTTCAATCTGGGATTTTTAGGTTTTTAGGAGAAGACTTTTCTTGTCCAGTCACGGTGATTAGTTCCTCAAAAGTCTGGGGTTGTCAGGTTGTTTGAGAAGACTGGCTTGGAGGGTCAAGTGCTTTGTAATGCAAGATATTTGAATTAGAGGATTAATTCCTTCGGAATGAGGGGACTGGATGTAGCCAAGTTATTGGTGAACTAGTTCATTTATTTATTTATAAATTATTAAAAAGTTATAAATTTCGCAAACACAATTCAACCCCCCTTCTCGTGTTTGCACCTTTAATAGGTATCAGAGCTCGGTATCCAGACTGAGAACTTTACAATGTTTGAGAAAAGATCCAAGGGTTCAATATATCTAGATTCAATTAAGCAGCTGCTAGATTAAACATCAACAGACCACCTCTATTTAATGTAGGTTTACATGAACTAAAAGAAACTGATAAACAAGAAGATAAAGACAAACCAGAAGAACCTAAAAAATTAGAAGATATAGACAAACCCAAAGATAAAGAAAAATAAGAGGAAATTGACAAAAGATCACAAGATGAACCTCATCAAGTTGGAATCAGTCAAGTTAATTCAGAAGCTAAAATTGCATGAAAATACAAGTCATCTAATCCAGACACTCTAATTATTGGAAGTGCAAACAATTGTTTGAAGACTAAATCATCACTAAAAGACAACAATATTTGGTCTGCTATCATTTATTGAACCTACCTTTGTTGATGCACTAGTAGATAATGGTTGGATACTTGCAATGCAAGAAGAACTTAATGAATTTAAAATACATGATGCTTGAGATCTAGTACCAAGACCATAGGATAAAAAGGTATTGATTGAAATGAGATATTTGCTCCTGTGGCCAGGTTAGAGGCAATTCATATCTTACTCTCATTTGCTACTTATAATAATATCATTTTGTTACAAATGGATGCTAAAAGTGCATGTAAAACAACTCCCATAAATTGAAAAAGTATATGTAAGTTGTGAACTGAGTACATGTTAGTAGGATATTGTGATGTTGACTATGCTGGAGACAAACTTCAATGAAAAACCACCAATGGAAACGGCATCTTCCTAGGTGAAAATTTGATCTCTTGGTCAAGCAAAAAGACAAAGCAAAATTGCAATGTCAACAATGAAGGTTGAGTAGATTTCAGAAGCAAGATGCAGCTCTCAACTACAATGGATGAAACATCATTTGGAGGACCACAAAATATTTGAGCTTAACATTCCCATATCATGTGATAATACATCTGTTATCTTACTAAAAATCCAATTCTACATTCTAGGAATAAACACATATAAATAAAACATCACTTTATTAGGGACTGTGTTCAAAAAGGTGTGTTAAATATCCAGTTTGTAGACACTGAACATCAATAGGCTGACATATTCACTGAACCACTAGTTGAAAAAAATTTTGAATTTATTCAGAAGAATCTAAACCTAGTATTTATATCTGATTAATGTTCTGATCTATATTTGTTTGATGCTATGATTGTTATATGCTCATAGAAGTTTAAACTTAAATAGATATGTGTTTCTAGGATTAACTCTGATCTACTGAATGGTGTTAAGTCATTAGTCAATTGTCATTCTAATGTCTATTTTTTTGTATGATGACCAAAGGGGAAGAAAGAGATTTGAGAACAATTTAAAATGTTTGCTAACTATTTGAAGTTTGAATGTTTCGGGGAGAATAAGCTTGCATGTTTTGGGGAACTATAACTGCTCAGAGTTAGGAAGAGCCTTGTGTTAAGGGGAGCCACGTCTGTTTGTTTATTTGCAAGCTTCTATATATGTATGTTTATTTATTTGCATGTCTGTTCTATTTGAATATATGTTTGCTATTATACTTTAATTTTGTTTGAATAAATTGTTATAAAATGTGCAATTTAGTCCTAGGAACAATTCCTTTGTATGGTTTTGATGTTAACAAATGTATTTTGTGAGAACGATTTATTGCAATAACAACTTCGTTAAGCATGCATGAATTAGAACAAGAAATCAGCAGAAGATATCAAAAGCAAGAAATAAGAAGAAAAATATTAGAGGAAGTGACTAGAGGAGGTGACTAGAGGAAGTGACCAGAGGAAGTGACCAGATGAAGTGATCAAAATAATTCACTAAAGGAAGTGACCAGAGGAAGTAAAAAGGTCAGAGCAAACAAAGTCAAACCAGTCAACAAAATCCTTAGAATCAGACAAATGCACATTTAGAAAATTAGGTGCATCTGCCTCTCACAGCGTGCTTCTACTAGTGCAACGTGCTTCTTGTAGCTCAACGTGCTTCTGGTAGTTCAACGTGCTTTTGGTTGCTCATCGTGTTTGTGGTAAATCAATATGCCTTTGAAGAATTCAGTGCCACTGAAGATTCAACGTGTCTCTAGAGTTTTATGCTTCTGATGAACAATAACTTTTCCATGCATCTGATCAACAGTAACTATGGCATGCCTCTAATGAACAGTAACTTTAGCATGCCTTTGATGAACAATAACTGTACGATGCTTCTGATGAACAATAACTTTAGCATGCCTACACTGAAAAGTATTCCTGAGCAAGCCTATAAAGTCTACTGTTTTCAAGCCTGCCTCTGAAGCTCATGTTCCGCTAGCTCTAACAACTGCAACACGTTTAAAAGTGCTGCCTCCAACTGCAATAAAGGTCCAAGAACAAGCCAAAAATTGTTCCCGACAAATTCAATCAAATGTTTAAAGGAAGACTCAAGTGAATCAATTAGCAAACTTAATTTGAACAAATACAAAATATCTTTCAAGAAGAATTGTTGATATCAGATTGGGAAACAGTCGTATTTATCAAGATCATATCAATCTGAACTATATTTGGAAGAAATTATTGTTGATTGAGCTGGAAAAGAGAAACCTTTCAAAATCCTTAAAGGATAATATTGAAACCCTAATTTTTCGTATAAATAGCAATCAAAGTCGAAGAAGAAACAACGAACTCACAAACTCAGAAATCCTAAAAACAAAAGTTATTCAAAAAATTTCAAGAGCTCAATATTTTCTAACTGTTTAGAGTCTTAGAAAAGCATTTGTTCAAAGTAAAATATTATGAGTGATGTAGTGTGAAAAATCATTACATCAAATCTGCTTTGAAGAAGCAAAAGCAAAACAGTTTTCCAACTCATTGTAACCCACCCCGGTAGTGGCTTTAGTGTTCCTCAAGCAATCTTTGAATCTTAGGTTTTTTTGAGAAGACTTGACTTGTAGGGTCAGGTGTAGGTTTTTGGTTGCGTAGATAAGATTGACTTGTAGGGTCAGGTGTTGTTGTAATTGAAGTTTTAAAATCTTTGTGAAGGGATTGGACGTAGCTACCAAGTTGGTGATGAACTAGTATAAAATCTAGTGTGTTATATTTTACACATGCATTACTTATTTTGTTGCTGCCTCTGATCCTTTAAAACAATTAAGTCACTAAAACCAGAGTTAGATTAAAAATTAAAAAAACAATTAAATTTAGACAAACACAATTCAATCTCCCCTTCTCGTGTTTGGTCACCTTCAAAATCATCTTCTGGTTAGAAGATCATTTGACCGAAAAGTCCAACAAATTTGTGTAAGACATGTGAACAAGCAGTTGCTAAATCACCCTCGTCTGTCCTTGTCAAGTATCTTGTAGTTTACTTCATTATTTTTTTTTCTTGTACTTTTTTGTCTTTTTTTATATGTTTTCATTTTGTATCAATATTTAGTCTGCCCTTGGGTATCAATGTCTCCTTCTTTTCGCAAGTACCTCGAATACAGAGAGAAAGTAAAAAAAAAAGAGCATTCAAGGGGTTGTGCCTCATTTTGTTTGAATCATCTAGATTGAATGGAAATCTAAAAGTCATAACGATGAAAGCTTGGAGCACCTTCAATTTTATGAAAGAGTTATCTTTGGAAAATTATATCTCCAACTCTATATTTAGTGAAAATCCCATCTGACAAATCAACATGATTAGTGAAAAAGGATTATTTCTTTGGTTGCGTCTGACAAGTCAGAAAGTAGGTTCCTAAATATCAAAGATTCATCATCACTAATTAAGATTGAAGTTCAAAGAAGGAAGACTCCTTTTGAAGATGTTAAATAAAGGATCTTAGTTTATTTATGTATTAAGAATTGGTGATTCAAACCTGATATGTAATATAAGTTAATAGATTTGGTTTAGACAACTAGATAAACCTTAGGATTTTCTTTATTTTTTTCTTTTTCTGTTTTGTAATAAGTAATGTAAGTGCAATGTATTTTGTATGTATTACTAGTATAAACCTGATATGCAAATTATTTTTCTTTTCTTTGTTTTTCAATTTCTCTTCTTAACCTTTGTATGTTTGTGTTTCACTTTTCTTGTAATTAATGACCTGTTTGTAGTCAATTCCTTGATTTGTTATGTCATTTATGTCTTGATAGATATTTTCTTGTGTTTATTTTATATTTCCTTTTTTATTTTTGATCTTCTGTTTACTTTTCGTATTTAATTTTTCCCTCTCATTTTTTTAACATTTAGCTATCCTTCTGTTTTTATTTTATTTTATTTATTTTTTCTTTCTTTGAATTTTAATTTTTTCTACATCTTTTCTTTTGTTTGAAAATTTTAATTTTATTTTTCCCTCTAATTTTTAAACCATATGTTTTCAAATTTTTTTTCCTCTTTCAAACCACAACTCTTCAACCCCCTCTGTATTTTTTTTTTCTTACCTTTTAAACTGAACCACATGTCCCTTAGTATCTGTTATACGCTATCTTATTCTATGCTTTCCCACGCTCTCATCATTACATCTCTCATCCCATAAACATTTCTTTTTTGCTGCTCGAGATTTTATTTATGTATAACCCAAATATTCTTCGTTCCCCCTCATAAGTGTCCTCTCAATCCTCTTTCCGTCCCTTTTCCTCTTGTTGTGTTCATCCATCCCTCTCCCTCTCCGCCTCCAAACTCTCTTCCATGGATGTTGGTTAACCTTCTGGCATGAGAACCTTCCTCTCTCGAGAAGAAAGAAATTCCACCATCTGAAGTGGCTACGATGGTGAGTGACATTCTTCTTGAACAACTAGAAGTCTGGATTGCTCTACAAGATATTGAGCACAAGGTGGATCTTCTCATATCTCAAATGGAAGAAGCAGCTGAACTCTTGAGACGTGTCCTTAGGTGTCTCTAGAATGTGTCTAGGATTAGTTTTCTTTAGTTTGATTTGTACCAATTTTTTATTTTTCTAAATTGTAATTGTTTTCCTTTCAATGAAATTACTTGCTCTTTACTTTTACTCTTGTCTTTGTTCCAATTTAAGCTCTCTCTTATAATTAATTATATCAATCTTTTGTTTATGGCATGATTTTTCTTTACTCTTCTTGTGTTTCTTATGTCTTTTTGGCTTACTATAACATCTAAAAGCTCACTCTTTTTGATTATGATAAAGAGGGGGAAAAGTAGATAATATAGTAATACAATTAATTATATGTTTGTTATGCATCATGTAATAGCCCAATCACTACCTTAGAAGATTTTGATAGGAATTAGATCACTAAATTAGATTAATAAAATTAAATTTGTAAAATAAATTATAAAAATTAAATTAGTAAAACAGATTATTGAAATAAAATATTTACAAGATTAAGATAATAAATAGATTATTAGAAATTTATGAAACATTAATGCACTTTTTTTAGTATAGTTGACTTATGTTCAATCTAGATTAGGAAAGTGGTAGTGTTGATAATTCCAACTGTCAAAAGGAGAACATGTCACTTTTCTTTCTCTCTTTCTTCCTAACTTATAGGTAATAACCCCTTCTTCAGCTCATTCCCTTGATTTTCCAGCTACAACCTTCTCTAAAAAACATTCAATTATTGTTCTCAAAAACACACCAACAACCGGTTATTGTTCATCATTTCACATTTTTCCTTTTCCTTCTAAACTTATTCAAACACAACAACCTCTGAACTCTTTTACCTCCACTTATACCCCTGGCATGTCCATTTCCTCTTCTCAAGACCCATTAACCAACCAAAATAAAACTAAAGAAAGATACAAAGCAGACTTGGGGAATCTCTATATTCGAACCAGTGCATAAAGGGCAGAAAGAGCTAAGAGTTGAGGAAACATGCAAATTCCACAACCCAACTCGAATTAAAGGAATTTCTTCTTGGCAAATTGTGAGATCTTTTCTAGAACCTATTTCACATCTTAGCATGTGAGTTTCTGGGTTTGATTATCATTTTAATTTCATGAATCAAATTGATTTCTGGGATGAAATGATGGAATTCATAGAAAACTGAGAAAGAGGAAAAACCGTGAGGATTGTCATTTAGAAAATGTTGAAACCGTGAGGAAAAACCGTGAGGAATTCCTTTGACCCAAGTCTTCCTCTAATCATGCAACCTCTGACCTGAGCCTGCCTCTAATCACACTGCCAGTGATGTAATCTTCCCTGATTAGAATACCTCATTAATTGAATTCCTCCAATTAAATGCTCACTCTAATTAAGATTCCCCCTAATGAATGACTTAAAGTTATTTTACCTTCTAGTTTACATATCATTATGTTAAGGTTGATTTATTACTTGCATTTGATGTATTACTGAGATATGCATTGCATACAGGCTGCTACATAATGTCATGACATGCGTGGCCCAAAAAAATATGGTGAGACATTGAGGATTATTTTAGACATGAAACAATGGGTAAAGGAAGAACAATCAAGACGGGGATTAGGGTCATGGTCAGACCAACTTTACCAGGATGTTTCAATTATTTTGGTGACCCAAATCAAGATCATCGGGAAAACTTTTCCATACTTTAAGGAAAAGAAAGAGGACATGCATATTTTCCATGTTATTAAGAAAAGAAAGAGCAGATGTATATTTTCCATACGTTAAGGAAAAAGAGGATTATGACATTTTACATGTATTAAAGGAAAGTAAAGGTTAAAGATTGTTTAAGCATGAAATTCATATTCATTTAATGATTACGTTGCATCTAAGGAAGAGAATTTTAGAATTGTCGGAGAAGATTGTTTCTTGGAAATTATTGTCTCGTCCCCTATTATTAAAGGAAAGTAAAGGTTAAAGATTGTTTCTTGGAGATTATTGTCTCGTCCCCTATTTTTATGCATTATAGTAGATAAGATGGTTTGAGTTTGGGAGTTCAGGAAATAGAGGATAGAGCTCTATAGAGATGTATTTGAAATTGTAATATTTTTAATTTTTCGTACATCAGATGATGTTTGTATAGTTACAAGTCATTTCAATGATTGTACTTAATATGTTTTATATAATTGCTTTCAAAATATTAAATTGTATAAATTTATTGCCATATCCTAGATATATGGTGATGGTTGTTTACATTTTGGTATCAGAACTGATCAAATCTGTTGGATTTGTTGAGACAAAATCTCAAATTAATGTTTTGATGAAAACAAACAAAAAGTTAATTAAGAATGTTAATTATGATTCTAAATGTTATGTTAATTTAACTTGTGCTTTTGAGTGTAGTAATTCAAAGATAGGAGCCAAGCAAAGCAAAGAAATTAGATTCAAACTGAACAGACAAAGAAACAACAAAATATGGAAAACGGAGAATGTTCTCCAGTTTCAAGAATGATCGTCACAGCCTCTTGAACATCTGGAATTTGCTTGCTACTTTAAGAAAAGAGATGAAAAGATTAAAAGAAAAAGTTTTCTTAAAACCAATAAACTCGGACATCTGGAATTTGCTTGCTACTTTAAGAAAAGAGATGAAAAGATTAAAAGCAATAGTTTTTTTTTAAAAGGGAAGATTGCTCTGCAAATAAAGCTGAACAAGTTTTGAAAAATCTGCAGAAAGTAGAACGTTCTCCAGGTTGTTCTAAAAACGGAGAACGTTCTGGAACAAAAGCAGAACTTTCTCCAGAAAGTATGAAAAAAGGAGAATGATTTGGAACTTCTTCAAAATCAAGATTTAAACCTCTTAAAACCCATATTTCGAAATCAATTCCAAGATCAACAATTAAATGCTCCTACTATCTCAAAATTGGTCATCAAGAATCAACTTACTACTTTAAAAAGAGGTCAAGTTTTAAAAAATCTTTTAAAAGAAGATATACTAACCATCAAGGACCCAAACAAATATGGGTACCAAAATCATTACTAACTTGTGATGCAAGAACACCATCCAACAATCAAGAAAGAACATTGATACATGGACAAAGCATGTTAAATACACAAGAATTGAAAAGTATGACGCCTCCTGTCATTACAATAATTTGAAGTATCTATAACCTTTGAAAACATTAAAGCAATGGATGATGAAGAAGAACATTCTGGACAACAGCAACAAGGTTCATTCTGGAAGCAGTACCAGAACATTCTGTAGAAAAGCAAAACATTCTGCAGAAGAGCAGAACATTCTCCAGAATAGCAGAATATTCTGCAGAAAAGCAGAACATTCTCCAAAAGTGCAGAACTTTCTCCATAACGTTCTTGACAGTTTATATGCAACATCCAATCAAATCTAATATTTCCTATTATGATGATATGGTTGAAAAAACATCAAAAACTTCTTAATAAGTTTGAACCATTTGCTGTTGGAACTCATACACCTACCTCACTTTTTACCCTTCCTCCAAAACATCACCTCATGATCAAATTATTGGAAGAACAAATTGGGAGGGATTTATTACTGATAGTTAAACTGCTGCTAGAGGTATAACTACAGTAGTTGACAAGCCTTTGAACAATCATCCAAGAATTGTGGCTATTGTGGAGGATATGGCAAAAAAAAAGGGAATTATGTGCAACAAGTGCTTGACTATGATGAGGATGTTGTTATACCTAGTCTAATTAATGTGCATCTACATCTTGATGAAACTGGAAGAACTAACAACATTTAAAGAACTCATCTTTGAACAAGATGACTAAAAGAGGTACACTTAATCCCAATTCTTATCATATTTGCATCATGATAAGAATGAATATTTTTTAATGATATTATGTGATTGTTTGGGTGCTCTTTAAATTAAGAATGCATACTATTTTTTTATGCAAGTATGACTTTAAAGTTTAAATTGATTACATCACTCTTTGTCGTTACTTGTACATGAATATGTCTAATTTCTATCATTCTTCAACATATGTTAAATATATATATCCTTGTTTAGGATTTATTTTTTGAAGGAGTTCAGCAAGAGAATATATTTTAGTCTTCATGAAAATGATTTGTGTCTCTTATTTCTTTAAAACTCAAAACTAATCCAAAAAGACTATGGCATGAAGTCAAAAATTGATATTTGAGCATTTTGAGGCATATTAATATATGTCTTTGCAAATGAGTCTTTTGTTGCTCACTTCTTTTGTGAAATTTGATTTCAAATGTTTAAATTTATTTTAAGCATGATAGCAACAATCAAAAAGCCTCACACATACTTACTAAATAAAAGTAAGTTTGAACATGTGCCTTATTGTCAATTTGTGTGGTTGGAAAAATGTTGTAACAAAACATTTTTTTTATGTGAACAAATCTCTTTGATCATTTCAAAAAATTAGTTTTGAAAAACGCACTTTATTAGCATAAGAATGTTTTGTAAAGAGAGAAATTATATTTGACATGTTGTCACATTCATCTTATTTTTGCTTCCCTATATGCGCTCACTTTCTCATGTTCACATTCATCTTATCTTACTTGAGTTTTGGAATTTTGAAGGATATCAATTTCAAAATATTCAGGGGGAGTTTTTAGAAAATGTTATTTTTCTTAAAACTAAAGTCTACTCATTGTTTTCTATGTACATTTCTTTTGTATTCGCCAACCTTTTTGTGTTGACAAAGGGGGAGAATTAATTTTAGATTTTATGTTGGTTCAAAAATCTGAAGCATATTCTAAGAGGGAGCTTTTAAGCTCTCTATGATTAAAATTAGAATCAAAATTAAAATGTAAATTAACATGTTTGTCATCATCAAAAAAGGGGAGATTGTTGAGACAAAATCTCAATTTAATGTTTTGATGAAAACAAACAAAAAGTTAATTAAGAATGTTAATTATGATTCTAAATGTTATGTTAAGTTAACTTGTGCTTTTGAGTTTATTAATTCAAAGATTGGATCCAAGCAAAGCAAAGAAATTAGATTCAAACTGAACTGACAAAGAAACAACAAAATATGGAAAACGGAGAATGTTCTCCAGTTTCAAGAATGATCGTCACAGCCTCTTGACCAATCAATCTCCACTATTTCACGAATCTTTTGCATCTGAATTTTATACTAGTTCATTAGTACATGCCAAGGAACAAGTAGAAATCATTATAGTCAAAGAAGGCATTCGAATCACAAAGAGAGAAGATCACAAACTAGCAAGACCAAACATATTTGAACTTGAGTGTCAACATTCTTGACATCATTCTGATCATTCTCCAGCATGTTAACAATAATCTCAAGCATGCCAACATCATTCTCCAGCATGTTAACATTAATCTCCAGCATGCTAACATCATTCTCCAGCATGTTAACATCAATATGTAGAATGTTCAGACCAATCTCTAGATTGATTATCAATCTCCGTTTCTGTAGAATTTTAGCATTGATGTGCTTACTTCTCCAAAGGTTTATAACCATTCCCCAAACTGTTTTGGACATAATCAAGGCTCCAGATTGAAGTTGTAGCATCAATAAAAGAATCAGATCTCAAACAAGAGTTGAGACATCTTAGATTCTAACAAAACAATCTCATCATTATTGTAAAACTCAAACTATAAGAGTTTAGTATAGTTTGGGTAGATTGTAAGAAATCTTATCAAGGTTGATAGGTGACCTGAAAACATTTTAATGACATTAAGGGATCATAATGTTGAAAGTTTGACCACAATAAAACAAGTTTACAATGCATGTCAAGCATATCGTTCATCACTTAGAGGTAATAGAACAGAAATGCAACATCTTTTGACATTGATGGAACGCGACAAATACATCTATCGATATAGGAAGGTAGAGGGTTCAGATGAGTTGAGGGACATATTTTTGGCCCATCCAGACGTTATCACTCTTGTAAATAATTTTCACATGGTATTGATTATGGATGGCACATACAAGACCTGTAGGTATCGAATGCCATGTACAGTCTTGAAAGAACAGATTACAAGTGGTGAAGTTGAAGTCATCGTTACTGATAGATACCTTGCTTTCAAGAACGCAGTTGACTATGTTTTTCCAAAAGCAATGAATTTATTATGCTTGTTTCATATATGCAAGAATGTCAAAGCCAAGTGCAAGATGACTGTGTTTCCAAAAAAGAAGCAGGCGCAAATAATGGAGGCATGGGAGGATCTTGTTTACAGTTATGATGAGGCTTAGTACTACATAAAGTTGGCTATCTTTGACGGAATTTGTAATAGCTGTTCTATTTTTTATGATTATGTACACGAGCAGTGGTTAATTCCTCACATGGAAAGGTTTTTTGAGGCATGGACAAATAGAGTTATGCACTTTGGGAACACCACAACACAAAAGGTTGATAGGTGCATTGGAGTTTGAAAAGGATATTACAAGATAGTATTGGTGATATATGCAGTGTTTGGGAAACCATCAATAGCATGATTGTATTACAACACAATGAGATAATAACATCATTTGAAAAGAGCATCATTCAAAAGGTGCATCGATATAGTAACAGAATTTACGCCAATTTGCGTGGTGTTGTGTCCAAAAATGCAATAGATCACATTGCAGCAGAGTATGATCGCGCGAAGAATGTAGGTATTGATTAGATTGAATGTCGTTTCATGATTAGGACAGCACATGGTCTACCTTGTGCATGTGAAATAGCCAGGTATAGTATGATCCCACGTTCCATTCCATTAGACGCTATTCATGCTTGGTGGAGTAAATTAACTTTCCATGATGATGGATCGAGTAAACCTTCATAGTTATCTGTGAAACATGAAATGGATGTGATATTGAAAAAGTTTTAAGAACTTGATGTACCTGGCAAAATTTACTTAAAGGTAAATTACGAGAAATTGTGTATCCATCCACTACGTCGATGTGTCCACCTGTTGACAATGTTAAAACAAAAGGTGCACCCAAAAAAGGCAAAAGTAAGGTATCAAACCAAGCGTGATCCATCTTGGTGGGAGTATATGGATGCAAGTGTTCGATGCAGTGGCACAAATGCATGTAGCACTATAACAACTAGTAAAGTACAACAACCTCGATCATCAGTCCAAAAGCTCACACCTCGACCATCAGTCATCAAAGTTCAACATCCAAGAGTTCTCCTCTTCAGCGATTGGTTGCCAGTTGAAATTCATAAATTCATAGATGACATTATTGACGTTGGCGATACTTGGAATGGGTGAGAACTCTTGGGCATTCATCCGTCAACAGTGTGTGGTAGAGCTTCAAGAGTTCATGTCTCATTACCAGATAATATATGGTAGGGAAAAATTTGTTCAAAAACTTATCCATTGTGTATATGTTGAACAAGTCGCTACTATAGATAATTAGATGACACTTCCAGAAGTGGGATATGTGATTGCTTTGAAATTTAACTTGGTGTTCGTCGCATTATCACTTAACCAATCGCAAACATTTTTTCCACTTCGAAGTCCACCACCAACATCTATGTCAGATCATCGTATGATTGTTATTGCATTTGTTAAGAATTGTCATTTCATTCAGGTATTAATTGTGATATTTAATTTCATTTTATCAATTTTTTTTTATATTTTAATAAATTATTGGTTTTAATAGGTTTACTTAAAGTCAGATTCCCCTATACCACCAGCAAGTAATTAAGTAATTTGTGGGAAAAATATTGCAATGAAGAAGCACGACAATGCAAATTTATTTACAATGGTCGCATGCAACATTGGTTGCACATATTTCCACAAACTATAAATGAAGTTATTGTAAACTGAATTGTTGATATTTAATATTGTATGAATTCAAATATAATGTTTGTTATAAATTGTCGAAATCCAACATGATCTCATAGTCGAATATAATATATATCCAAAATACATATCCAAATTAGTATTACACAAATGTAACTAATGTCAAAATCTGGTGTCTATTTCCTCTGGTGAGGTCGTCTGACCTACTATCTCCAAAGGTGAACCATGGATGGTTTGAACATGATCATATTAACGCAATACCCTATCAAGAAATCAAGCAAAAAACAGCCTATAAATCAGTAAACCAACCCAGAAAAACAGTCCATAAATCAGTAAACCAGTCCAGAAAAATAGCAAACAAACCAGTCTAGTAATCGCCAAAATAGTCCAAGAAATCAAGAAAAAACCATCCCATAAATAAGTAAACTAGCCCAGAAAAACAGCAAACAAAGCAGGCTAGAAATCATTAAAACACTCAAAAAAATTAGTAAGAAACTAGTCTAAAACATTAGCATACTAGTCTAGAAAAACAACACACAAACCAGTCTAGTAATCGCCAAATCAGTCAACGAAAATAAAAAACCCAGACCAGGAAATTAGCAAACCAATCCAAAAAAATACTAAAACTATCAAACCAATAATAAACCATGCAAACCAGTCTATAAAGAACTTAAGCAAATGTGTGGCAGCATAAAGTTTATCTGGTCTAGAAAAACAACACACAAACCAGTCTAGTAATCGCTAAATCAGTCCAGGAAATCAAGAAAAAACCAGACCAGGAAATTAGCAAAACAATCCAAAAAAAAATACTAAAACTCCAGAACATGCAAACCAGTCTATAAAGAACTTAAGCAAATGTGTGGTAGCATAGAGTTTATGTAATACCCTTAATTTTAAAATGTAATTTTTGTATTTTCGGGTGCTTTCATGTTGAATTATGAGGCTTTTTAGCCAGTTTTATTGGTATTTTGGATGTTAAAATGCCATAAATATTTTGTGGGTCCCGTTTTAAATTATTTGGTGTCGTGACCCAAAAACTAAACGATGTGACCGGCGCATAAGCTATACCCCTAGCCTGGCAAGCCTATCAACTAACTTAACAATTTACCAAATAAAAAGTTATGGATAATCATCTCAAAAATATATATGAAATTTTTCACGAAATTTCGACAGAGTATCCTCTATAACTTCAGCATTCCAAAATTTACAAAATCCCTGTTTAACTTCAAATTCAGCCAAATTCAAGCAACATAATTTAATTGTTTAATACATTTCTCAAAATACTAGCTAAACTCCAATAGCTGCAAAATACATGTGACTCAACAGACTTTACAAAAAAATGGTCCTCGATCAAAGAGCCCTACCAAAACAAAATACGACCGAGACTTGAGCCTACTATCTGCTTGCTACTCAGCTGCCTGTGAATTTGAAAAAAATAAACAACATGAAGGAGTAAGTTACAAGGACTTAGTGAGGAGACAACAATCACCATCAACTAGAAGGGAAACACAAAAAGGCACGAGTAACTGTTTTATAACATTGAGACGATTATGTTATTCACGTAATAAAATCATCTAAATTTATAATTTAACCGTTCGGATAAAAATATTAAAAAATCCAATTAATAGTGAAGCGAAATCAAAATGAATAACATTAAAATCATCATAGAAAATCAAACAAGTAAAAATACTAATTATTGAGAACCAAGGGGCGGCTTCATCTCATTGATAGCCCTTTCCACCTAAGGGTGGCCTTTCCCTTAGGGGTGGCTCCATATAACGGATAGCCCTTTCCTCTTAATCCCGCAACGCATCAACACGCAGCAATTAGGGAGCTTACATCTCGTTGATAGCCCTCTCCTCCTACGGATGCCATTTCACATAGGGGCGGCTCCATCTAACGGGTAACTTTCCCTAATCAAAACGAGGTAACTAGGTGCACCTAACGCCGTTAAAGATTTAATAAACATAGCAACGATTTCCCAAAACACTTATTTAAAATCATCTTTCAATTCATCGTAATTCATGGAAAATATATTCAAACGCATAACAATTCACAATTTAAATACTTTTAACGCATACGTATATCGAATTAATAACATATTATATAATAAAGAGCATTAAAATAAATAAATGACGAAGTTGAGATAAAATTTCAAAGGTTGTGTTTCCCAAATTTTTAAATAAATATTTTAACATAGAAAACGAGTAAAATAATAATTATAGTGTAAAAAAAATAAATGACGATAATCATCGTCAACTCACAACTATGGAGAATCCCCTAGGTTTGTTCCCCAACAACTCCCAAAGTAGCCGGCAAGACATCAGCTGACAAATCAGAGTATCAAAAATATTCTCAAGACTTTAGAAATAAATTATTCTAAAGTTTAGCTAACTCTAGAAAACCATAAAAATTCATTAAATCTACTCTAAGCACAAAATAAGATTTTTAACCAAAACTACATTTTTCTAGAGATTTATTAACATAAGAGTTGTGATTTACCTCAAAGAGTCTCAATAACAACTCTCAATAAATTGGTACCCTTCTCCTTCCTTAGAGCCCAAACCCTAAGCCAAAATGCGGAAGCTTGCTTGACTTTAAGAGATAGGAAGAGGATGAAGAAGAAAAGAAGAAGATGAAAGAAAAGCAACAAAAAAATGAAGAATGGGGATGATGGTAAGGTAACCGAGAGGGAGAGAAGGAAGGGGAAAGTGAGATGGAAAAGAAAGAGAAAGTGGGCTGGAGTAGTTACTGTGAGAGAGAAAGAGAAATGAGGGAGTGATATGGAAAGAGAGTGAGAGAGTGATTGGGTTGTTTTAATTATTTATTTATTATATTATTATTATTATTAAACTTTTCTTTTTTTAAAGACACGGGCCGTGTCAATCTCCTCCCCTTATAGAAATTCGTCCACGAATTTATTTGACTTTTCTACTTAAAAATTACTACTGACCTTGAGTTTCAACATAAGTGTGGGTACTTTGCACGGATGATTTCTTCGGGTTCCCACGTAGTTTCTTCACCAGATGGACCACGCCAAAGAACTTTTACTGAAACGATATCCTTTGAGCGTAAACGTCTCACTTGGCGATCTAGGATAGCTACCGGATGTTCAACGTATGATAGACTCTCATCTAACTGCACATCTTCATGATTAATCACATGAGAAGGGTCATGAAGATACTTCCGAAGCATCAAATATGAAAGACCGGATGATCTCTCGAGAGATCCGGTGGAAGTGCCAAGTGATACGCTACCGGTCCGACTCTCTCTAAAATTTCAAATGGTCCAATGAACCTTGGACTTAGTTTTCCCTTTTTACCAAACCGCAAAACTCCTTTCATTGGTGAAACTCGTAGGAATATATGTTCTCCCACTGAAAACTCTAAGGGACGACGCCTTTTATCAGAATAAGATTTTTGTCTACTTTGAGCTGTCACTAAGCGATCTCGAATCAATTTAAATATCTTTATAATCCTTTCAGATTGGCCATCTGTCTAAGGATGAAAAGCCGTGCTAAGCTTCAAATGAGTTCCTAATGAAGTTTGAAACGACTTCCAAAATTGAGCAGTAAATTGAGCCCCACGGTCAGAAATAATAGACACTGGTACACCATGCAAAGAGACAATTTCATCTAAATACAATTTAGCATATTGGGATGCAATATAAGTAGACTTCACAGGCAAGAAATGTGCAGATTTGGTCAACCGATCTATAATCACCCACACCGAGTCATAACCCTTTTGGATTCGTGGCAATCTTGTGACGAAATCCATAGCGATGCCTTCCCACTTTCATTCAGGTAATTCAACAGGTTGCAGTAACCCCGCAGACTTTTGGTGCTCAGCCTTTACTTGTTGACACACTAAGTACTTAGAGACAAAATCTGCTACGTCTCTCTTCATCCCTTCCCACCAATACAACTCTCTCAAGTCTTGATACATCTTATTAGAACCTAGGTGAATAGTATAAGAAGAATGATGAGCCTCCTCTAAAATCTTCCTTCTCAAGTCACCAACATTTGCAACACACAATCGAGACTTCAACCTTAACACACCATTAGAATCAACTGAAAAGTCTGAAATTTTACCCTTCTGAACATTATTTACCATATTCACCAAGTATGGGTTTTGACTTTGAGCTTCTTTGATATCATCAACTATGGTGGGACGAATTTGTACATGGGCTAAAAATAACCTCGAATGACCAAGTTCGAATTGAATTCCACTTTCAACAATTTCTTGAAATTCTCTAACTATTGGCCTCTTTACTTCTGCTATATGAGCGAGACTGCCCAAGGATTTCCTACTCAAAGCATCTGCAACAACATTTGCCTTCCCTAGGTGGTATAAGATTGTGCAATCATAATCTTTCAAGAGTTTCATCCATCTTCTTTGTCTTAAATTTAAATATTGCTGTTGAAAAATATACTTAAGACTTTTGTGATCATTAAAAATCTCACAAGTTTCGCCATATAGATAGTGCCTCCAAATCTTAAGAGCGAAAATTACTGCAGCCATTTCCAAATCATGTGTAGGATAGTTTACCTCATGTCTCTTGAGTTGTCTAGATGCATAAGCAATAACCTTACCTTGTTGCATAAGTACACAACCGAGACCAACTCTAGAAGCATCACAATAAACTGCATAGCTTTCACCAACTATGGGTAATGCCAAAATAGGTGCTGACGTCAAGTACTCCTTCCATTTTTGAAAGCTTTTCTCACATGCATCACTCCATTGGAACTCAACTCCCTTCTGGGTCAACCTAGTCAATGAAAATGCAATTTTTGAGAAATATTTCACAAAACGTCGATAATAACCGGCTAAACCAAGAAAACTCCGAATCTCCTTTACTGTGGTAGGTCTGGGCCAATTCTGCACTGCTTCCACCTTACTTGGATCAACACTTATTCCATTCTTAGACACCACATGACCTAAACATGCCACACTATCCAACCAAAACGGACATTTAGAGAATTTGGCATATAATTGTTTATCTCTTAAAGTTTGCAAAACCAATCTCAAATGTCGCTCATGTTCTTCTTTACTCTTGGAATAAACAAGGATATCATCAATAAACACAATCACAAATTGATCCAAGAATGGTTTAAAACCGCGATTCATCAAATCCATAAAAGTTGTCGGGGCATTAGTAAGCCCAAAAGACATAACCAGGAATTCATAATGTCCATAACGCGTGCGGAAAGCTGTCTTTGCTATATCATCTTTCTTAATCTTCAACTGGTGATACTCTGACCGCAAATCAATTTTAGAAAAACATTGAGCTCCTTGAAGTTGGTCAAACAATTCATCAATATGTGGCAAAGGGTATTTATTCTTTATGGTTACTTTATTCAACTGCCTATAGTCCACACTAATCGCATGGATCCATCTTTCTTCTTTACAAATAAGACTAGTGCTCCCCAAGGAGAAGAACTTGGGCGAATAAAACCCTTATCAAGATGATCCCTTAATTCCTTAAGTTTTGATGGGGACATACGATAAGGAGGTATGGATATAGGATGAGTGTTTGGAATCAAGTCTATAGAGAACTCAATCTCCCTATCAGGTGGCAACCCAAGAAGTTCTTCAGGAAAAACATCTGGAAATTCACCTACTATTGGAATTTTTTCCAACTCCTCTTCAGCCACTTGTGTATCCCTTACCAAGGCTAAGTACACTTGATAACCTCTTCTCATTAACTGGCTAGCTCTCAATGCTGAGATTTCGTTATGTGGTACCCAACAACGCTCTCCTTGAAACGAGAAGACTGATTGTCCCGGTATCTCAAATTTCACCACTTTGTTATGACAATCCAAAGTGGCATGATGCAAAGCCAACCAATCCATACCCAAAATCACATCAAAATCTACCAAGTCAATAACTACTAAATCTACTAGCAACACCTTGCCCTCAATAGCTATATCACAAGAACAATACACTGACTTAGCAAGCAAATTTCCTCCAACAGGTGTAGCTACAACTAAAGTCTCTTCTAAAGAAGATGAACATTTACCAAGTCGAGTAGCAAACCACGAGGATACAAAAGAATGAGTAGCTCCAGGGTCAAACAAAACATGAGCATCTCTCGAACAAATAAAAAGTATACCTGTAACTACTGCATTGGTTGTTCGAGCATCCTGACGAGTCAAAGCAAACACTCGAGCCTGACCTCTTCCTGTTGGTATCTAACCTCTTCTTGAACCTTTAACATAAGAATTTCCACTTTGTCGCACAGATGCAGAATGAGCCTGAGAAGATGCCAAAGCTGTTGGGGCCGATGCATAACTAGAGGATGGACGAGTCGTGTCTATAGGACAATCCCTTCTGATGTGACCTACTTGGCCACATTGATAGCACACCTTATCATCTCTAGAACAATTTCCAAAGTGAAACCTACCACAAGTAGAACACCGTGTAGCTGAAACACCGGAATGTCTTTGAGGAAAAGTGGATTGTGATGTTGCCCCAAAATCTGATCTACGACTCTGCACTGTCCCAGAAGACTGCCCGCTATGACCACCTCTTTGAGACATGAGTCTTTGTTGCCCCTGATAACCAAACATAGATCCACCACCACGATTCGGATAGTTACTGTAGGATCCTTCAACTCTTGGTTTCTTCCGTGAATCTTGTCTATTACCTCATTTTTCCTTATGTCGTTGCTCAATCTGAAGTGCTAAACTCAAAACCTCAGCAAAAGTAGAACAATTCGACCCAAACACAGATCTAAATAAGTAATCCCTCAATCCTCTAATGAACCTCTTGACACGCATTTCCTCAGTGATAGGGTAAGGAGCGTATCTGGGGAGTTGTGTAAATCGAGCACTGTACTATGAAACTGTCATACCCTATGTTTGCTCCAATCGCTCAAACTCATGAGCTAATCCATCTCTAACACACTTCGGAAGAAAACTAGCCATAAACAACTGGGAGAACTCTCTCCATGCTAACGGAGGTGACCCCACTTGTCTACCACGTGACACTATATCAAACCAATCTCGGGCCACACCTATTAGCTGGAAGGATGTCAATTCCACTGCTCTTACCTCAAAACAACCCAATGCTCTCCAAAGCCGCTCTAGACTAGACCCAGAAAAAGTAGGGGGTTTAAGCATCATGAAATCTGGTAAAGTAACCTCAATACCCCTCGTTGCTGCAGTCGTCTGATGCTCAACTTGTCTAACCTCTTGTTGACCATTAGGATTTTCATATCTTTGATCACCTTCCTGTTGTTGTCCGACGACAGCCCCAACAAGTTGTTGCACAACCTGTTGTAATCCCTACAGACCAGCAGGAAACTCTTCCATGGCTGGATTTCCACGCCTCCTCCTAGGTACCTCAACATTGGCATCCAAGCCACGTCCGCCAACATTAGCTCTAAGCCTATTTCGAGCACGACCTCGTTGACGAGCGCCTTGGGCTTGGGCAATTGACTCATCAGCCATTTCCCTTATAATAGGATTCCTAGTCTTGGGTGGCATTCTCACCTAATCAAAGAACATTGATCAAAAATTGAGCAAGACGAATAGAAAATGTGGAAAGATATTGATGATGAATTTAAACACAGATTTAGACAACAGATGAGACTCTCATAGAGTGCTAATAGCCCTTGTAAGTAAGTTGTGTCCGGGTACACAATTTACTGACAAGAATCTATTATCACCCTATGTTTGCAGCTATTAGGACCTACGACCGAGCTCTGATACCAAATTTGTCACGACCCAAAAACTAAACGCCGTGACCGGCGCACAAGCTATACCCCTAGCCTGGCAAGCCTATCAACTAACTTAACAATTTACCAAATAAAAAGTTATGGATAATCATCTCAAAAATATATATGAAATTTTTCACGAAATTTCGACAGAGTATCCTCTGTAACTTCAGCATTCGCAAATTTACAAAATCCCTGTTTAACTTCAAATTCAGCCAAATTTAAACAGCATAATCTAATTGTTTAATACATTTCTCAAAAGACTAGCTAAACTCCAATAGCTGCAAAATACATGTGACTCAACAGACTTTACAAAAAAATGGTCCTCGATCAAAGAGGCCTACCAAAACAAAATACGACCGAGACTTGAGCCTACTATCAGCTTGCTACTCAGCTGCTTGTGAATCTAAAAAAAATAAACAACATGAAGAAGTAACTCATAAGGACTTAGTAAGGAGACAACAATCACCATCAACTAGAAGGGAAACACCGAAAGGAACGAGTAACTATTTTATAACCTTGAGATGATTATGTTATTCACGTAATAAAATCATCTAACTTTATAATTTAACCGTTCGGATAAAAATATTAAAAAATCCAATTAATAGTGAAGCGAAATCAAAATGAATAACGTTAAAATCATCGTAGAAAATCAAACAAGTAAAAATACTAATTATTGAGAACCAAGGGGCGGCTTCATCTAATTGATAGCCCTTTCCTCCTAAGGGTGGACTTTCCCTTAGGGGTGGCTCCATCTAACGGATAGCCCATTCCTCTTAATCTCGCAACGCATCAACACACATCAATTAGGGAGCTTACATCTTGTTGATAGCCCTCTCCTCCTACGGATGCCATTTCACATAGGGGCGGCTCCATCTAACGGGTAACTCTCCCTAATCAAAACAAGGTAACTAGGTGCACCTAACGCCGTTAAAGATTTAATAAACATAGCAACGATTTCCCAAAACACGTATTTAAAATCATCTTTCAATTCATATGAATTCATGGAAAATATATTCAATCGCATAATAATTCACAATTTAAATACTTTTAACGCATACGTATATCAAATTAATAACATATATATATATATATATATATATATATATATATATAATAAAGAGCATTAAAATAAATAAATGACGAAGTCGAGATAAAATTTCAAAGGTTGTGTTTACCAAATTTTTAAATAAATATTTTAAAATAGAAAACGAGTAAAATAATAATTATAGCATAAAAAAATAAATGACGATAAACGTCGTCAACTCACAACTATGGAGAATCCCCTAGGTTTGTTCTCCAACAACTCCCAAAGTAGCCGGCAGGACCTCAGCTGACAAATCTGAGTATCAAAAATATTCTCAAGACTTTAGAAATAAATTATTCTAAAGTTTAGCTAACTCTAGGAAACCATAAACATTCATTAAATCTACTCTAAGCACAAAAAAAGATTTTTAACCAAAACTACATTTTTCTAGAGATTTATTTACATAAGAGTTGTGATTTACCTCAAAGAGTCTCAATAACAACTCTCAATAAATTGGTACCCTTCTCCTTCATTTGAGCCCAAACCCTAAGCCAAAAATTATACCCAAGAACTTGTGAAAAAATGCGGAAGCTTGCTTGACTTTAAGAGATAGGAAGAGGATGAAGAAGAAAAGAAGAAGATGAAAGAAAAGCAACAAAAAAATGAAGAATGGGGGTGATGGTAAGGTAACCGAGAGGGAGAGAAGGAAGGGGAAAGTGAGATGGAAAAGAAAGAGAAAGTGGGGTGGAGTAGTTACTCTGAGAGAGAAAGAGAAATGAGGGAGTGATATGGAAAGAGACTGAGAGAGTGATTGGGTTGTTTTAAATATATATATATATATATATATATTATTTTGGATGAGTACTATATATATATATGAAAGGAAAGAAAAGAAAAGGAGAAAAAGGAAAAACATTTCCCTGTTCGCGTCTGCCTCTCATCCTTCCTCTCTTTTCTTGTTTTTTTTTTCAAAAACCCACATACAAAACCTCACATATCACCTAGATCCAAGCTTTACCTCGCGACGCGACTGAAGAGAAAGTTGATCGTGATCACATTGTGGTGCATGGGAACTAATTTTCGCAGCTCCGTGCGAAGCGGGAATTTTTTCGGAATTTTATCGCGGTGCCGTATTCGGCCGTTCGAGCTACAGTCAAGGAACCGGAATTTTATTGCTGTATTCCAACAGAAATTCCAGTTTTTCATTGATTTGCAACCAGGAACCGGACCAATTTCGATTGTACTATATTGAATGTCGCCGTTGGAATTAAATTAGCTCAAAGGCCAAACTGAAGATTTGTTGGAGAAGAAATTTATTAGACCAAGTGTCTCACCATGGGGAGCTCCGGTGTTGCTAGTTAAAAAGAAGGACGGAAGCTCACGCTTATGTGTTAATTATCGGCAACTTAATAAGGTGACTATTAAGAATCGATATCCCTTACCACATATCGATGATTTGATGGATCAGTTGAGAGGAGCCGCGGTATTTTCAAAGATTGACTTGAAGTCGGGTTACCATCAGATCCAAGTTAGAGAAGAAGATATTCAGAAAACAGCTTTCAGAACTCGTTATGGACATTATGAATATCTGGTCATGCCATTTGGGGTTACCAATGCACCGACAATTTTTATGGATTACATGTTTGCGTTTGCCTCTCATCCTTCCTCTCTTTTCTTGTTTTTTTTTCAAAAACCAAAATACAAAACCTCAAATATCACTTAGATCCAAGCTTTATCTCGCGACGCGACTGAAGAGAAAGTTGATCGTGATCACGTTGCGGTGCTTGAGAACTAATTTTCGCAGCTCCGTGCCAAGCGGGAATTTTACCGGAATTTTATCGCGGTGCCGTAATCGGTTGTTGGAGCTACCGTCAAGGTAAGGGGCTCCTTCCAAACTTTTAGTTTGTATCTAGGACCTTACTTGTAAGCTTGGGGGAAAGAAATTTGGTGGGTTTGAGGTGTGATTTGTGAGAAATGAATTTAATCCATTTTGGGAATAAAATGGTGAAAATTGAATTTGATGAATTTTGATGTGTGGGTAGTGGTGATTCTTGCCTGGTATAGGTTTTATGATTATTGGGTAATATTTTAAATGTGGAAATTTGCGTTATGATTGAGGTTGTGGAATTTTGAATAAATGCAATTTATGTGTGAATTTTTATTTGGTGTGAAATGAATTGATGAGATTGTGTATGTGGTGATTTGAATTCAATATGATTAGTGAATTCAATTTCATATGATTTGAGGATTGTATGCGTTGAGTATGCTCTGTGTTAAATTTGAGAATCATTAGTGTTAAATGAGCATTAAAAATGGGGATTCTTTTAATAGCTGCATTTACTTAATGATTGTGGTGTCGAAAGTCAGAGTATGCTCATGCATTCATAGTACATGGTGACCGCGATGGGGCCATGGTAATAGTGGTAACCATGATGGGCCACGAGAGGCTGTACGATAGTAAATTGTGCTGATCCGTGAAAGATTGGACTCTTGTAAGTCGTGCTGATCTGTGAGCGATTGCACGCATAGAAAATTAGTATTGGTCTGTGAGAGGCTGTATGATAGTAAATTGTGTTGATTCGTGAGAGATTGCACCTTGATAATTAGTACTGGTCTGTGAGAGATTGTACAATTATGATTTATGCCCTTCGAGGAGGGTGTTGTTGATATTTCGGAATCATGTGCATTGGCATATACGCATTGCATTAGGGTGCTTGACACACGAGTCATGTTTGACATGTTATGATGTTTGTATATGCGTACTTGATTGTGATGAGTGATTTGTGTTGTGTTGGTGTTTGTGATTGATTAAATTGGTGTTGAAAGTGTTGGAATGAATTTGGAAGTGTTCGAATGTTTTTGGAAGGGTTAAAAACTGAGTTTCTGCTGTTTTGACAGGTGTATTCGACTACACCTGTGTTGTAGTCGAATACAGATGATTAAATTAGCTACTGACTTGATTTTTTTGAAGTGTATTCTACTACACAAGGTGCTGTATTCCAATAAAGTTGAATGGAATCCTATATTCGAATACAGACAGGTTGTATTCAAATACAGTAGTGCTGTCAGTGTTGTTTTTGCTGTTTTTATGTAGTTTTCACAAGTGTATTCGACTACACATAGGGTGTATTCGAATACAACAGTGTTGTTTGGTCCAAAACTTCATTTTTCAACTTTGTTTATGCATGTTTAGCATATGTAAACCCTTCTTAGATGTATGCTAAGTTGGAGGATGATTTTTATGCATTTAAAAACATAAATGTTATGTGATGTTTGTTAATTTCGGATTGGTGACCCTTTACAATTGTGGAAATCTGGGCTTTGCCCTCAGATGAGATTCAGGATCGTCCTGCCGGATAGTACCCTGGAAGGGGAAGGTAGTTAGCGATGCCTGATCGGAGCTAGGTCAGGAGTTTTGTGTTGGGCGCGTGGAGGTCACCCGGGCTGTATAGCTTTTTGGTAGCATGATCAGACTAGGCGACTGTATAGGTCTTGAGTCTTTCTTTTGGTTGTGTAATTATTTATTTGGGAAGATTGTACCTATATTGTCAGCCTGACTTATTATTTTGATGGGTCCCTATAAACTTTTGAAATGACTTGGAAACATTTAAATACTTTGGATATGTAAATTCTAAACTTATTTCCGCTGCTGTAAATTATGTTGATTTTGTTGTTGTGTTACGACATTAAATAGTTTATCCAAAACTATTTACTTATTCATTTATTTTATAAAAAAAAAAAAAAATTACACGTGATTTTGGTGTTAAAAATCAGGCTGTTACAATTGTGGTATCAGAGTCTGGTTAGATATTGTAGGTCAACCTGTAGGTTAGGAGTTGTTGTCTGATCATGCGTCGGGGTGATTCATCTGAGTTGTCGGGTTCAGTTTAGTTTTGCGTTGTTATAGTCGCAGGCTATCCTTGTAATTTTTTGAAGTGGTTCTGAGATATCTTCTTGATGCTGGTTTTGTAGGAAATCATGCCACCGGGAAGGAATGATGCTCCAAGGGTCAACGTTAATAGGGATAACCTATTGGCGGAAGCTATGATTAACATGGCTACTTCTGTTGCTACACAGACTGCTGCCAAAACTCAACGGGATTTAGAGAAAAGAGAAAGAGAGATTTGTGCCGCTGAGTCACGAGGATTAGAAGACTTTCGTCGTTACAATCCTCCCAAGTTTAGGGGTGATGAAAATTCAGAGAAAGCGGATCAGTGGATCCAAGAGATGGAGAAAATATTTGAAATGATTAACTGTCAAGCAGGGGTGAAAGTTAATTATGCTACTTAACTGTTACTAGGAGATGCGGAGTATTGGTGGAGGAGTACAAGACTTTTAATGGGATCGGCTCATGAGGAGGTAAATTGGGAGTCATTCAAAAGGATGTTTTTAGACAAATACTTCCCGATGAGTTTCAGGACCAAATTGGGTGATGATTTTCTAAAACTTCATTAGGGGAATATGACCGTGGGTGAATATGCCGCGAAGTTTGAGTCTTTGTCAAGGCATTTCAGATTTTTCCGAGAAGAGGTTGATGAACCATTTATGTGCCATCGTTTTCAAGATGGATTGAAGTATGAGATTAAAGATTTTGTTTTACCCTTGGGAATTCAACGTTTCCAAGTTCTTGTGGAAAAATATAGAGAAGTTGAAGATATGAAGAATAAGAGAGCTAACCGAGGAGGGAACTTTAGTTCAGGGGGGCCTAGTCGGGTGAGTTATCAAGGCAACAAAGGGAAACAAGTTGTTAAGCCCTATAACCGATCGCAGCACAACAACAGGTGTCAAAATCACCCGGGGAACCAGAACCTTGGAAGACAAGTGGGGCAAGTAATTCGATGTTTCCGATGTGGAGAAGAGGGACATTATGCTAATGCTTGTACTTTTGAGAGTCTTACTTGCTACAATTGCCAGAAACCAGGGCACATTGCAAGGGATTGCAGAGCTCCGAAGGTGGAACCAGTTGTGAATGCAACTAGGGCTACTCGTCCTATTGCTAGAGGACGCATTTATTGCGTGAGTGCTGAAGCTGGAAATCCATCTAGCAATCTGATTCAACGTGACTGTGAGATTGCAGGTAACATTCTAAATGCACTTTTTGATTCGGGGGCAACCCATTCCTTCATTACTATGGATTTTGTGAATCGTTTGAAGTTATCTGTGTCGCCTCTACCTTTTGATTTGGTTGTTTCTACGCCTGCTAAGATGTTGACAGTGAATACTGCATGTTTATAGTGTCGAGTGACTATTCAGAATAGGGATTTTTTGATTAATTTGATTTGTTTACCTCTATGGATTGGATGTCGTATCATTATGTGATCTTGGATTGTGCTCGCAAACTGGTTCTTTTCCCGAACCAGAAGTTGTTAAGTATCTAGCTGCTAACAAACTCAGAGTGTCACTAAGAGAAGGAACTCATGAGTTTTTGTCTTTGGCTAACGTGGGGGCAAAGATAAATGTGAAAATAGAAGACGTGGTGCTTGTTCAGGAGTACCCGGACGTATTTCCAACAGAAATTCCAGGATTACCACCGGTAAGAGAAGTGGAGTTTTTCATTGATTTGCATCCAGGAACCGGACCAATTTCGATTGCACTGTATTGAATGTCGCCGTTGGAATTAAATGAGCTCAAAGGCCAAATTGAAGATTTGTTGGAGAAGAAATTTATTAGACCAAGTGTCTCACCATGGGGAGCTCCGGTGTTGCTAGTTAAAAAGAAGGACGGAAGCTCACGCTTATGTGTTAATTATCGGCAACTTAATAAGGTGACTATTAAGAATCAATATCCCTTGCCACGTATCGATGATTTGATGGATCAGTTGAGAGGAGCCGCGGTATTTTCAAAGATTGACTTGAAGTCGGGTTACCATCAGATACGAGTTAGAGAAGAAGATATTCAGAAAACAGCTTTCAGAACTCGTAATGGACATTATGAATATCTGGTCATGCCATTTGGGGTTACCAGTGCACCGGCAATTTTTATGGATTACATGAACATAATTTTTAGTCCATTTCAGGATAAGTTTAATGTGGTGTTTATTGATGATATATTGATTTATTCAAGGACTACGGAAGAACATGAAGAGCATTTGCGCCAAGTTCTTGAAATCTTACGTGAGAAACGATTGTATGCCAATTTGTCGAAGTGTGAATTTTGGCTAGAGGAAGTGAATTTCTTAGGTCATGTGATAACTAAGGAAGGAATCGTTGTGGATCCGGCAAAGATTGAGTCAGTTCTTGCTTGGAAACAGCCGCAGACTGTCACTCACATACGAAGTTTTGTAGGGCTGGCAGGTTACTACTGGAGGTTTATTGAAGGTTTTGCGAAGATTGTAGCTCCGTTGACGTAACTTACTAGAAAAGATCAACTGTTTGCATGGACGGAGAAGTGTGAGGAGAATTTTCAGTTATTAAAGAAGAAGTTGACGACCTCACCAGTTTTGATCTTGCCGCAACCAGGAGAACCGTATGAAGTTTATTGTGATGCGTCTCACCAAGGTTTGGGATGTGTTTTGATGCAACATAAGAAAGCGGTAGCTTATGCCTCAAGGCAATTGAAGACTCATGAAAGGAACTATCCTACTCATGATTTGGAGCTTGCTGCGACAATTTTTGCATTGAAAATCTGGAGGCACTATCTCTATGGATGAACGTTCACAGTGTCAGTGATCATAAAAGTTTGAAATATTTGTTTGATCAGAAGGAGTTGAACATGCGCCAGAGAAGATGGATGGAGACTCTTAAGGATTTCGATTTCACACTACAGTACCACCCTGGGAAAGCCAATGTAGTGGTTGATGCGTTGAGTAAAAGAAGTGTATCAATGTGTTCAACAGTGATGGCTAGACAACAAGAGTTGTGGGAAGCATTCAGAGACTTGCACTTGAATGTAGAGTTTGCACCGGGAATTTTGAAATTCGGAATGATTAAGATTTCGAGTGGACTACTTGAAGACATTGCAAGATTTCAAAATAATGCTTTAATTCAAGAGAAGAGGAATCTAATAGTGCAAGAGAAAGCGACTGAGTTTAAGATTGGGTCGGATAATATTTTGAGATGTAATGGGAGAATTTGTGTACCAGAAGTTGCAGATCTGAGGAAAACGATTCTAGATGAAGCTCATAAGAGTAAATTGAGTATTCATCCAGGAGCGACGAAGATGTATCAAGATTTGAGGCAGAACTATTGGTGGCAGGGAATGAAAAGGCATGTGGCGGAGTATGTGTCAACTTGTTTAACTTGTCAAAAAGCGAAGGTGGAACATCAGCGCCCTGCTGAAATGTTGCAACCTTTGGATATACCGAAATGGAAGTGGGATAGCATTTCCATGGATTTTGTCACTGGATTGTCATGAACGAGGAAGAAGAATGATTCTATATGGGTGATAGTGGATCGGTTGACTAAATCCGCACACTTTTTACCAGTGAAGACCACTTATAAGGTAGATAAGCTAACAGAGATCTACATTGCTGAGATTGTGAGATTACATGGAGTACCGTCGAGTACTGTGTCAGACCGTGATCCGAAATTCACGTCGCACTTTTGGGGAGCATTGCATGATGCGTTGGGAACGAAACTAAGGTTGAGTTCAGCTTACCATCCGCAAACTGACGGACAGACATTTGAGAACAAATCAGTCTTTGGAAGATCTTTTGAGAGCTTGTGTTTTGGATGATAGAGGAAGTTGGGATGATGTGCTTCCATTGGTTGAATTTACCTATAACAATAGTTTTCACACGAGTATTGGTATGGCACCGAATGAGGCTTTATATGGGCGCAAGTGTCAAACGCCTTTGTGTTGGTATAAGGATGGTGAAAGTATGATTGTAGGACCTGAGATGGTAAAATAGACTACAGATAAGGTAAAGAGGATAAAGGAGAAAATGAAGACTTCACAAGATCGTCAAAAGAGTTATGCGGACAAGCGTCGCAAACCTCTAGAATTTGAGCAGGGTGACCATGTGTTTTTGAGAGTCACACCTACGACGGGAGTTGGTAGATCCTTGAAATCGAATAAATTGACTCCTAAATTTATTGGACCGTATCAGATTTCTGCACGAATCAAACCGGTAGCTTATCGGATTGCTTTTACTCCGATACTATCTAATATTCACGACGTGTTTCATGTGTCGCAATTAAGGAAATACGTTTCAGATCTGTCGCATGTGATTGAACCGGATACGATTCAGCCGAAGGAGAATTTGTCATTTGAAGTACCACCTGTGAGGATTAATGATAGGAAGATTAAGCGATTAAGGAACAAAGATGTTTCGTTGGTCAAGGTGATTTGGAACCCAATTACGGGATATGCGACTTGGGAATTGGAGAGCAAGATGAGGGAACAACACCCTGAGTAGTTTCGAAGACGAAACTATTTTTAGGGGGGTAGAATGTAATACCCTTAATTTTAAAATGTACTTTTGTTATTTTCGGGTGCTTTCATGTTGAATTATGAGGCTTTTTAGCTAGCTTTATTTGTATTTTGGATGTTAAAATGCCATAAATATTTTGTGGGTCCCGTTTTAAATTATTTGGCGAGAAATAATTTAATTACGTTACGATGAATTTATTACCGGACAGTTTTGTTAAAAATATCTCTAGTTGCTGAAAATTTTACATGTCAATTGAGTTGCAATGAGAATAGATATTTTTATCAAAATTGTTGGGGTGTGTGTAAGAATGTTTGAAATAGGTTGGTTTGGGATATTTATATAAATATATCTATATATATATATATATATATATATATATATATATATTATTTTGGATGAGTAGTATATATATATATATATATATATATATATGAAAGGAAAGAAAAGAAAAGGAGAAAAAGGAAAAACATTTCCATGTTCGTGTCTGCCTCTCATCCTTCCTCTCTTTTCTTGTTTTTTTTTCAAAAACCCAAATACAAAACCTCAAATATCACCTAGATCCAAGCTTTATCTCGCGACGCGACTGAAGAGAAAGTTGATCGTGATCACGTTGCGGTGCTTGAGAACTAATTTTCGCAGCTCCGTGCGAAGCAGGAATTTTACCAGAATTTTATCGCGGTGCCGTAATCGGTTGTTGGAGCTACCGACAAGGTAAAGGGCTCCTTCCAAACTTTTAGTTTGCATCTAGGACCTTACTTGTAAGATTGGGGAGAAGAAATTTGGTGGGTTTGAGGTGTGATTTGTGAGAAATGAATTTAATCCATTTTGTGAATAAAATGGTGAAAATTGAATTTGATGAATTTTGATGTGTGGGTAGTGGTGATTCTTGCCTGGTATAGTTGTTATGATTATTGGGTAATATTTTAAATGTGGAAATTTGCGTTATGATTGAGGTTGTGGAATTTTGAATAAATGCAATTTATGTGTGAATTTTTATTTGGTGTGAAATGAATTGATGAGATTGTGTATGTGGTGATTTGAATTCAATATGATTTGTGAATTCAATTTCATGTGATTTGAGGATTGTATGCGTTGAGTATGCTCTGTGTTAAATTTGAGAATCATTAGTGTTAAATGAGCATTAAAAATGGGGATTCTTTTAATAGCTGCATTTACTTAATGATTGTGGTGTCGAAAGTCAAAGTATGCTCATGCATTCATAGTACATGGTGACCGCGATGGGGCCATGGTAATAGTGGTAACCATGATGGGCCACGAGAGGATGTACGATAGTAAATTGTGCTGATCCGTGAAAGATTGCACTTTTGTAAGTCGTGGTGATTTGTGAGCAATTGCACGCATAGAAAATTAGTACTGGTCTGTGAGAGGCTGTACGATAGTAAATTGTGCTGATTCGTGAGAGATTGCACCTTGATAATTAGTACTGGTCTGTGAGAGACTGTACAATTATGATTTACGCATTGCATTAGGGTGCTTGGCACACGAGTCATGTTTTACATGTTATGATGTTTGTATATGCGTACTTGATTGTGATGAGTGACTTGTGTTGTGTTGGTGTTTGTGATTGATTGAATTGGTGTTGAAAGTGTTTGAATGAATTTGGAAGTGTTGGAATGTTTTTGAAAGGGTTAAAAACTAAGTTTCTGTTGTTTTGACAGGTGTATTCGACTACACATGTGTTGTAGTCGAATACAGATGATTAAATTAGCTACTAACTTGATTTTTTTGAAGTGTATTCTACTACACAAGGTGCTGTATTCGAATACAGTTGAATGGAATGCTGTATTCGAATTCGGACAGGTTGTATTCGAATACAGTAGCGCTGTCAGTGTTATTTTTCTGCTGTTTTCGCAAGTGTATTCGACTACACGTAGGGTGTATTCGAATACAACAGTGTTGTTTGGTCCAAAACTTCATTTTTCAACTTAGTTTATGCATGTTTAGCATATGTAAACCCTTCTTAGATGTATGCTAAGTTGGAGGATGATTTTTATGCATTTAAAAACATAAATGTTATGTGATGTTTGTTAATTTCGGATTGGTGACCCTTTACAATTGTGGAAATCTGGGCTTTGCCCTCAGATGAGATTCAGGATCGTCCTGCCGGATAGTACCCTGGAAGGGGAAGGTAGTTAGCGATGCCTTATCGGTGTTGGGTCAGGAGTTTTGCGTTGGGCGCGTGGAGGTCACCCGGGCTGTATAGCTTTTTGGTAGCATGATCGCGACTGTATAGGTCCTTGAGTCTTTCTTTTGGTTGTGTAATTATATATTTGGGAAGATTGTACCTATATTGTCACCCTGACTTATTATTTTGATGGGTCCCTAAAAACTTTTGATATGATTTGGAAACGTTTAAATACTTTGGATCTGTAAATTCTAAACTTATTTCCGCTGCTGTAAATTATGTTGATTTTGTTGTTGTGTTACGACATTAAATAGTTTATCCAAAAGTATTTACTTGTTCATTTATTTAAAAAAAATTACACATGTTTTTGGTGTTAAAAATCGGGTTGTTACAGTTTACTTGTAACAGTGTTAGATACCCTGATAGCGTTCTAGTATGATGCATGCTCGCTTCTCAAAGATTGTCGTATAGGTAAGCAAGCGCAGCAGCACCCCATGCATATCCCCTGCATGAGTTGAGGTCTCTAAAGCATTCAAGGTAGGCAACGCTCACTGCGAAGACACTCTTGTCGCTAAACAATGTGCAACCGACCAAAAACAAAAGAAATGCCCTCGCAGCCATCTGCCAATGTTGATCATCACATCGCTGATGGTATACGTCAACCAACCAACTAAACCGAATAGTGGTTGTCCGCACCACGTTAAACTCAACATATACAACAACCTGACTAACCCCAAGAAGCTCAGCCAATAATTCTGCACCATCATCCTTGTTAAATATATTAACGCTGAAGAATGCATCGGTGATGGGTATATGCAGCAGCAATGAGACATCGTCCAGAGTAACGGTCATCTCCCCAATTGGAAGATGAAAGCTATTGGTGTCGCGTTGCCACCTCTCGACAAAGGCAGAAATGATCCCTTTGTCGATCATCTCATAGCTACATTTTAGCAACATATATAACCCGAAGCTTTTAACAAGTTCCTCAACCTTTTCATATTCAATAACATATTCTTTTAATTTTTTACCGCTGGTAAAAACCCTTAACTCTCCGCGATCTTGAAATTAATTAACCGAACAAATATAAGTTAAAACACATTACACAACTATTAAAAATTTAATTTGATTGAGAAAATTACCATGCCATCCCATAATCGTGTCGCAACATGATCCCCATATGTCCTTAGGACAGACCTATCAACCGGACCACCAGGATATCCGTCATCGGCTTCCTCATGTTGGGCCTCATTCGGTTGGACCTCTTCTGGTTAGGCCTCTTTCGGTTGCGCCTCTTCTGGTTGCACCCCTTCTGCTTGTTGACGCCGTAATCACCATTGTTCACGGTGAGCACAGTGAGCGCGTGCAGAAGCGATTGGTCTAACACGACAACCGTCATCATTCGAAGTGCCCTCGTCGATTATAACACGACCCTCTCTATTAGTAAATATGATGCGCACCATTTCTGCATAACCAAATCATAATCATTATCAAAACAACATAACAATATAACCCTTTATGCAAGTTCAAAAACCTAAGCCTACGTGAACTCCATAAAGCCTACGTGAACTCCCTAAACTAAACCCTACGTGAACTGAGTTTACGTACGTGAACTCCCAAAACTAAACCCTACATGAACTGAGTTCAAGTACGTGAACTGAGTTCAAGTATGTGAACTCAGTGTCATCAAACCCAGAAACGTTGCGTGAGTTAAACGCCAACACCACCAACACCATTGATAAAGATTCAAAAACAGATGAAGGTGATAAAGATTCAACAACAACCCCAACACCATTGAAACAACAACAACAACAACAATGATGGGTACTTGATTGAAGATGATTGAAGTGATGAAGGTGTTGAAGACGGTTGAAGATGATTGAAGAATGTTGAAAATGATTGAAGAAGGAAAGTATGAAGATTGAAGGTTAGGTTAATGAAGATGATTGAAGGTGAGGTTAATGAAGATGAAGATGATGTAGATAGAAATGATGGGGTTGAGTTAATAGAGAGGGAATGGCATTTTGGGTATTTTGATTTAAAAAAAAATTGAGGGGTGTGGGAAGCAAAATTGTAATTTAAATGCTAGGAATGCAAGTAACATGCATTTAATGGAATTAGTAAAATAAAATTATATTTTATTGTAAGTTTCAATGGAATTAGTTAATAAAATAAATTTGAAATTTGAATTAGTTACTAGTATTAATAATTTAGAATTACAATTAGTAGTGAGATAAAATAAAATAAAATAAATTTAATAAATAATAATAAGTTTTAGTGGCAGACAATACCGTAGAAAGAGATCAATTCTATATTTATATGAATTTAGTTTTTATTGACAAACATCATAGTAGGAAGAAATCAAAAACATGTAGTGACAGTCATCAAAACATGTAGTGACAGTCCTCCAATTATGTAGTGACAATCCATAAAACATAGCAAGACACCCCTTTAAAGTTAACAGTGGATATGGGTATCACTCAAAGTATTCTTGACTTTTACCTATAGCATGTGACTTATAGCGACAAAATTTGTTTGTCACTAGAAATCAATTTTCTTGTAGTGCATATGCATCTTATTAGAAGTTGCCTTTGTGGCATGTTTATTTTCTCCATTGGTATGGGTGATTTTATGTGTGGAAGTTGCCTTAGTGGCCATTATAGCTAGGTCAAATAGTTTTTAGCAACATGCAAATCATTAAACAGTCTTGTGATTGCTTTGTTATGAATAATGTGTTTCTAATGTGATATTAATTTCTCTTAGATGATTTGATATGATATATAGATATTGATTTTCTTTGAGTGATTTTGACATTATAATATGCCATTATTTCCTTGAATGTTTTGATATATTATGATATGTTTGATATGGCAATATGTTGATTATTTGTATTCTCCTTATTTATATTATACTATCAACATGATTTCAAAACTCACCTCCTTTGTTATTTGTGTTTGTGCATTTGCGAAAATGCATTACAGACTATCACTTGATGATCCATGCTCTCGTAGTTGATATAGGTGGAGAATCTTCAATTGTATTTTATCAAGTCTTGATGCTGAAATATTTTTTGGTAAAATTATTGACAATCAAGTATTATCTGGTAATTTATTATTTTGAACACGAAGTCAATCAACTTTAAGTTTGGAGAATAATTTAATGTCTAGGAATGATAAACCTTGGTTGCTTATGTAATGTTTAGTGTAACAGCAAATTTTGCGTCTTGAGTCTATCTTTGAGAAGACTTTTTTTTATACTTTATTTTGGAAGTGTGGCGAATCTTTCTTAAAACTAAAGAATTTTATCTTATATTTCAATATGGGGTTTATGGTGTCACATAGGTGGTACAAAAGCAAGTCTATCTAATTAGGCTGAGTGGGTCAAGTGTTGGTTCAGCGTTTGCTTGTGTATTATGTTCACTATCTGAATTTTACCTAATATTATAGTGTTATGTTTTATATGTTTTTCTGTGACTATCCATGTCTCGCGAAGTTGTGTGTTATACATTTATTGTTGCTTAACAATTTTTTGTGGTGCATTTGGAGTTCTTACTTGAGTAAGCAAGAACTTCTTGAAATTGCCTTATTAATTTCTAAATTCTTGATTTATTGATGTGGTTGATTGTCTTACTCTTGAAGGACCATTTTGTCTATAACTTCTTAATTGTAAAATAATGTATGTTTCTTTGCTTTATGTGAAAAATTAGGACTTCAATGTAACTTCTTAATTGAAAAATTATTTTATTTTCTTATTTAAATGTCAAGTTGCTGTTTTTCTTCCGTATTTTAAGGTTACAATTTAAACACCGAAAAAAAAATTGTGTGTCTTTATTTTAGTTTTTGTTAAGTGATAAGGATTAATTCAAACAATAATAATTTAATTGTGATAAAATTGGAGTTATTGGATTGGTATGAGAAAATGTTAAGTGTTAAGAGTTAATGTTTAATTTATGAAATAAACATAGAATCATAGTGCCAATTGTTAAATTAGTTATGTGAATATATACCTGATTATGTGAATATGAAAGTATATTTGTTTCAGGTGTTCTAAGTGTTGGGAATTAGTATAACGTTTAGAGTAGTTTGAAATATTTAAAAGTGAGATAATTCGATATTTCTTGAGTCTCATTGTTGATTACATATTGATGTATGTGTCATTTCTTTTATTGTTGTTACTACTTGTAATTCATAAATTAATTATTTTTGATATGTAAGAAAGTTTTTAATTTAAAATAAGGAGTAGAAGTTGTAGTGCTACTTTCATACTCTTGAACTATAGTAAAATCTTGGGATGTAAATTATCAAAAGTAACAATAACATTTGGATACGTCCTACTTGTCACCATAGCCTTTGTGTGTAAAATGGTTCCAAATCCAAAGAAATTTTATGATTTTGAGCATTGTTCTCCTTTGACAATGCATCGCTTAAAGAACTAACAATATACATATATGGATATTGATGATTGTTTCATAGATAATATGTATTAGCTGAATTAATTAAGGTTGAACCAAAGACAACATGAATTACATTTTGAGAACCCTGTGTAGCCTAAACATCATTTTCTTGAAGTGTCTCTGGAATGACTGATTCACAAAAAAAACAGCTGAATCCAAGTCAGAAGCTTCTTCACAAGTTTTATCAACTTGTTCCCAATGGAGAAAAGTAGTATTGAATAACAAGATTGTCACCTAGCTCTAGCTCAATGTTGGGGACATTATCAACAAAAGGAGAGTAAACTACATTATGAGTATTATTACCTTAAATATTTTTGTTTGCACCTTGAGTTTCGACATTGTCCAAAAACAATGTTTTTATGAACATACTTTTTAACTAACTTCTTTACTATTGCACATCTTCAATAGATTGAGCTTTTATCAATTTCTTTTTGACTACCGCCTCTTCAACAGAGTTAGCTATTCCATTACCATTAGAATATTTCCTACATTTATCTATAAAATTCTACAACCTTACAGGATGCAAAAAACAATGGCAGGTTTTCATAATTAATATAAATAAATAAAAATACATACCATTCATGTTAAACAAGAATACAATCTCTCAACTCTTGTATCATGTTCAAATAGATTGAAATTTGGGCAAATTGTCCCAAACCGAGTTGGTGCTCATCCTTAGGAATTTTGATACAAGATTTGATAATTGGTTCAGAATAATGTTGAAAGAATTTTTTATAACTTTTTTTTATATATATATACTTTTTCCCTTCAATTTTCATTTACAATTCTCTTTCTTTTTCTAACTCTCTTTTGTAACAACTATAATCTTATTAATTAAAATATGCATAAATATTGGTAAAAAATTTCATGAATGTGTTAGTATATGTAGATTAACGGTTAATATTTTGTTAAGAGACAGAAATAATGTACTGGTATAAAATTTTATAAATGTTGATTATAAGTTATTTTTATTTACATGCATATAAGTGTTGATTTTTTAAATATTATTTCTTAATAAATATGAAGAAAAAAATATTGTAATACATTGTATTTTTTAATTAATACGTGTTAGTAATTTACATTGTGACGTTAGAGATACTTTTATTTGCTTTTTAAACTTTTGATGTTTTAAACATGTCTATATTTTAAACATATGTTTGTCATAGTATATAGTATGTTTAATTCTTATATATGAATTTCTAAAGAATTAGGTTGTAAAAAAATATGTTATAATTTTATACTAGAACACTATATTAGAATATTATTGACAACTAGCTAGAACTCAATGTTGTCAATAGAGAAATCCTCATTAACTAGTGGCTCACTAGCGCAATTAAGAAAAACTAATTTATTAGTGTAAATAATTATCAACGATGTTGAGTGTGCAAAAGATATATAGACCAATATTATTTTCATTGTACAATAGAACATTTTTGAGGAGAATAAGACTTAAACTATATTTTGTATTGGGTTTGAGTTAATCATGGTGAAGAATTGTCGAATATTAAATCTTGGACGGTAGATGTTAATACACATGTTGCTTCAAGCAGTGGACCACATATAGACTATGGTGATTAGTTTGACCTAATGAACAATATGGTCGGTGACGCTCTTGGGATGAATGTGTCTTACAATAAACCTCAATACGACAAGAAAATACTCTCGAACAAGAAAGCGTTATTACTTGTTGAAAAAATAATGAGTAATTGTTTAAAAGTTTTCTTACTCTAAACTATCTGTGTAAGAGAGGTTTAGCTGCCAAACCAAATTGGCATGTTCCCTACTAGTGATTGGAGTTCCTTTTGAAAATGATATTGGATGTGACAACGGTAAAAGATAATCTTCCTAGAATTTATTATGATGCTAAGAGGTTTGTGTCAAAGTTGGAATTAAAAGTTAAAAAAGTTGATTGTTGCATGTTGCTTTACAGCAATGAATTTGGTACAAATGATGGTGCGTTGGAGGCATATAAATTTTATGATGCAACAAGATATTCTATTCGCAATAATGTCGTTGATCATAAGTTGAAGATAATTCAAATTAAGTCAATGTTTTACTTGTCAATAATATAAATATTGCAGAGAATGTTTCAATCAATGCAAATTGCGGATCAAATGATGTTGCATTACACAAAATGAGTGAATTCACACGTGTCATCCTTCTGATGGTGAGGCATAGAAGCACTTTGATCGTGTACATCTTGACTCTGCAACAGAACCATGAAATGTGAGACTTGGATAGGGCCTCCAATTAGGGAGGGCCTCAAATTTTTTTTTTTTTTGTAATATACTCTAACCTTTGAAAAATTACATTGATATACATAATTTTGTAAATTGAACATTCTAAAATGTTAGAATTTTGAATCTTGATATTAGGGTTTTGTGATTTTAAAAGGCCAATTTTTAAATTCGAACATAATCAACGTCACTTATTCTTATTGATCAGTTATTGGCACCTCTTACGATCTCTCCTGAGATTGTACAAAACCTTATATATATTTGAGTTTTCTTATACCAAAATTGTCTTATGCCCAATGGCAGATGCATAGTTTAATTAGTGGAAGGCCATTATAGTTTTTATGTTTTAAATACGTTACAAGAAAAAAATTAAAATAAATAATAACATGCCTTGGGCCATTGCATTTTAAATAAGAAAATATAACTGTGAAATTAAGGAAAAGTACTTCAGTGACTTTAATAAAACAATTAATAATAACATGCCTTGGGGTAGATATTGGTTCTATAATGTTGGAAATGATGAATAATTATTGAAGGAATTGTTGGTATTAATGGTGACATTAATGAACTAGTGTGGTTGTGAATTGAAAAAAATGAGAAGTCCCACATAGGAGGGATACCACACTTTGGAAGGGTATATAAGGTGGAGGTATGTACCTTGGGGTGTGCCCCAAGGGGTACCCCAATTTTGTGAAGGAGGGAGAATGCAAGCAAAGTTGACCACCACACACGCGCGCGTGCGCGCCGCTGCCGTCCGGCCCGGCCTGGGCCTTGGCCTTGGTCTTGTGGTGTATTATTATTTTTTAATGAAAAATTATTTAATTAATTTTGAAAATTGAATGCTTGCGTTTGATCTCTTATTGTTGCGTTAATTACGTAAATGCCCTCCACCGAATCTGCCTAATGATCTGTTTCAGTCCTTCCTTTTTGCCCGATCAAATCCCTGACTCAAGGTGCCACGTAACTGCTATTGCCCGGTCATTATTCAGAGTCAAAAACCCTAGCGCAAGTTCAGGAAGTCAAAGGCGCACGTTTTGGGTGGGCAGCGGTTTTGGAGCACACGTTTCCAGAAGTTCAGGTTTGGATCGGTCAACAGGAGCGCTCTGATGGATCCACCAATTTCTCTGATCCAGTTACGAAATTCCTCTATAAATAGAGGACTCTCCTCACTTGAAAACTCGCACCAAAAGCACTCTGATTCTGAGGCTTTTCTCTCTTCTTCCCCCCGTTCTTACTTCTACTTCTTCTCTTTTCTTGAGTGGCCTTCGTGCCATATTACGAGTGGTAGTCGTCAGACTGCCATATTGAGGGTGTAATTCGAACGGTTTTCTGCAGTGCAGTAGAACTCCGTACAGTGATCTGGGCTGTTTTATCCTGGGGACTTCGTGGTTGATAGTCTGCCTTGCACCTTTGGGCAGTGCCTCGAAACGTCTTAAAGAGAGCGACCTAGTCCGCGACTCATCCCAGTAATCTTATCGGTGGCATAAATTGTTTTTTCAAATTTTTTCGAAATCCAAAAACAACATATAATTATATATATTTAATGAAGGAATAGTTTTACACTCGGATAACGAAAAGTATTGTTTTATACTTGGATATGATAACAAACAATTCAATATATCTATGAATAAATGCAAAAAAAAATGTGGCGGGGGCCAGACCCCTATTGCCATTAACATAAGTCCACTCGATGTATTTTTACAATTCTTGGTTGACGATCTGAAAAGATTTAGGATTAATAGAGATTGAATATATAAAAATACTTGCAAGGAGAATTTTACAATGAGGATAGAGTTGATGTGGACTATTAACGGATGAATTTCCTGCGTATGACATATTGTCTAGCAGAGAGACTCATGGTAAATTTACTTATCCTTATTGCATGGAGTATACAAAAGTGGTTATGTTTGAAATATGGAGGAAAGAGTTCAATGTAGCTAAATATCACTAGAAGGGGGGTTGAATAGGGATTTTGGTGTTTAAAAATGTTTTAATGAGTTTCTGAATTACAGACCTCTCTGGGAAGATGCGAACTCGAAGACAGAAATTCAAACCTTTAAATATGAACAGAATAAAAACAAGAAGGTATAAAGAGAGGGACCCACAACATCTATACTGGTTCATCCAAAGATGGCTACGTCCAGTTCTCACACACTTGTGAGATTTCACTAATGATCAACCTCTCACAGAGGTTAATTACACTTTGTGTATTCTTAAGTTTCACCAAACTTACAACCTTGTTTCTTACAACTTTCAAATATTTCAAAGTACAACTTACTTGAAAGTTACATAGTGATATGATTATGATTTCTTTCTCTTTACTTAACACTTTCTAAAATGATTTTTTCAGAGATCTAGTGTAGGAATATAGAAAGTATAAAGAGAGGATAGATATTGCTTTTGATAGATTTAATATTCTTGATCTTTTTCTGCAATATTGTTGTGTATTTGATAATGAAGAGCTTGTTGCCTTTTATAGAAGTCTTGTGTTGCACTTCCATGTGTCAAACATCTTTATGACCGTTGGGAACTTGATCAAAAAGATCAAGGTCTTTAAGCTTAATTACAAAACTGCCATCCAGCTGTCTTTGGACAAATGCAGTCCATCCTCGGCCATGAGGTTCAAACCTCCTAGGTACTTGGTCATGTGTTGTCCTTTTCTCCTTTTTCATTCTCCAAGACATGTAAGGCTATTTCTTTGACTTTGTGGGTTACAGCCGCCTGAAAGTTGTAATACTAGGTTGGTTTCAACTTTTGAGAATGATGTGACAATTGATCCAACCTTTTACCTAGTACTGGTCGTCCTCGTACCTAGTTCTACCCATCCTCGTACTAGTTCAAATTGGTTTCTGACCTCTTTGAATAACATGCTTTATTTTATTATTCTTGGGTATTGTTTTGACTTCTCAACATGATTAAAAATCATGGTTACTGTGCTAGATGAATATTTTGCATTTAGGAGGTCATCCTCTCACAGATTCATCCTATCCTCCAGTTTACAAACTTGGTGGTATTAAGTCAGACTTTTCTCCTTTTAGTCTTCATGATGAATAACCTATTTTCTAATATAAATACACTCATGAGCACAGATTAGTCAGTAATCACAATCATAATCATTTAAGTAATTTTGTTATCATTAAAATCATTTGAGAGAGATTCTGTCTCAACAATCTCTCCTTTTTTGATGATGACAAAAAATTTTAGATTATGATTTTTTAAATACAAGAAAAATTAGAGATTAAATGTTTATGGTCCCCCTCAACCATATGAGTAATCTATTTAAAATTAAATTTAAAATAAGTTACTCCCCCTGAATATATGCCAAATATTTGAAACAAGTATTTGAAATAATAAAGTAGAACCATAAAGATACTTCATGTTAATGATATTAAAATTACAAACGATTGTTCAAACGGCATAAACATTAATTAACAAAACATAGTCAATTCAAAATATTCATCATAAACAACCAGCAAGAAGAACATAATCTATCTCCCCCTGAATTTGTCAGCAGCAAAAAAATAGGAATCACAAAGCTACTCAAAGGAGGATGGCTCATAAGACGAGGATGAAAGGGAATGAACAGGAACATCAGAAGCAGAAGTGGGTTGGGCTGGTAGCTCATGAGGATGATCTTCTGGGATTGATAAGATGGTTTGGATGTTTGATCAAAGAATTTGAAGGATTTTGTAGCCATTGAGAAAGAGTTTGTAGGCATTCATTAGGGGTTAGTGAAGGTTTGAAGTTCCAGGAGAGAAGTAGTCGTTTTGCATTTAATGCTCATTGGAAAAAGATGTATAGGAGAGAGAGAGAGAGAGAGAGAGAGAGAGAGAGAGAGACAACAATGAGAAACGTGCAATAGAGGTCTTTTCACTTTCTGAATTTTTGGTTCATCCTCATATTTGAAGGAGGATGTTGTTTTAAAAACTTAGACATAAGGAGGACGAAAAAAAAATAGAAAAAAAAATAAAATAAAATAGAAACAATAAAAATAAAAACAATAAAAAAAATAAGGAATAAAAAAATAAGAGAATAAAAATTTCTTAACCAATATTATTCAGAAATTGATACTTGGGTAACAACAAACAGTTTTTCAAAAATAAATTCAAATTGATCCTCCTAAAGAGGTTGGACATGTAACTGTTGGAGAAGGAAGAGGTAGTAGGCGGTTATGATTGGCTAGGCTGGCGTGGAGGTGACAGTTGTGGCATTAAATGTTGGATGGAAGAGGAGTTATGCGCATTAAATGCTGGACGGAAGCCAAGGAGGTTGTGCCACCCAGACTGGCAATTGGAAGAGAATGCGTGCGCAGCCTTGTCTGACGTGACAAGAGGGAGTTACACCAAAATGGACACTGTGTCCTCTGGTGTCTTGCCATCCTCTCAACTTTTGGCTTATTTTTAAAGATCAGATTTAATCATTCAACAAGATTTGACAAATAAAAATTAAACTATCAAAATAAGAGAAATACAGCTATGGTACAATGGTTAAAACAATTAATCAATTAATTTTAGACAAATTACTGATGGAAAGTTTTTCCAAGATATTTTTGAACCGATCCTCCTGGAGAGGTTTGGTAAAAATATCTGCCAACTAATTTTAGTGTCATTGAAAATCAATTCTATATCCCCTTTTTGAACATGATCTCTCATAAAATGATGTTTAATTTCAATGTGCTTAGATCTAGAATGTTGAATTGGATTTTTTGAAAGATTTATAGCACTTATATTATCAGAGAGGATGGGAATTTTTGCGTACCTTAGAGAGTAACCCTCTAGTTGGTTCTTTATCCATAGTAATTGTGAGCAGCATTGTGCAGCTGATACATATTCAGCTTCTATAGTTGATAGAGCAATGGTACATTGTTTTTTGCATGACCAACTTATTAGAGATTTGCTAATATCTGCTAGAGGATTTGCTAATATCTGTAGTTGAAAGTTTTTCCAAGATATTTTTGAACCGATCCTCCTGGAGAGGTTTGGTAAAAATATCTGCCAAATGATTTTAGTGTCATTGAAAATCAATTCTATATCCGTTTTTTGAACATGATCTCTTATAAAATGATGTTTAATTTCAATGTGCTTAGATCTAGAATGTTGAATTGGATTTTTTGAAAGATTTATAGCACTTATATTATCAGAGAGGATGGGAATTTTTGTGTACATTAGAGAGTAATCCTCTAGTTGGTTCTTTATCCATAGTAATTGTGAGCAGCATTGTGCAGATGATACATATTCAGCTTCTGTAGTTGATAGAGCAATGGTACATTGTTTTTTGCATGACCAACTTATTAGAGATTTGCTAAGAAATTGGCAAGCTGCACTTGTGCTCTTCCTTTCAACTTTGTCTCCCGCATAGTCAGCATCACAATAAGCCATGAGATCAAGATTTTAACTTTTCTTATACCAAATTCCCAGATAGATTGTGCCAACAAGGTATCTCAAAATCCTCTTTACTGCTGTAAGATGAGACTCTTTGGGAGAGGATTGAAACCTTGCACAAAGACCTACTGCAAAGACTATGTCAGGTCTACTAGCAGTTAAGTATAATAAGGATCCAATTATCCCTCTATACTCTTTCTCAGATATTGGAGTTCCTTCATCATCTTTGTGAAGCATGGAGGATAGGTGCATATGAGTTCCCATACTATTGGCTGAACTCATGTTATATTTATTAAGAAGATCTTTGGTGTATTTTTCTTGTGAGATGAAAATACCATCTTCTAGTTGTTTGATTTGTAATCCAAGAAAGAATTTTAATTCACCCATCATACTCATCTCAAACTCACTTTGCATGAGATTGGAGAAATATTCACACATCTTTTCATTTGTGGATCCAAATATTATGTCATCCACATATATTAGAACAATCAACAAATCTTCTTTAAAAGTTTTCTTGAAAAGAGTGGTATCAATATGTCCTCTTACGAATCCATTCTCTTTAAGAAAATAACTTAACCTCTCGTACCAAGCTCGAGGAGCTTGCTTTAATCCATAAAGAGCTTTTGAGAGTTTGAACACATGGTTGGGCTTCTTTTCATCCACAAATTCAGGAGGTTGTTTAACATATACCTCCTCATTTTGAAAACCATTCAAAAAGGCACTTTTGACATCCATTTGGAAAAGTTTGATACCTTTATGAGTGGCATATGCTAGGAGGATTCTTATGGCTTCAAGTCTAGCAACCGGTGAGAATGTTTCATCATAGTCAATTCCTTCCTTTTGGTTGTAACTTTGTGCCACTAGTCTTGCTTTATTTCTAATGACCTATCCATCCTCATTCAGTTTGTTTCTAAATATCCATTTAGTTCTAATGATGGATTTTTCAAGAGGATGAGGTACAAGATCCCACACTTGGTTTCTTTCAAACTGTGATAGTTCCTCCATCATGGCGTCAACCCATGATTTGTCACAAATTGCTTGATCAATCCTTTTGGGTTCAACTTGTGATATCATGGCCATGTTGGTTGCATTTCCTTTTCAATGTTGTCTGGTCCTTACACCATCAGCCATGTTTCCAATGATCAGATCTGGAGGATGATGCGTAATTGTCTTCCATCCTCTTGGAGGTTGCTGAGAGGTTGGATCAGATTCATCATCTTCGTTTGGACTGTGTACTTTAGAGGATGAAGGTTCATCTTCTTCAGATTTATCCATATTTTCTAAACACAAGTCATCAAACTCATCAAAAATAACATGCATGGATTTCAATGTTGGCTTCATTTAAGATAGTTCTAGCCATTTCTTGCAAAGTTCTATTTTTCCTTTCAACAACTCCATTTTGTTGAGGAGTTCTTGGGCAAGAAAAATTATGAAAAATTCCATTTTCATCAAAAAGATTTTTAAATGATTCGTTTTCAAATTCACCTCCATGGTCAATTCTCACGGAGACAACTCTTGATCCCTTTTCATTTTGGATCCTTTTACAAAAAGAGTGAAAAGCCTCAAAGGCTTCATTTTTATGTTTTAAAAATAAGACGCAAGTAAAACGTGAGAAGTCATCAACAATTACAAATCTGTATCTTTTTCCACTAAGACTTGGAGTTTTGATGGGACCAAAGAGGTCAATATGAAGAAGCTCAAGAGGATGATTTGTTGAAACAATATTTTTAGAGTGAAAACTACTTTTAACTTGTTTTCCTTTGGCACAAGTTTCACATACTTTGTCTTTCTCAAAATTAATTTTTGGAAGACCTTTAACTAATTCTAATTTTGACAATTTAGAAATAGTGTTCAAGCTTGTATGACCGACTCGTTTGTGCCATATCTATTTATCCTTTTCAGTAGGTAAATCATCCAGATATAACTCATATACATTTTTTTTTCTAAAACCAGAAAAGAAAACTCTTCTCGAGCATGAGTGTTTAACCTTGCATAGATTAGGTTTAAAAATAACTTCAAATCCACTATCACATAGTTGACTAATATTGAGCAAGTTATGTTTTAAACTATCCACATACTGTACATTATCAATTTTGGTAGAATTATTTTTACCAATAATACTGGTACCTTTTATTTGAGCTTTATCATTGTTTCCAAAAGTGACTGATCCTCCATCCTTTATTTCCAAGGAAATAAAACAATTCATATCCCCTGTCATATGCCTTGAGCAGCCACTGTCCAAGAACTATGGCTTTCTTTTATTGATCAAAGGATGTACCTGTGTTAGAGTTTAATAGTGACTTAGGTACCCATATAGAATTGGGTCCTTAATGGTTAGTTTTTCCTCTTGTGAGGATTTTCATTTTATGATAACAAATGGAATCATGGTGCTCATGTTTACCACAGAATGAATATCCTTTTTTTATGTTGTCAGCCCTTTTCTTAGCATGACAACTTTTGAAAGTATGTCCAAGTTTTTTACAAAAGGTGCATCTTGGCCTATCCTCTTGTTTCTTTGTAATGAAAAAGTTATCATATAATTATTGTTTTTGGGAACTTTTAAATCCAGTCCCAGCTTTGTCAAAGATTCCAGATTGGGATCCCATTATCTTTTGAAAAGTATTAGTGGGTTTAACAAAGTTGGTAATATCATTTTTTAGTTCTTCAACTTCTATTTTCAAAATTTCCTTTTCTGTATCCTCTTATGGAGGATGAATTTTGACATTCCTTTTGTTTAAAATAGATTGTTTCTCCGACAACTTCTCATGAGATATCTGCAAGTCTCGAAGGATTTGTTCATATTTCTTATTCTTGGCTTGGAGTTCCTCATTGAGTTTCTTTATTTCATAAAGTTGATTTTTCATAAAACCACATTTACAGAGTTTTGTGATGGTTACCTTTTCAGTTTATGTCTTTGTCATGAGACAGATGTTGGCTTCTTCTTCCATTTCTTACTCAGAGGATGAATTGTCACTATCATCCCACGTAATCATCATAGATTTGTTTTTCTAGGGAAATCTTTTTGAGTTCCTTTTGTTTAGAGGACACTCAATTTTGTAGTGACCCATTTTGTTGCATCCAAAACAAGTAATCTGACTTTTGTCAGTTTTTTCTTTTTGAGGAGATCTTTTGTCCTGTCCTCTACGATTTATCATCCTCTGGATTCTTCTAGAAATTAGAGCGAGTTCATCCTCTTCCTCAGATAGAGGATACTCTAGGCTTTCCTTCTTTGTGGTATCTTCAGTCCTCTTGGAGGATGAGCTTTCCGTTTGACTTGATTTTAGAGCAATCATTTTTCCCTTTTTGCTTAGTTTGTCAGCCAGAAACAATGGTTCATGAGCTCTTAGAGTTCCAACCAGATCCTCTAACTTCATGTTGGCCAAGTCTCTTGCTTTTGTGATGGCAGTCACCATAGGTCTCCATTCTTTTGTTAAACTCCTTAGGATTTTTCTTATCCTCTCTTGAACTGAGTATATCTTTCCAAGAGATCTCAAGTTGTTTAGTATGATTGTCAGCCTTGAGAACATTTCATCAACCGTTTCTTCCTCCTTCATTTCGAATAATTCGAATTCTCTTACTCCCATGTCAATCCTTGCTTCTTTTACGTGGCTTGATCCTCCATGATGAATCTTTAGTGTGTCCCATAGTTCCTTGGCATTTTTGCATTCTTCAACTCTATCGTATTCGTCCTTGCTCAAAGCACACGTTAGAAATAAATGAGCTTTAGAGTTTAAGAGTACCTTAGCATTTTCATCAACTGTCCATTGTGCTTGAGGTTTCTCGTCAGAGGTTGCATCTGTGTTGTTGATTCTAATGACATGATCCCTGTTTTCAACAACAGACCACATGTTGTTATCTTGTGATATGAGAAACAGTCTCATCTTACCTTTCTAGTGGTAGTAATATGTACCATCAAAATAGGGAGGTCTGCTGGATGATCCTCCTTCAGGAACAAACTTAGCTTTTGACATTTTTCTTTTGATCTTTTTCTCTTACACGGTTAGATGTAATTTTTCTAAAGAACATTGCTCTGATGCCAATTGATGTAGCTAAATATCACTAGAAGGGGGGTTGAATAGGGATTTTAGTGTTTAAAAATGTTTTAATGAGTTTTTGAATTACTGACCTCTCTAAGAGGATGCGAACTCGAGGACAGAAATTTAAACCTTTAAATATGAACAAAATAAAAACAAGGAATGTATAAAGAGAAGGACACACAACTTTTATACTGGTTCACCCAAAGATGGCTACGTCTAGTCCTCACAGAGGTTAATTACACTTTGTGTATTCTTAAGCTTCACCAAGCTTACAACCTTGTTTCTTACAACTTTCAAATATTTTCAAGTACAAATTACTTGAAAATTACAGAGTGATATGAGTATGATTTCTTTCTCTTTACTTAACACTTTCTAAAAGGATTTTTTCAGAGATCTAGTGTAGGAATATAGAAAGTATAAAGAGAGGATAGATATTGCTTTTGATATATTTAAGATTCTTGATCTTTTTCTGCAATATTGTTGTGTATTTGATAATGAAGAGCTTGCTACCTTTTATAGAAGTCTTGTGTTGCTCTTCCATGTGTAAAACATCTTTATAACCGTTGGGGACATGATCAAAAAGTCCAAGGTCTTTAAGCTTATTTACAAAACTGCCATCCAGCTGTCTTTGGAAAGATGTAGTCCATCCTCGGCCATGAGGTTCAAACCTCCTAAGTACTTGGTCGTGTGTTGTCCTCTTCTCCTTGTTCATTCTCCAAGACATGTAAGGCTATTTCTTTGACTTTGTGAGCTACAACCGCCTGTAAGTTGTAATACCAGGTTGGTTTCAACTTTTGAGAATGATGTGACAATTGATCCAACCTTTTACCTAGTACTGGTCGTCCTCGTACCTAGTACTACTCATCCTCGTACTAGTTCAAATTGGCTTCTGACCTCTTTGAATAACATGCTTTATTTTATTATTCTTGGGTATTGTTTTTACTTCTCAACATGATTAAAAATCATGGTTACTATGCTAGATGAATATTTTGCATTTAGGAGGTCATCCTTTCACAGATTCATCTTATCCTCCAGTTTGCAAACTTGGTGGCATTAAGTCAGACTTTTCTCCTTTTAGTCTTCATGATGAATAACCTGTTTTCTAATATAAATACACTCAAAAGCACATATTAGTCATTAATCACAATCATAATCCTTTAAGTAATTTTGTTATGATTTAAATCATTTGTGAGAGATTTTATCTCAACAGAGTTCGTAGTTTGAGTGTCATTTTAAGTTCTTACTACAAAATCATAAGTTTAGAAAGAAAAATAATTGCTTCAAAAAAGAAGTAATAGATAAAGACGGTTTGCCCTCTAAGTTATCACGTGAAGAAATATTGATTAGAGTCAATAGACTGCCGAAATTCACACATGTTAGAAAAAAAAGTCTTATATGAAGGATATAGACAACACAATTGGACCCAAAAAAGTACTTTTTCGAACCTCCCTTAATGGAAAGTTAACTTAATGAGACATAGCTTTGATGTTATGCATATTGAAAAGAATTTTTGTGAGAATATAGTTAACACAATGATGGATATCTTCGATAGAACAAAAGATAATGAGAAGCATATAATGGACTTGACAATTTATTGTAGAATACCAAACTTAGAGATGAAGGAACTTTCAAATCGAAAATTATTAAAATTAGAAACCAATGATAGTTAAATTGTTGATGAAGCAAAATTTATTAAAAGTCACACCGCCTGACATTAATGACATTATTTTTCTACAAACAGTTTCTCAAAAATTCTCTGAAACTGTACTGCAAATACGTCAAGTTAGAGTCTTTTTTCCATGATCTTTTGTGAAGAAATTACCAAGGAACTCGATTTCAGAAAATATTTTTCGAGTACATTGTTTCCTTGGAAATTATTTCCGACCAAGGTTTTTCTAACAAATATGAGCTTTTTAGAAAATTTCTAAAAAATGCAATTTATTGAAGAAATATGGTGCATTTTCGAGATCATTTGTCCTCAAAACATAACGTTTTTTCTTGTAGCGTTGGCTTTGTAGTTACTCTTAGTCCTTGGATGGTCATCCGACCCAAAGTAGTTACACAAGTTGAAGGCATAATCAAAATATCATATCTACTTTTTTTATGCTTCTCTTCTTTTTATCCCCAAAGCAAAGGATGTGTAGTTTTCCCACTTCCACATCTATCTTTTTTCAATAATTCTCCGCAAAAAATGGTTTGCATGTTAATTTCGTAAGATCAATGCTGATGTGTAAATGCAACTGATGGATCGTGCATATATATACTTTTTTTAACTATATAATATACCAATAACAAGTTTTTGCTTGTTTGTCCCCAAATTAGTGGTGGACACTGCCCATTACTTTCTTTTGCTTTTTCTTTAGAAAGATATATGATATATCCTGGAATGTATATTAATTGTTGGGATTCTTGACCATTTACTATTAAAACAACAGTGCATGGGTAAATCAAAAGATGACTTTTGTGATGAAAATATACAATTTTGTTAGTTGTGTGCGAAAGGCCAATACAGTACTCTAAGTTATAGCGGATAGTGATTATAACGTATAATTTCGTATGTTATAATAGTATAGTTGTTTAACGGTCATTCTTTTACTAGTTTGTAGCTTGAGATGTTACTTTAAATACCATTTGAGCTTTAGTTAATATATATAGAGTATATTATTTCTCTTATTTTTACTTTTATTGTCTAATTAAAGATATATGTATGTGTTAATAGTTAAGTAGCAATAATGTTCTAACTTTACTTTCCATACCCAAATTTTAGTAAATCTTAACCAAATATTGTATTCGGAATAAGTATAATTGAACAAATTTTTTGGTGTACCTAAGTTAGTATTGTATATATAAGTCAAAAAAAGAGTATTCTATATAGGTTAACACATTTTGCTTATCTATTATATATATTAAAATAGACTCCCACATAAACATCATATAATATTGTCACATTTCATTCAAATATTGTCACCTCAACAAAAAAAATCTCATGTGACACATCTAAAAGGTTTTTCCTCATCAATTCTCCTTATTATTCAACTTTCAATTTGCTTTAACACACAGATTATTATTATTATTATTATAATTATTATTATAATTATAATTATTATTATTATTATTATTATTATTATTATTATTATTATTATTATTATTATTATTATTATTATTATTATTATTATTATTATTATTATTATTATAACTATTAATGTGTCATGAGTTACAAATTAAAGTACAATCAATATATAATTTTTTTTTACGTATACTATTCTACTTCTTCAAAAAATCTATCACATTAGTGCCTTGCAACCCAATTATTTTGGAAGAAGTAGATATAGTTGGAAATATTTTTTTTTTGCACAAATAGCTTTTAAGTAAGTGGTATTTTGTAATATATTATACTTATTTGCTCATGTTTCTCAAAATCTTGATTGTTGTTAGTTAGAGTATTGTTTTTGCAGACATATTTGATCTCATCTACGACATTAAAATATATTGGCTCCTCAAAAGACAAAGAAGATTTTCCATATTCAGCTTTATATCAGTGTTATTATTGTGTCTTCGAGAGAAAATTATTTACCATTTATAGATAAAAGAATAATGTTTAGTATTTAGATTAAAAAACTATTTGTCTTTTTTTTACCGAGATGTTTTTTGTTGTCAAATATTTTAAAAATACTACCAATTTAAAGTTTCTACATCTGTTTTACTTCTACTCAACCGTACATACGAGTTGTTTAAGAAAATTCTCAAGTCATGTTGTATAGAAGTCTCATACTCAAAATATTGGAATTTAGATTTGTCATTTCTTTGACAGAACTAGAATGAAATGAATACAAAATGACAAAATCATTTTTTATATTTTTCTAACAATATTTTGACTATAAATTTATATTTGACAACACAAAAGAGCATGACTAATCTGATTTTGCGGTAGATAATTACATATATTAATATTTATTAAAATACTTTTTAATATTTTTAACACTAAATATAATTTATGAATTTTGTTTGTAGGATGATCTGAAACTATGGATTTTTAATACTAAATATATGAATTAGTTGCAATTACGTTATGCAAAACATTTTACATATTCTCAAATGTGTGTTTGTCGACTCATATATAATAATTACTCAAATAAACTCACTTGAAAAAATATTCTACCACCAAAATGAATAAATTATATTATTTTTGAAATTTTAAAATCTTATTCACAATACTGTTAATATGTTAAAGTCTATATATCCCGCGCAACGCGCGAGTTATATTATAGTTAAAAATTAAACTCATAAGGTAATAGTCTAATTATGTGGTTTATTATTTTTATGACAAGAATAATCTAATGGGTTGTACGTATAACTATCCGTAATTTTTAAAAATTTCTAAGAACAAGTTAATTAGTATCATTAGAATGAAGTACAAGTTACAAACAAACAAAAAATGAAATAAGAGTTGCCATATTAGAAACCGTTAGAAATTGGTCTTGACATTAAAGGGTAAACTATTATTGTAGTCAATAAAAGTGTAAGGTATTGTCATTTTGATCCATAATTCAATCAAAAGTTCAAATTAGTCCTTGAATCATCAAAATATTAGTCAGCTTAGTCATTGACGTGATAAGGGTAAGAGACTATTTTGACAGTAAGTATATCTTTCAAACACTTTTATGATAATAAGTGGTATCTTTCAGGGACGATTTTGATGATTCGATGATTAATTTCAGTTTTTGATTGAGTCAGGAACCAAAGTGACATAGCCCAATACTTTTAAGGACTAAAATGGTAATTCATCCTACAATAAATTATAACGGTAAGATGTTTCCTAGTTTGTTTGAGACTTAGTGTTTTGAGTGATGTCAAACTTAGCTTAGTCTAGATTATGTGTTTGTTTTGTTAATTCTCATTCTCTAGCTCTTGCATAGGCTACTTCAACAAGAAAACAATCATTAAAAAGAAAATTTTATATGTATATATTAACTTTGTAGCATGAACATATTACATTGGCATACTTTAAAACACTTCAAAAACATTTTCTAAGTGATTTTTAATTTTAATTTGTAAACCGACTTACTAACTTATGAATCAACCTACAGATATAAAAAAAACAAAATTGTGAATCGATGCACATATCATGGGAACAATAATCACACCATCCCCAGAACACCTTCCTCGTCTCTGGAATCCTTATATTCAACCACTTCAAAACATATTCCACCTCATGCTCAACCTGTTGCTACCAAACTAATCAATATCACCCTATGAAAGCTCAAGTCAAATCTAGCTATGTCCAACCTAGGTGACATCCTACCCTCCTTCTCACCCATTCTAAACCAAAAGCAGTAAGTAGGCCTTTCTTGACCCCAAATGGCTTTCAATGCAACAAAACTAGGACTCTAGTTCCTTTACCTTGTAGGGCTGCAATCGGTTGTAAATGCGTGTTTAGAGTAAAAAAGAATGCTGATGGACAATTAACATATTTAAGGCCATACTTGTGGCCAAAGGATTTCATCAGCTCCAAGGTTTTGATTTTAATGAAACCTACTCCCCAATTATCAAACCAGTTACGATTAGACTGTTTTTCTCCCTTGCTATCTCCTACAATTGGTCTATACAATAACTTGATGTGAACAATGCATTTTAAAATGGCACTCTTGATGAAGAAGTATACATGAAATAGCCTCAATGCTTTGGAAGTGGAAACCATGCTCTAGTATGCAAACTGCACAAAACTCTTTATGGGTTCAAATAAGCTCCCAAGCAGTGGTTTGAAAATCTCAAAACTACATTGCTACAACTCGGGTTTAGAAGCAGTAAATGTGACCCTTCTTATTTACTTTTTCTATGCATCAATATGTTGTGTACGTACTGGTTTTGGTTGATCTCATCATACTTTATTCTCAAGCTGGTGTCCAAGCTCAATTCTGCCATCGCTCTTAAGCACCTAGAGGACCTTGATTATTTCTTAGGAATTGGAGTAAAGAAATAGTCAAATAGCACCCTACTTCTCACTCAGAGAAAGTATATTCGTGATTTACTTGCTAGGACCAACATGCTACAATCTAATCTTGTTTCGACCCGTAAGTAGTCTTGATGTAAGATCAGTAAAACAGGGTCAGATTTAGTGCGAGACGCCTTTCTCTACAGTTCTGTGGTTGGTGCCCTTTAATATGCTACAATCACGCATCTTGAGATCTTTTTTGAAGTCAACAAGGTGTGTCAATTCATGGCTAATCCCATTGAGTGGCAACCAAACATATTTTGCGTTATTTAAAGGATATCAGTCAGCTTGGCTTGCATTTTACTCTGCCTCCACTAGTAAACCTTCTCTTAAGGCCTTTTGTGATGTTGATTAGGCAACAGACCCTTATAACAAAAGGTCCACTTCAGGTGCTGCAATTTAATTTGTCCCTAATCTCATTTCATGGTGGTCATGCAAATAACTAGTTGTGGCCCGATCTAGCGTAGAAGTTGAGTATCATAGTTTTGCTCATGTCACAACTGAACTTCTTTAGGTCCAAACACTGCTCATAAACTATATGTTCCCGACTCTCTTCCCACTATTTTCTATGATAATAAGCCAGTTGTCTTGTTGGCTCATAATCCCATTCTACATGCAAAGGATTAAGCACATGGAAATTGACATGTTCTTTGTTATAGAAAATTAAGGTTTTGGCCATGTAACTGCAGGCACTGCACATTCCTGGTGACGATCAATGGGCAAATGCACTCGCTAAGCCAGTCTCCAACTCCAAGTTTCTTCTCATTGTTACAACGCTAGTCCTTTCAACACAGCCACCATGAGCTTGTGGGGGTATATAACAGTATATAATACATGGGAGATTGGTTGTTACTGATTGAATTTATACATGTGCCAAATAGGGCTAGCAAATTCTATTGTGAAAATTATATAACAACTACAATATAACCCGCGCGTTGCGCGGGATTTATGGACTTTAATATATTAGTAGTATTGTGAATAAGATTTTAAAATTTTAAAAATAATATAATTTATTCATTTTGTTTGTAGAGTAGTTTTTTCAAGTAAGTTTATTTGAGTAATTATTATATATGAATTGACAAACACACATTTGAGAATATATAAAATATTTTGCAGAACGTAATTGCAACTAATTCATATATTTATTATTAAAAATCCATAGTGAAGATCATCCTACAAACAAAATACATAAATTATATTTAGTGTTAAAAATCTTAAAAGTATTTTAATAAATATTAATATATGTAATTATCTACCGCAAAATCAGATTAGTCATGCTCTTTTTTTGTGTTGTCAAATCTAAATTCATTGTCAAAATATTGTTAGAAAAATATAAAATGATTTTGTCATTTGGTATTCATTTCATTCTAACACTGTCAAAGAAATGACAAATCTAAATTCTAATATTTTGAGTATGAGACTTCTCTTCAACATGACTTGAGAATTTTCACAAACAACTCGTATGTACGATTGAGTAGAAGTAAAACAGATGTAGAAACTTAAAATTGGTAGTATTTTTAAAAATTTGACAACATAAAACATCTTCGTAAAAAAACAACAAATAATTTTTTAATCTAAATATTAAACATTATTATTTTATCTATAAATGGTAAATAGTTTTTTTTTCCCGAATACACAATAATAACAATCTTTTTTATCTTTTGAGGAGCCAATATACTTTCTTGTCGTAGATGAGATCAAATATGTCTACAAAAACAATACTCTAACCAAGAACAATCAAGGTTTTGAGAAAAAATGAGTAAATAGGTATAACATGTTACAAAATACCACTTACTCAAAAGCTATTTGTGCAAAAAAAAAAAAAAGAATTTTCCAACTATATCTAATTCTTTGAAAATAATTGGGTTGCAAAGAGATTTCCTTTTGAGTTGATAAAGTGGGGTTATGAAAACTTACGTATGCAGAACGTTTTCTCGTGGCAGTGGCGAACCTGCGATATAAAAGTTAATAGCATAAGGCTGCGATATAAAAGTTAATTGCATAAGGCGTGTTAAAATAGTTACAATAAAAAATATATATATTGACCATTTAAACAATTACAAATTCAGAATTGGAGAAGCAACAATAGTGCAATGCAATAGTAAGCGTTATTAAGCAAAATATAACGGCAAAATAAATATTGGAGTTTTTAAAAACTTTGACAACATAAAACATCTCCGTATAAAAACAAACAAAAATTTTTAATATAAATATTAAACATTATTCTTTTATCTATAAATGGTAAATAGTTTTTGTTTTCCGAAGACACAATAATAACACTCATATAAAGTTGAATATGGACAATCTTCTTTATCTTTTGAGTAGCCAATATACTTTGATGTCGTAGATGAGATCAAATATGTCTGCAAAAACAATACTCTAACTAAGAACAATCAAAGTTTTGAGATAAATGAGCAAATAGGTATAATATGTTACAAAATACCACTTACTCACAAGCTATTTGTGCAAAAAAAAAAAAAATCAACTATATCTACTTCTTTGAAAATAATTGGGTTGCAAAGAGATTTCCTTTTGAGTTGATAAAGTAGGGTTGTGAAAACTTACGTATGCAAAATGTTTTCTCATGGCAGTGGCAAATCTGCTGTAATCCAACCCCTAAATCTGAGTATACCCCTTGGCTACCAACCGAGCCTTAAATCGATCAATTTTACCATCAGGGTCAACCTTCACTGTATAGAGCCAACGACACCCGACTAAAGACTTCCCATGAGGTAAAGGAACCAGTTCCCAAGTACCACTGCTTTGTAGAGCACACATCTCATCAAGCATTGCTTGCCTCCACTTAGGGTGGGATAATGATTCACCTGTAGTTTTAGGAATAGAAACAGAAGACAAAGAGGACAAGCAAGTGTAATGCAAAGGAGAAAGACGATGATAACACAAATCAATATAATGAGGAGATGGATTACGGGTTGTGCGAATATCCTTACGAAGAACAATGGGAAGGTCATGCTCAGGTGGCAATGCCGGATACAAAGGTGGCGTCGGAGGAGAGTCTAGAATGGGAACAGGAACAGGCACAACAGAGGGTAGGCAACGACGCTGATATGTTTGTAGTGGTCGTGGAGGTTGGGGGGCAGACTCGACAGGTTCGGTAGGAGTAAGAGTGGGTGGAATAGGGATAACTACCTGAGGAGGTTCGGGATTAATGTCCTGATGGGGCTCAGTAGCTATATGGGTAGATTTAAAATATGGTACAGACTCGAAAAAGGTAACATCGGCTGATGTAACGTATCGATGTAGTGTAGGAGAATAACAACGATAGTCCTTTTGGGACCGATGATAACCGAGAAAGACACACTAGAGTGATCGAGCTGACAATTTGTCCAAACCAGGAGATAAATTGTGGACAAAACACGTGGACCCAAAGACACGAGGTGGTGGTGGGTGAAGAGGGGAATGGGGAAAGAGGACCGAATGAGGGATATTGCCATCAAGGACAGAAGACGGCATACGATTGATAAGGTAGCATGCCGTTATGACAACATCCCCCCAAAAACGGAATGGAACATTGCCATGGATAAGTAAGGTTCGTGTGGTTTCAATGAGATGCCGATTTTTGCGTTCGGCTACCCCATTTTGTTGGGGTGTATGAGGACATGATGTTTGGTGTAGAATACCATTGGAAGTCATAAAATTTTGAAATTGATGGGACAAATATTCCCGAGCATTATCACTTCTTAAGGTACGAATAGAAACCCCAAATTGATTTTTAATTTCTTGATAAAATTGCTCAAAAATGGAAAACAGTTCAGCTCTATTTTTCATTAAAAATAACCACGTACAACGAGAGTAATCATCAATAAAAGTAACAAAATACCTAGACTCTAAAGTAGACACAGTACGAGAGGGACCCTAAACGTCAGAGTGAACTAAAGCAAAGGGAGATTATACTCTTTTATTGACTCGATCAGGAAAATTTCTACGGGTGTGTTTCCCTAACTGACACGACTCACAATGTAAAGTAGACAACTTAGACAAACTAGGCACCAGTTTTTGTAGTTTGGTAAGAGTTGGGTGTCCTAGTTGAGCATGGATAGTTTGAGGGGACTCTGTTGCAGAGCACGTTGTAGAAAGGTAATAGAGGCCTTGAGACTCACATCCGACGCCAATCGTCCGTCCCGAACTCCGGTCCTGCAAGGTAACATTATCATTAGTAAAAGTAATAATACAGTCATGGGACCGAGTCAATCGACTAACTGAAAGTAAATTAAAAGGGCATCCAGTTACATAGAGAACAGATGCAACTGAGATGAAAGGAAGAATTTGGACAGTGGCAACTTCTTGAGAGCGGGTTTGAGTGCCATTGGCAGAAGTTATAGTAGGTAAAAAACCAGATGTATAGAGTGAAGAAAAGATACCTTTATTACCAGTGACATGATTAGACGCACCAGAATCAAGAACCCAAGGGCCAAGAGAAGATGAGTGAGAGAGGTAAACAGATGAGTTACCAGTATGTGCAACCGAAGTAGGAGAACTAGAGTTCGGATGACTCTGAACCCATCGAAGGAAATCTTCATAATTTGCCTGGGAGCCTTGTGGAGATGGTGTAGTCTGAACAGTGGCAGAAGGATCAAGTTGAGTTGCATTTATCGAAGGAGGAGGCTTACCATGCAACTTCCAACAGCGATCAATAGTCTGTCCAAGCCGATGACAATGCTCACATTTGGGACGAGACTTAGAGTTGGATGGTCCTCCACGAGAGCGATTTTGATTATGTCCCTGAGATGCAAGGGCAGCAGTGTCACCCGGAGCTAAAGTAACAGAATGCTCAATTGGATGCTTTGCTGGTACTTGAAGGAGGATCGCTGAGGTAGTAGACATATCCGGAACAATAACAGACACTAGAATTTGTTCACGAGTTGCAGAGTTCTCATGGGGTAGGCCATAAAGTGCAAGGAGCATGAAGAAGGTGCTGCATTGTTCCAGCTCTTTCTTGTGTTCAACTGGATTACTTGCAGAAGGAGGGAGAAGCTCATTAAAATCATCAAGTGCACTATGAATGGTGCCTAGATATGAAGAAATAGAGCCATCTATTGTCTTCGGAGTAATGATATTCAGCAAGCGGTGACAAACTCCATAGAGACGTTGAGTGTCGTTAGTATAAAGAGCCTTTGCTTGACTCCAAACTGATTCACACGTGAGATGTGGACGGAAAATCGGTTTAACATCTGGACGAAGTGTAGACTTAATTACACTACACAACTGAGCATCTATCTGTTTCCATTTGGATGTTTCAGTCACAACCACCTTTTCAGGATTTTGAGTGAGATGGTCCTCGTAACCTTGACCAAGCATCCATAGTTTGATGTCGGCGGCCCAACTATCATAATTTGATCCAATCAATTTTTCCACAAAGAGAGGAGAAGTGATGTAGTTGGTGAAGATGCTCTTTGTTTCAAATTGTGACGTCATGGTCAGTAAAGAGTGCCAGAAAACGAGTCATAATCGGGAAAACAGGGGCTATTTGAACTGGAACTCGTATATCCGTAACTCGAAACTCAGAACTGAGGGCATATATGGAAGCAGGAGGCCGAGGCGAGTGCCACGGAGGAAGCGGCGCCGTGAACGGTGGCCGAACGCGCCGTCACGCGCGGTGGCTGCTGGCGGCGCGTGGATCTCACGCGCGTGGAGGCGCGTGAGGGCGCATGGAGGCTTATCTGGTGACGCGTCTGAAGGGGTTGGCCGATCTGGGGTGTGCGACACTGCTGGCGTGGTCGTTCGTCGAAAAAAATCGTCGGAGACAGCAGCAACAGTGACAGCAGTGGCGGCGGAGCGTGGACGGATGGATAATAGATTTAGAAATCAGTGTATCAAAGGCAAAGAGGAGGAAACTAGAGTTGAGAACACGGTTTGCCAGAAAAAATATTCACCGGAGACAGTGGGTCCACTGGGTAGTTGACGATAAGGGTTGTCTCTCAATAGGCTCTAGATACCATGTTAAATACGAAGAGTATTGAGAGACATATTGAATAACCCGTGTGTTTCAACTACACAGCGAAAGTTCTTTATATAGACAAACATAATAACAGGAATACAAATAGACAGTAATACTAACGGGCCAGAATACTTACAACCCATTTAATCTAATTATTTACATTCTAATATAATATTTTAACAATATTTATGTGGGAGTCTATTTTAATATATATAATAGATAATAGATTGTGCTAGTGACTGACGGGTGTCGATCTAGCTTCTTGTAAACTGTTATGGCAAGTGACATCTCAACAAGTATATAATTAAACCAAAATTAAGTAATTAAAACCAATTATCGTTGATACTCAATTTGTATTTCTGAAGTGTATGTGGGGGGTGGGAAAAGAGTTTCTTTATTAATATATGTAAGATGTGCTACAAATTATTGTTAATGTAGAAGTGCCAACATATTTCTCAATCAAAAAAATAAATAAAAATAGAGATGCCAACATATTTGAAATGTCATGCATTATAATGATTCCTTGCCATTTGTGTGAATCATCTTGTCATGTGCAAGCAAAAATCCCTTTGTTTTACCAATATATCACAAAATCTCATTGTTTGCAAGGGTTTTTCCTCTCATGTATATTTTGATGCATTCGGTTTTACAAGAGTGTTAAGATATGGTGAATCTTTACAGTGCAAAATGAAATGAAATTGTGGTTTACTATATCAAGTTATGAACCACCGATTATGTGTTCTATATTTGCCCCTAGCATTCTATATACCTTTTTTTAGTTATTGTTTATTGTCAGAAATTGTTGTTTGACTATTATACTTGGGCCTATGTCAGGACATTGTTGGTTCAAATAAGGAGGAAGAGGGTCCATATTTGAACCAACATCTATTATTACATTGTTGATCGTAAGAATCTGGAAGTTTATTAATAATACTTGCATACATTGTCTATATAGAACTTGAATTGATCACAAATTCATTTATTTTTCTATTGATATATGAATGAATACATATTGAAACACTCCTCGGTGGAAAACAAATTAACTTACAAGTTACAACAATTTGACAAAGAAGCTTCCACTTGCTGCTATAAGTCATTCACTAGTGACTAGGATCATCGTAATGCAATTTGGATTCACATTAAACTTTATCTGTTTCCCAATTCAACTCTTAGGATATCGAGATCTTACTTTAAGAAGGAGAACAAATCGTGTGGTCATAACACACGATAGTAAGATCCTACCTAAAACATCCAAAGTAAATACACACAGCATGACAAATAAGAGGGTAGTGAAATGTTCCCTATCAAATTTGTTGTTGCACATGTACTAAACAATATGGACACAGTTCATTCCTAATCCTAAACACAAGCAATTCATAAAGTCTATCGCCAACAGACTTCCATTTTCCAGATTTTCCTCTTTATTCTTCCTCTTTCCAATGGGATGAGTAACAACAAAGTAAAAATTTAATCCAGCTCTTAATACATTACATCACAACTCTTAAACTGTCTTTTGAGTTCAAGGCATCTCTCCGCGCAGGCAATAAAATGAAAGAATGTACTGATGTATAATAATAACAATAATCCTGATTGTGTAAGTGTAACTAATACTTTGCATCCTGAAGTTCCAAATGTGTGGCTGCAGTCAAGAACTTAAAGTTGAAGATATACTAAAGAGGAAAAAACCAACCCATAATTTCATATGGTTTCTGATTGGGGGAAGAGCTTTTCAACCATGTTATTGGAAAGGATCCTATTGGGATCCAATTCCTTTCTGGCCTTGTTGTATGCATCCACTGGAAACCGCTTTCTCAGCCTTGCTTGGAGTGCTACAAGCTCCTCCTTGTTCTTCGGAACCTGGAGACAAATAATAAGCACAAAGATTAACTATACTTGAATTACTTTATTTTCATTTTTCCTATTGAAATATTTGGTTATATCAGCAACATGAACCTTTAACACCTGAGTTTGGTCTTTTTAGCATTTGAGTATAAGATGTTCAATTCAATTCAGAGTTTAGTTACAACACAAACTCTATATGGACATGACCATGTTGACTCGTTTGTGTGTGGGTGTGAGAGAAAACTTTATCTAGTAAGAACATAGATGCAAGATATTATGTATAACAAATCAAATTGGTAATTATATATGAAGAAATTCGGGAAACATCAATGGATTTAGATTTTGACAATAACTGGTATATCAGATTCAATTACTATGTTGGATAATGTTCACTATTTACGAAGCTTTGATCATAACCTCAATCTTTGCCCAGTGTTCATAAGCAGAGTAATTATCCCATAATTTTGCCTGAGTCAGATGCCTGTAATGGAAGAATTCATCTGTTATATCTTTTCTCTGGCGAGCATCCATGGTAGGCAGGTACATGATTATACCAATCTGAAACAAAATAAGAGGTATGATTGTCCGAAAAAATATTTCAAACAGCATTATAATGTTAAAAGTCATGGCAGAAGCCAATGATTGATACTTCAATTCATGCTCAATTATGAAACTATCAGAAATGAAAGACAATACTATGAAAAAGTTGTGTAAAAATAAAAGTACTAGATTCTTTGCATGTTGGATTTTTTCAAGAAAATAAATTATATTTGTCCACTACAAAAATGCATGTATGGAGTAGCTGGAGTTTTAGCTTTCAACAAAAAATCATTTATCTTTTTCCAAAAGCTACTGAAATTTTTAAATGCCACCTGCGCACCCAAAAGATTCTCTACACAAAAAAAGATCATCTAAACATTGACTTGCTTTAGATCAAAGATCATTACGTCTAAGATATAAGACTTTTTTTGAACAAACATATTAGAGATATAACTAGAGTCTCGTCTTTTTAAATTTTGTTAACTAAAAAGTACAAACATCAAGACAAACATAAAGCTAAGCACAATTACTATGGCCACAGTCGCATCATATCAGTCCATTCATCCTCAGATCCGGGTTATGAGTATATTACCCAAGAAAATATATCATCGGCCGACGGGCTTGAGGCAGGACTCAAGGGACTCCTGGTGCTAGCCGTCCATCGCTGCTCAATTGGAGCAGGAGCAGGGATCTCTTCTTTCTCTATAAGTTTCTTCAGATCTTCAATATATTCAAGATCTTTCATGCTTGGGTTTGCCAGTTTACCAGCAGGGAAACATGTCTCTGATACCCACTGCTGGCCTCCACAATCAAAGCCCAATATTTCGTCACTCCATCCAACCCTATATCCTTCTGACTTTTTCCAGAACTCGGCCTCAGCTTGATTGACCTTGACGATGTGATTTTTATTGAGAGGGTCTAGGGCAATTAGCTTATCTCTTAATTCTGTAAAAGAAAGCTCATCGATATTTTGTTCATCATCTGATGATTTATTCCTAGATCCCTCCACTCTGTAAACACAAACAAAACCCCATGTGACTTGAAAAGAGAAGTTCACAGCATGGAAACAGTAAAATAATAACACAATTAACTAAAGATATAAAAGAAAAAGAAAGTCTGATATTGCCGTTAAATGATAATAATACCTACGAACTTAATCTCCATTTTACTTTTTTAATATGCTCTCATTCATAGTCAATTTTTGTCCACATACCAGTAAGTTGATAGACCTAAAGGTGCCTAATTTCAATAATTTACCTTTAAAAAAAATCCTCTTTATTTGTATAGAAAGGGACCTCCCTTCTTCCCTTTCTTTATCCTCACCTTTGTTCTCTTTATCTCTAGGGAAACAAGGTCACTTCACCTCCTTTTAATTTGAGATCAGCAGCAGATGCTCTCGCTTCCTTGTTTCCCTGTTTATTTGGAGAACAATGGCTCAAAGTTGCACCCAAACACACGCTTCGCAACAAACTGAAACAAAGTTTAGGTGAAACTGGACCTTGTGTCCCATATCACAGTACAAAGGAAATTTTGGCAAATTGTTAGAACTGGTCTGTGAACTGAAGAAAACTGAAATGAATAAATGAAGTAAAGAAAATCAAGAATGGTTTCTCTCAAGAATGTATTATTCAAATTGACAACAATGAAGAACTAAGCTTCTGTTATTTATACTAAGCTTCTGTTGTTTATACTAACCATCCTAACTAATTCAGTTAGGCTTTACAGCTGGCACAACTCAGCAATTAACAGAACTAACATAGAATTTAAACTTGGTTCCTTCTCTCATACACCTTCCTAATAGGAAGCCATGCTTGACTAGCAATCCTATCAATACCCCCCTAAAAGAACTACCTTGTCCTCAAGGGGAAAAGACGGAAAAACCTCCAACATCTTGGAAGCTCGCTCCCAAGAGTTATCACAGGATGGTAAATGAGCCGATTTCACCAAAACCTCCATATTGCCTCCAACATCAGTCCTCCACTGCAGAATATCTTCTGGCTGTACAACCAATTCAAGCTCCTCAGTCAACATTGGTGGTAAGTTCTGAGGTGAATGTTGCGGTTTCAAAGCCTTCTTAAGCAATGAAACATGGAACACCGGATGAACTTTAGTTTCAAGAGGTAGATCTAGCTTGTAAGCCACCTCCCCCACGCGGCTTAGAATCTAGAAAGGGCCATAATACTTAGGAGCCAATTTAGCATATGGTCTATCAGCCAGGGACTTCAATTTGTAAGGCTGAAGTTTCAAGAAAACCCACTCCCCAACTTCAAAATTCACCAACCGCCGGGGCTTATTTGCTTGTGCCCGCATCTGATCTTGAGATTTCAGCAGATTCTGTCGCAAATCAGCAAGTATATCATCCCGTTGCTGGGCCAACTGATTGACATCATCCAACTTTGATGGAATGGTGCAACACTTAATCAACAACGGAGGGTCTCTTCCATATAAAGCTTTAAAAGGTGTCATTCCAGCAGAGATATTGTAGTTACTATTAAACCAGAACTCAACCCAATGCAACCAATTCAACCAAGTCTTGGGCTTAGGGCCAGCAAAGCACCTAAGATAGGTCTCTAAGCACCGATTAACAACTTCGGTTTGACCATCCGTTTGAGGGTGATAAGACGTGCTATGCTTAAGACTAGTTCCAGCCAATTTGAACATCTCCCTCCAAAAACTGCTGAGAAAAACCGCATCTCTATCCGATACAATTGTAGAAGGAAATCCATGAAGACAACTTCCATCACAAACAAAGCTGCTACCTCCTTAGCATTGTAAGGATGCCCAAGAGGAAAGAAGTGAGCATACTTTGTAAGTCTATCAATGACTACAAAGATTGTATCCTTGCCTCTAACTCGTGGAAGGCCACCAACAAAATCCATAGAAATATCCTGCCACACTTGGCAAGGAATAGGCAACGGTTGAAGTAGTCCCGCCGGCGATAAGGTGGAGTACTTGTTCCTTTGACATACATCACACTCTTCAATAAACTTCTTGATATCTCGCCTCATGCCCTCCCAAAACAAGAAACTAGAGACCCTTTTAAAAGTTCTGAACAATCTTGAATGTCCTCCACAAGGAGAATCATGGCATTCAGCTAAGATAAGTGGTATTTTGTTAGAACCCTTAGGCAGCACCAATTTACCTTTATACAAAAGCCTTCCCTTCTTGAACTCATAACCAGAATGAGAAGTAGGAGAGACAATTAAGTCCTGCACCAACTGCTGCAATTTAGGATCTTGTTGCAATTCCTCATCCCAAGAATCATCTTCCACATGTAGAACTGAGAGAGCGGCATACATATCTCTCCTCGACAAGCTATCTGCTGTAGTATTCTCCTTTCCTGGCTTGTATTGGATTTCAAAATCCAAACCAATGAGCTTGACAGCCCATTTAAATTGCTCAACACTGAACAATCGTTGATCAGTCAAAAACTTAAGGCTTCTTTGGTCAGTCCTCACAATGAAATGGTTGCCCAAAAGGTAGTGTCTCCATTTGGTCACAGCCTGAACCAAAGCCATAAGCTCCCTCTCATAAACAGACCTTTGTTGAGCTCTCAAAGATAAGCCTTGACTCCAAAAGGCAAGGGGTTTACCCTCCTGCATTAAAACAGCCCCCAACCCCTTACTAGAAGCATCGGTTTCGACTACAAAGACCTTAGTGAAATTAGGTACAACCAACAAGGGAAGATCAATCATGGCTGTTTTCAAGGCCTGAAACGCAGATGTAGCTTCCTCAGTCCAACAAAACTTGTCTTTCTTCAAAAGCTCAGTTAAGGGTTTGGCTAATTTACCATAACCTTGGACAAAACGTCTATAATACCCTGTTATTCCAAGGAAACCCCTAAGACCCTTCACATCTGTAGGGATAGGCCAAGAAGTTTTGCCTTCAACCCATTCTGCACCAGCACTGCCAAGACTTGGTGAACATGAACAAGATGAGCTGACATATCCTTGCTATACACCAAAATGTCATCAAAAAATACCAGGACAAATCTCCGGAGGAAAGGCTTCAAAACCTCATTCATGAGGGCTTGGAATGTGGAAGGAGCATTGGTGAGACCGAAAGGCATCACCAAGAACTCATAATGCCCCTCATGAGTTTGAAAAACCGTCTTCTCTATATCATCTTCCTTCATCCGAATTTGATGATAGCCTGACTTTAAATCAAGCTTAGTGAATATTGTTGCTCCATCAAGTTCATCAAGCAACTCTTCAATGATAGGGATGGGAAATTTGTTAGGGATAGTAATTTTGTTGAGAGCCCTATAATCCACGCAGAAACGCCAACCCCCGTCTTTCTTCTTGACCAAGATGATGGGACTAGAGTAAGGGCTAATGCTCGGTCTTACAATTCCAGCCTCAAGCATTTCTGAAACCAATCGCTCTATCTCTGTTTTTTGATAATGTGGATACTTATACGGTCGTAGATTAGGTATCTCAGCCCCCTCTTTCAAATGAATTGCATGATCTAACCTCCTTTGGGGTGGAAGACCTTGCGGATCCTCAAAAACCTCAGAATACTGTTGAAGAACCTCTGAAACAGCTTCAGGTATGACTGGAACCGCTGCTGGTTTCTACTCTGCAGAATCGTACTGAATTAATAAGCCTTCCCCTTCTTCCTTCAATATTTGCATGAAGGCTCCATAGGACAATTCAGTCTTGGTTAAGGAAGGATCACCAACCAAAGTAATCAACTTGCCATCTCTAAACAAGGTAAGCTCCAACTTGCCAAAGTTGGTTTTGACCTCTCCCAAACAAGAGAGCCAATCCAAACCCAACACCAAATCTACCCCTTGCAGAGAGAACAAATAAAAGTCTGGCTTAATGTCCATTCCTTGCAAATGCAAACTCAACTTGGGACACTTTCCCTTACATTTCACCCAATGACCATCCCCCAGTTCCACAATGTAAGAAGGAGTATTTTCCACCATCAAGCTCAGTTTCTGAACTACCTCCTGAGAAATGAAGCTATGAGAAGCTCCACAATCTATGAGTACCAAAACAGAATTGTTCTGAACTACCCCTTGTATCTTCCAAGAATTTGTGGAAGTCAGCCCAGCCATTGAACATAGAGACAATTGCAGAGAATTGAAAGTTTCAACCTCCTGAAACTCAGCCTCGCTGTCCTCCTCGTCATCTTCTTCTAAAATAATCATACAAAACTGCTTATTCTTGCATTTATGTTCTCTATTATAAGGCTCATCACATCTGAAACAGAGTCCCTTCTCCCTTTTGTCTCTCATCTCAGCCCCGGACAACCGTTTGAAATCACCACTCCTGGTTTTATTCCCTTCCCTAGCCTGAACACTCATCATATTAGCAGCAGAGGTACTGCCCTCAGTTTTCTTATCCAACCAAGGCTTAGTATCCACCGTCACAGTCTTAGTGTAAGAATTAGCCTTAGAAATAGAGGTTGGTTTGGTGAAAGTGTTGGTTCCTTTCTTAGTCCAAACCAGATTCTTCTCCTCAATCATAATAGACTTTTGAATTAAATCAGACAGAGACTTTAATTCATAAAGTTTTACCTCCACTTGAATTTCCTCTTTCAAGCCATTCATCAAAATTCCTCGTGCAAATTCTTGATCAATGACCTTCAAAGCTCCAACATATTTCTCAAACTCCTCCACAAATTCCACCACCGTCTCTGTTTGTTTGAGTGTCAGCAACAACTAAAAGGGATTTTGTACCATTGAAGGTTGAAACCTGCGAACCACCGCCAACTTGAACCCGTCCCATGTTGGTTCAAGATTGCACCTCGCCCACCAGCGATACCAGCTCAGTGCTCTACCCTCCAGGGCCACCAAAGTGGCACGCATCTTCTCCTCCACGGGAACGCTTCGCAACTCGAAGTATCGTTCCAAACGGTGCGTCCAACCGTACGCATCGTCGCCTGGGAAAATCGGGATCTCCAGCTTCCTCCACCGGTCGTGCTCAACGTGGTCACCCAAAGATCTACCACCGTCACCGCTGATCTCCGCTTTTTCCCTGCGAACAGTCCTGCCGCTGTTGGAATCAATCTTGGCCGCGAGTGCAGCCAATTGGTCCTCCGTATGTTTGGCGCGCGCCTCTGCCAACTTTAATCGTGTGCGCCATTCCTCGCGCTCCTACTCCCGATCACTCGAATCTCTCACCATGCTTCTTGTCTTCACGCAATGCGCAGTAGAAGGAATCAAAATCAGTGCACCAGATCGGTGCTCTGATACCAATGTTAGAACTGGTCTGTGAAACTGAAGAAAACTGAAATGAATAGATGAAGTAAAGAAAATCAAAAATGGTTTCTCTCAAGAATGTATTATTGAAATTGACAACAATGAATACTGTGACAGTTACAGAATCTGCCAACTGAATTGCCCTGCAATTCAGTTCCAATCAATTAACTCTCTAACTGCCTACCTATTGAAGACTAAGCTTATGTTATTTATACTTACCATCCTAACTAATTCAGTTAGGCTTTACAGCTGACACAACTCAACAATTAACAGAACTAACACATAGAATTTAAACTTGGTTCCTTCTCTCATCACGAATTTGACAAGAGTGGTTTACACTAGTAAAAATAGACAAACAGACAGGGTAAAACACCCCACCTATGACCTAAATGATTGTAATTAATAACCATAGTTAGCTAGGACTTTTTATCATAAACCATACTTAGAGACAGGAATACTAACAAACTTTTCTATTTATTTACATACTAATATTTTATTTTAACACTCCCCCTCAAGCTGGAGCATATAAATCAAATGCACCCAGCTTGTTACATAGATAACTAATTCTAGGACTTCGCAATGACTTAGTAAAAACATCTGTCAACTGATCATTAGAATTGACAAAGCTAGTGATGATGTTGCTCGATTCGATCTTTTCTCTAAAAAAATGACAGTCTATCTCAATATGCTTGGTCCTCTCATGAAACATAGGATTTGAGACAATGTGCAATGCAGCTTGATTATCACATATTAGTGTCATTGGTCTGGCCTCTTCAAATTGAAGTTCTTTTAGTAACTGTCTCAACCAGATAAGTTCACATGTTACTAGTGCCATGGCCTCTATTCTGCCTCAGAGCTGGATCTTGCAACAACATTTTGTTTCTTGCTCTTCCAAGATATTAAATTTCCTCCGACAAATACACAATACCCATAAGTGGATCGTCTATCAATGGGTGAGCCTGCCCAATCGGCATCTGAGTAACCAACTATCTGAGTATATCCTCTATCTTCATAAATGAGACCTTTTCTAGGTGCACTTTTGATGTATTTAAAAATCCGGATAACAACATTCATATGTTCTGGGCAAGGAGAATTTAAGAACTGGCTTACCACACTGACAGTGAAGGAAATGTCAGGACGGGTGACTGTGAGATAGTTTAATTTTCCAACCAATCTCCTATATCTTCCTGAATCTGACAGAGGTTCCCCCTGATTAGATAGGAGTTTGACATTTGGATCCATAGGAGTATCAACTGGCTTGGCATTTAATAGATCTGTTTCTTCGAGAATATCCATGGCATATTTCCTTTGTGAAATTACTAAGCCGTCCTTAGATTGGGCTACCTCAATACCCAAGAAGTAGCGGAGCTTGCCAAGATCTTTAGTTTGAAACTGATGAGATAAATCTTGTTTGAACTGGAGTATGCCCTGCTGATCACTACCAGTTATGACAGATTCATCTACATAGACAATCAAGTAAATGCACCCTTGGGTTGAGTGGCTATAGAAAAGAGAATGATCAGCTTCACTTCGAGTCATACCAAATTGTTGCACTACTGTGCTAAATCTGTCAAACCAAGCTCTAAGAGACTGCTTAAGACCATAGAGAGACCTGTCAAGTCGACAAACCATGTTAGAGGACTCCCCCTGAGCAACAAACCCAGGTGGTTGCTCCATATACACTTCTTCTTCAAGGTCACCATGCAAAAAAATATTTTTAATATCAAGTTGGTGCAAAGACCAATGTCTGATGGCTGCAATAGAGAGTGGTCTAACAGAGGTCATCTTAGCCACAAGTGAGAAAGTATCATTGTAATCGAGTCCAAAAATTTGAGTGTACCCTTTTGCCACCAAACGAGCTTTATAACGATCAATCTTACCATCAGGACCAACTTTCACCGTATAAAGGCAACGACATCCTACTAAAGACTTTCCAGATGGTAAAGGAAGCAATTCCCAGGTACCATTACTCTGAAGTGCACACATCTCGTCAATTATTGCTTATCTCCATCTGGATGGGATAAAGCTTCACCTGGAGATTTAGGAATAGAAACAGAAGACAGGGAAGACAAACAAGTATAATGCAAAGGAGAAAGACGATGGTAACTCAAACCAATGTAATGAGGGGATGGGTTACGAGTAGGACATATACCTTTATGAATAGCAATAGGAATATCAAGGGTCGAATCCGATCAAGGAGGAGGGGGTGGCGGCGAAGGAGCGTCTGAAATGACCTCGGTATCAAGAACGGGTGTAGGGACATGTAAAACCAATGGTGGTTGACGAGGGCGGTATGTCTGAAGAGGTTGTATAGTTGGAGGATCCACAGCAGGAGTCTCAAGTGGGACATACGTAATAGGCTTTAGTGGTAAAGGAGAAGGTGAACTAGACTCTGGTAGGTCCACAGGAATAGTTGCAGGCAAAGGGTCAGGAAGCGACTCATAGTATGTAACAGACTCAAAAAATGTGACATCAGCCAATATGAGATATCATCGAAGAGTAGGAGAATAACAACGATAACCTTTTTGGGACCGATGATAACCAAGAAAGACATATTTTAGTGATTGAGCTGAAAGTTTGTCAAGACCAGGAGTGAGATTATAGACAAAACATGTAGACCCGAAGACACGAGGAGGAAGTGAGTGGAGAAGGGTACGAGGGAAGGGGATCGAGTGAGGGACTTTGTTACCAATAACATATGAACGCATGCGATTTATGAGATAGCACGCCGTTAGAACAGTATCGCCCCAAAAGCGAGATGGTACATTATCATGAAGAAGGAGAGTACGAGTGGTTTCAATAAGATGCCGATTTTTGCGTTCGGCTACCCCATTTTGTTGAGGTGTATGAGCACCAGATGTTTTATGAAGAATGCCATTAGAGGTCATAAAATTTTGAAATTGATGGGACAAATATTCACGGGCATTATCACTGCGCAAAGTGCGAATGGATACACCAAATTGAGTTTTAATTTCCTTATAAAATTGTTCAAAAATAGAAATAATTCATACCTATTTTTCCAAAATAGAAAATAATTCAGACCTATTTTTCCAAAAATAGAAAATAACCACGTACAACGAGAAAAATCATTAATAAAGGTAACAAAATATCTAGACTCAATAGTGGAAATAGTACGAGAAGGACCCCAAACATCTGAGTGAACTAAAGCAAACAGGGACGAAGCTCATTTATTGGCTCGATCAAAGAAATGACTACGAGTGTGTTTCCCTAACTGACACGACTCACAATTTAAGCAAGATAATTTGGTTAGATTAGGTACTAACTGTTGAAGTTTGGGAAGACTCGAATGACCTAACTGAGCATGAATAGTAAGAGGAGAATCTGTTGTAGGGCACGCTGTTGATGGGTTTGAGAGATAATAAAGGCCATTAGACTCATATCCAACACCAATTTGTCGTCCTAATATTCGATCTTTCAAAGTAACATTCCAATTAGTAAATGTCACAACACAATCATGAGAATGAGTCAATCGACTAATAGAAATTAAATTAAATGGGCATTCAGACACATAAAGGACAGATGTAACTAACAGAGAAGGGAGGATTTGGACGGTGCCAATCCCTTGAGACTGTGTTTGGGAACCATTGGCTGAGACTATCCTAGGTAGATAACCAGAAGTTGTGAGATGCAAACAGGTGAATTACCACTTTGTGCGGCCGAAACAACGCAACTCAAGTTCAAACAATACTCTACCCACCGAAGAAAATCTTCATAAGTAGCCATAATCAATAAGCAGTTACCGAAAACCAGCAGCGAAACAATGGCCGAAGAGGCATTTTTTTTTTTTTTGCGATGAATAGTACCGCGACTGATTTGCTGAAAAATAAACTAACAGCGACGAAGAAGGGGTAAACTGGAATTGGGACACAGTTTACCAAAAAAAAAAAATCTCACCAAGACAGTGGGTCCCCGGGTAATCACGGTATAGGATTGTCTCTCTTAATAGGCTCTGATACCATGTTGAATGAGAGGAAAATATTAAGAAACATGTTGAATAACCCGTGTTTCAACTACACAACAGGTGTTCTTTATATAGACTATGAGTGATAAATACACATAATGATAAGAATACTTACATACAGGAATACTAACAGACTTTTCTATTTATTTACATACTAATATTTTATTTTAACAAAACTGAATGTAATTGTACTGAAAATGTTGAGCTTGAAGCTCTTGCAGTGGTGGAAAATAGTAAAATGCAGAAGATAAACCAGAGTTCAAGAACTCCTAATCTAGAGCTAAGCTCCAAACCAGAGAGAAAACTCTCCTAACCAACTCTAACAGTATTTTTGAATAATTTCATAACTACCCTTCCCTCCTTCTTATAATAGAAATCTATAACAGAATCTCATAAATAAGGGAATTTAGCAACTATCTTTTATTCTCTAAACAATCTATCTATTGGGCTAAGGCCCAATACTCAGTGTCCTATCACTACCGACCCCTTGAAAAATAGCCTTGTCCTCAAGGCTGAAATATGCACCCCTGCTGCCAAATCTTTCTTCTGCACCAAAACTTGCCTCTATTGAATACAAAATTGAGCAAGCCATGAATGGTGGGTAAACATTACCATTCATAGGAAAATGAAATTCTCCTTGATCCATTTCGTAAGGCACTGTTCTCCCTTGGCTGAATAATAACAATTTGTTCCCCCTTTGTTTTTGGGCTAACTCTAGTGCATCTATTTCAGCCCATGTTTTAAAAGGCTTCCCCAACCCATTAACGTGACTGTAGACTTGTAGGATTATGTTTATTAGACAGTTTCGTAACCACTCCTCTTGCAGGACTTTTTGGGCCCAAATAAGATGTTCAAGTTGGGCTTGACCCATTAGGTCAACGATGAGATCACTTTTGCAGACTTCCAATTCTGCCTTTCCGTCTTTCTCTTCCTCCTTCAGTTTTTATCCAACAGCAAGCACGGTGGCAAGCAGCAAACACAATGACAGTGATTCAGCGCCAGGCGGCTGGGGCGGCACCGACGCTGGTTGACCGGAGTCCGGTGACTTCGCGGTTGATGGAGGTTCACCCAGAGATCTTTGCACCTTCCCTCTCTTTTCGACGCACAGCTTCTCATATCCCTCCTCATCCACGGAAATGGCCAGATCTAGCGATTTGGGCGGCGGTGCTCGCCGTGGAAGGATCATTGCTGGTCTGCCGGAGTCCGGTGTTTCTGGTGGCTTTGATGGAGGTTGCAGGATATCATATATGTGTACGATATGTCTTTCCACTGACACAACTGATTCCTGCAAATGATTCTTCTTTACCTTCTTTGACGTCTCGAATGTGACGAACTCACTGAACCCTATCAACTCTTCTGCCTTTTTCATGGCCACCATGAACAGAGCGGTGTCTGGCGACGATGGTGGTGGTGGATCGACCACAACTGAAAAGCTCTTCTCCACTCTCTCCTCTCTGATTTCTGTTTTCGTCATCTCCTTTTCTTGGATCTGTTTTGGCTCTTCCTTCAGCATCTTCACCACCTTATTTAGATTCAGAAACTGAATCTTCAATGCAAGGGAAAGAATGAGCACCTCTTGAAGAAAGACGATCTCGCAGTTTCGCAAACTCAGCGAGCATCGATTGATGAAGCTCCTCAAATGTTCGTTAGAAAGAATTTTCCACAACCGCAACTCGCACTTCTGGCGCATCCAATTGTTCGGACATTTCCGGTGTCATGAGTTCGCTAGCTCCTCTCAATAATCTGGCAGGTCGGACCATTGATAGAGCTCACAATTTTAAGGCAAAAAACTGAATATTATTGAACTGAAAATGTTGAGCTTGAAGCTCTTAAAATGGTGGAAAACAGTAAAATGCAGAAGATAAACCAGAATTCAAGAACTCCTAATCCAGAGCTAAACTCCTAACCAGAGAGAAAACTCTCCTAACCAACTCTAACAATATTTCTGAATGATTTCATAACTACCCTTCCCTCCTTCTCATAACAGAAATTTATAACAAAATCCCATAAAATAAGGGAATATAGCCACTAATTGTTATTCTCCAAACAATCTATCTATTGGTCTAAGGCCCAATACTCGGTGTCCTATCAATATAAAAAAGACCAACAAAAAAACAACAAAAATTCAAGGAAAATAAGACAAACAAAAATCCATAACTAATTGCACACCATAGTAGAGAAAACAACAGCATCCTCTAGTACTAGACCTTAATTTGTAAAAAGTACTCATAAAAATAATCTTCTCTAATATCTATATTAATTCTTCCAAGTTAAAATAGATTAATAAATCATTCAATTCAATCAATAACTAGGTGAAACTGTACCTATATTTCTGGAGGGACTCCCTATAAAGTTCGCGAACATGCTGTATGGCTTCATCTTTAGTATATTTTGGCTTGAATTTGGGGGGACCTTTCCACTTTGAAACAGGATTGCATCTCACAACCACGGCTGAGTCAGTATAAGGGATATGAAGGTACTTGACATGTTTATTCTCAGATAGCAATTTCCTACATAGGTTAAAAATATGGATAATCTAAATCTTTGGTTTGGAGGCAGATCCTCAATCAATAAGACCAAAGGCAACAAAAATAGAATATACAAGCACATTCATGCAGCAGATATAAATAAGTGAGCTATATACAATCACACAAGTATAATATTAACAAGTATATTATATCAAAGCAAAATCATTTTGGCCCCCTCAAGATAAATGCCATGTCATGTTCGAGCACCGTTCAGGATAATTATTGTTATCAGTGTTGTCGTTCTCAGACAAATTTGGAGCTATTTTGTGGAGCAATTTGATGTTACATAAACTTTAGGTGAGCAATTCAATATATTTATAAACAGAAAAACAATGTGGTGTTGCATATTCCTAAGAATAATTAATGTAACAGTTGCTCTGAGTTCATAATAATAATAATAATAATAATAATAATTATTATTATTATTATTATTATTATTATTATTATTATTATTATTATTATTATCATCATCATCATCATCATCATCATCATCATCATCATCATCATCATTAAACCAGCTTTGTAAATATCAGCGTCACTCATGAGATTCTAGTCACAAATTCGTTTCTCAAAATTAGCAAATAGTTTGGTGAGAAATTTTTAAGTGACTAATTTGGTAACAAAAACCTATTGAGGAATAATGTAATGTGATTACATCTTAATCAAGATCAACTTAGGAGTTTTCCCTTGTTCTTGTTCTTATAAATACTAATATATCAGATGGGAGTAAACTTAGAGCTTTTTGTTTCAGTATTTTCATAAAAAAATCATTTTCAAAGTTGTTAGAGCATGTTTCACCTTTTGAAAGACAATCCAAATGTTACAAAATAATATTAGATTTTTAATTGTAATGAATAACTTCAGGATTAACCCCACGAAAAATAGCTTCTGTTTTACATAATCTCTTAAAATAAATCATCTTAGTATACAATCTAAAAAACACTATTCTCAAAGTTTAATCAAACAGGCCCCTGATCTTAGTTTCGTGTTCCAAAACACAACAGAAAATTAATGTGGTAGCAAGATGGTAGCTGTTTGATATATCAAAAAAAATTCAGCAATTACTTGTGATTCTTCTTTATCTCATCCAAGGTTGAGACAACAGTGTGCTCCACAAGCTCCTGTCGATCAACACACTGTAGGGTGACTTCGGCCACAACTCCAAGTCCCCCAAGACCACAACGAGCAAGATAAAACAGCTCCGGATCTTTCTCTTTTGAAAGTTCTATTGTCCCCTTGGCAGGGGTGACCAGTTTCATGGCAATGACTTGTTCATCAATGGGAGGCAAGTTTGCACCAGTGCCATGTGCACCAACCTTAAGCATATGAATGCAAAGCACAGTTGATATGAACAACGGTAGCGAAGAACAAAATTCTATTCACTAAAACACATCATGCACATTAAATTTAAAAAAAAAAAAAAAAGGAAACAAGCAGAAATTTCTGATTTCCTTTTCAAATAACATTTGCATACTCCCCAGCTATATTCCATACTCAAACAAATGCTTCAAAAACTAGTCCGGGATACTGCATATGTCATACTAGTACCTGATTCATCAAAACTTCAGGATGTTCTCAAATGTATTTTGACAATAATTTGATCAATTGAATACACATTTATAAACCAATTTGACAGATAAAATGTCATTCAAGAACTTTTAGTGTAATCTCCATTCTTGACGCACTAATTTGAAAATGTGATATGATATCTTTTAGTGCCTAATTTGTCTCAAAAAAATTAGTTCATAACATGCTTCATATTTAACACACAGAATAGTGTAAACTATGTGTGAAGTGTGAACAATGACTCTTAAGTTCAACTATGAAATAGTACATACATGATACATACAACTCAGAAGTTGTGAATGAGAAGAGTACACTATTTATCCTGATCAATGATGTGTCAAACTTCGAAAATAAGAATGAGACTGAATGTTCTTTCTTCAACCATTTCTCTTGACGATCGATGTTATGTTTAGCTTTATCATTGCGGTATTTAACTGTTGATACACAACATTCATATATATTCTTCAGACAAATTTCTCCCGTGCAGATTGTATAACTAGTACAAGTTATGTAGCACGGACACTTTAGATTAAAAATGTGTCCAAAGTTCGAGGCCAACACGACAGCAACACAAGACATATGTGATCACAGCAAACATGATAAAACCCATTTAACTCAGAATTGACTAAAATTAAATTTAAAAACCTGAATGATGCCACCAATTTGCTGTTCCCTAATGGAAGCAAAATTCTGAAGCGTTAGTCCATGTTCCTTAATCCCATCCACAAGCTGCTGGACCCTAATCCCAGCCTGCACTCTCACAATCTTCTTCTGTTTATCAACTTCCAATATCGAATCCATCAGGCCCAAGTTCACCATCCCAGTTCTCGAAAGCCCAATTCCGTTAGGTGAAAGGCCCGAACCTACAGGCCTGATTCGTGTCTTCGTCTGGTTGGCCTCACCGACAATCCGCTCGAGCTGCTCGAGGCTCTCTGGCTGGTGAAAATTACGGGTCTGAACTTCGTGGGTCCCACTCCAATTGGAAATGGTGTGGAGATCCTCCGGTAATGGAGCGTACCGGAAGATCTGAGCCTTCTTGTGCTTGGCGTTTTCCGGTAATGGAAAGGAGTAGTATGTGGCGGCGCCGCAGAAGATAAGGAGGGCGGCGTAGCCCATGTACTTACGGGTTTCGGCATCCGTAGAGGGTTCCGGTGAAGTGGAGAATCGACGGAGGAATGGGTTTGGAGGGGTTGTGAGGGTTCGAAGAGGGTGGAAATGTGAAGGGCTTGAAGAGTGGTAGTGATGTTGGTGGAGACAAAGGGAACGTTTTAGAAGGAGAGGTCTCAGCATCTCTAAGCTCGGAAGTAGAGTGGGGTGGAGTTGAAGGAACGAGGAGAGTATGAAACTTCGAAAACAAATATAAACAAACAAAACTATAATTTCTGCTATGTACACCCCCTTTCCCACTTAAAGTTGTTGTCGCTCTTTAACATTTATTCGATAATTTATTTGAGTTTATCTGTTAGAATAAATATTAGAATAAATATTTGAGAAATAACTTAAGGAAACTAAAACTGCTTTTAATTTATTTTCAAAAACTATAAGTGAAAATAACATATAGTTTATATAAAAACAGTTTCACTTTATTTTACCTTGTGTTTTATAAATAATGTATATGTTAGTGTTTATGCTATAAGTGATTAAATTAGGTGTTTATTCAAACTGCGTCTTAGTCCTTACTGCTTCTTCATCATTGGAGAACGGTGGTTTAAACTATTTTTGGCCTAAAATAATTCTTTAAACTCATTTTTTTTCTTGCCTTTTTAACTAAAAAAATGGTTATCAGATATATTTAGTTTCTCTTTCATGTTTTGTATGTTATTTCGTCGTTTGTGCGCAACATTGTTTTGCTCATCGTCTAGAGCGACGTTTATTTTTTGTCTTATTGCGGTGTTTGTTTGATTAAAAAATTAGCTTCGTTCAATTACACATTTGATAAATAATTTTCGCATCGTCAATGTTATAAATCCGGAGGTATGGGTATTCTAAACACTTTAAGTTTATCACATTTGTAGGTATTTTTCTGTTTTATACTATTAACTTAGATGTTGTTAGTTTGTTTGTTGATTCATCATTTTTGATTTAGCAACTATGAATTGTATATTTTTCGATGTATTATACTAATTTAAAGGAATGAATATGCTTTTTTAGTCAAAATAATCTTCCTCTTCACCATTATCTCTCTCACCTTATGTTTAAATATGAAATAAGTTATCAAAGGTAGAATAAACTTATACAATGTCTTCCATTAGCATTTCATAGATAAGATTTTGTGAGTGATTTTTTGTGTTTTTCGTGCCTGTGAGAATTACACTTTATGTACGCAAACTTAATCAATATAAAGTTGTAAATTTTGATTTCTAGATTTTACACGAACTAAATTCACGTACGTTTGTAAATTTAGAATTTTTAAGTGTAAATCCATTCGGAGTTTGTAAGGGACTTTGAAAATTATGTTTAAAGTGTTCATGTCAAATATCGTTAGATAGTTAGAATTTTTTTGGTTATGACTATGGGATATTTTTGAACAAAAATGAAAAATTGGAAAATTGATGTGTTGGGAAAAGAAGTTGTAATTTTAAACTCAAAGTTGTGAATTGAAATTTTAAAGTAGGTGATTTTCAAGAAATTGATTAATGTCATTTAGGTTGTAAATGATAAATTGAGTTTTAGGTCCATAGTTTTGAAGAAAATATTATTTAAATTCTTAAGTTTATGTAGTTAGTTTTTTTAGTCTCGAAAAAAAGTTGAGAATGTTGACATCAAGTTAGTGGTAGGGTAAACACTGAAATATTTCTATTTATTTTATCTCAAATATTTTAAGAAAAAAGTAATAGAAAACAAAGTATAAATTTTTTAATAGTTGTATTGGAAACTTTGAAAAGAGAAAAAAACAAATTTGAAAGGTTTATTGTTTCAACAAGTTAAAAGTGTCGTAGCTTTTTGGATATTTCATAAGAAGAAAAAAGAAGCTTTGGAATGAAATTTTCTTGTTAGTAAATTAGGATTTCAATTGTTTGAAGCTTTTGAAAAAGTAAGGAGTTGAAGTTGAAAACTTTAATTATTAAAGTTTCAAAGGTTTTATTTTTGTAGTGATGAGAAAAACTTTGATTTTAGGTTTGGGAAAATATCGTTTTGAAGTTGAAGTTGTGAATATTTTTTTAATTTGAGTTAATGAAAAATGTTGTAGTTTAAAAGTTTAGAGCTGTGATGAAGTTAAAAGATTTGAAGTTGTTTATGTCTCGTCGTTAAAAATAAATTGGTGTTATGATCTTGCAACCAAAAAATAATTGGAAAATTATTTATATTATTTCCGAACTATAAATGTGAGTGCATGTTTAACTTTCTAGATTTAGGTGTTTTGATTTGATGTCAAAAATAGGATAGTTTAGAATTGCTTTGTCAATATGTATCCCTCAATAATCTACTCATGCCAAGATGTTTTAATCCAAAGCAATGTCTTAAAAACAATTATTTTTGTATGCATTTCTTTGAAAACAATGTATTTTCCATTTCTAACCTTTGTAAGGGTTTATGGGTCAACATAATTCGAATTACAACTCTTGCACTTGGTAATTCGAATTAACATGCCATATAATTCAAATTACAACTTCTACAGCAGGTAATTCGAATTATATATTGTAGGAGTTGTAATTCGAATTTCAGTTAAAAGTAATTCAAATTACATGTTTTAAAATTTATTTTTAAAAAGGTTTTTACTCATTAATCGTTTTATCTATATAAGTCATAACACTGATATTTTCCAACTTGAACATTCATTTTTTCTCTAATTAATCTCTTTGAAAACACTTAGAATGCATTAACGAGATATAATCAATTTTAAGGGATACCATTATTAGGTTACATTGTAAGAAATTGTGTATTTCAAGGGTTTCAATTATGGGATAAATGGGCACTTAAAGGAAAATATTTGGAGAAGTTGTTTTTTGGGGTTTTTTAATTCAAGACCTTCAAATGGTTGAATTGTCCAATAATCAAGGTGGTTAGATCATCTAAATTCTAAATTTCATAAGCTGGAGGAATTTCAATCTTGTAAACAAAACAACAAACACTTAGTGTTCAGCTTAAGAAAGGAAGAAAATATCTCGTTATTGATGAGGGTACTAGATGTAGGTCACAAACGACGATGGAGTGACCAAATTAGTATAAATCTCGGTGTTATTTATCTTTCCCTTACTCTTAGATATTTATTGTTTAATTCAATTTTAGTTTGTGTAGTTTGAATAAGAAAATTGAAGTTCTTTGTGAAGAATTTTCTGTACCTTCAAATCTCAAGAATCTTGTTCAAAGCTTCAATCATTTTGAAAAGTGGATTAGAAAATCATAATCAAAGAAAAACAAACATTTTATCTGCTTACTTTGATAATTTTGCAAATTGTGTGAAAAATTATTATGTAACAAAATTTACATCTTTTGTCAAACTTAAGGAAAAAAAAATAATGTTATAGTTTTTGTGCGGAATTGTTAAGTAAGAACTCACAAATTATTTTGTAAATTTTCGAAGATTCATTTTGAATCTCTCGGATAGAACAAAGGTGGCTACTCCATTATTGAAGCTAAAGAAGGAAGATGAATTTTGATGGGATGCAGAGCATCAAATAGCATTCGAAAAGATAAAGAGATATCTAACCAATCCTCCAATTATGACGCTTCCTATGAAAGGGAAATCATTGATATTATATGTGTCGGCTTCAAAGGAAACAATTGGAAGTTTGCTTGCAAAAGAGGATTCAAATGACAATAAGAGAGCCATTTATTATTTAAGTAGGACGGTTGTTGATGTTGAAACTAGATATAGTACTATTGAAAAGTTATGTATACCTCAGTATCACTCCTGTACTAAATTAAAATACTAAGTTAAACCTTTTAAAGCTGTTGTAACTTCTCATTATAATATAATAAAACACATGTTGTCCAAACCTATTATACATAATGCAATAGGTAAATGGGCTTTGGCCTTAACCAAATTCACGTTAACTTATGTTCCATTGATAGCAATGAAAGGCCAAGTAATTGTTGATGTTTTGGCCAATTATTTAGTTGATGATGATAAAATTGAACAAGATTATGTAGGTCGCCTTGAAAATTGTATTTTGATAGTTCAGACCGTTGTAAAGGCTGTGAAATTGGCATGCTTATTATATTCCCTAAGGAGCGTCCTACTAAATTCATGTTTAAGTTATCTATCAAATGTTCTAATAATGAAGCACAATACGAAGCCTTAATTGCAGGCCTTGAATTGCTGGTTGAATTTAAAGCAAAAATGTTCTCATTCGAGGAGATTCATAACTAGTGATTAATCAGTTAAATAAGAATTACAAATGCAAAAGTCCCAATTTGATAAAATGCTATGATATTGCAATTCAATTATTGATGAAGTAGTATTGGAGTATATCCCTCGAATGAAAATTTCCAAGCAAATGAATTGGCTCAAACTAAATCTGGTTATAAGATCTTAAGAAAACATTTCATAGAAGTTTGAAGAGACATCATGGAATGTAATTTTGAAGTTCTAAATATATATGAGATTGTACATGGGGAGTGGAGGATTGACATAGTAGAATTCTTAAGAAACCTTGGTTCGAATCATCATAGAAAGTTGAAGTACAAAACCTTATTTTAAACAATACATGGAGATGAGAGATATAAACAATTATTTGATGGTACATTAGCAAGGTGTTTAGGTGAAACTGAAGCTTAGATGAGTTATATGCCAATGTTCAACATGTGCCAGCAGATTAAATACATTCATCATTAAACTTTGGCAATTTTGGGGATTGGCCTTAGATCTAATTGTTCAATTATATCCAACAGCTTCTAAAGGGCACAAGTACGTATTAGTGTCTGTTGATTATTTTTCGAAATGGATAGAGGCAATTCCCTTAAAGGAAGTTGAAGAAAAAGATTTAATAGACTTCATTGAAGACCATATTGTGTGTCATTTTGGAATCCTTCAAACCCCAACTACAAACAGGGAAACAGTGTGTGTAGGAAGCTAAATGGTAAGATATGCAAAATCTAGAAACATAGAGTTTTCAATTCCTTATTATGCTCAAGCAAATGGACAAATTGAAGCAATTAATAAATTCGGATTAACTTAATAAAAATGCATATTAACCAAAGGCCTCAAAATTGGCATGAAATCTTGAATGAAGTTCTTTGGAGATACAAAAATTCACCTAAAGGTACCACAAGTACTAAACCTTTTAGGTTAGTTTATGGCCAAGATGCAGTACTTCCTGTTGAAATAAATTTACAATAATTAAGATTGCAAAGACATAATGAGTTACCAACACAGAATTATTGGAACATGATGTATGACCAATTGAATGATTTAAGTGAAGAAAGAATGTTGGTATTGAATAATATAATTCGATAGAAAGAAAGGGTAAACTAGTTCTATTACAAGACAGTAAGAAAAAAAGCTTTTAAGTAGGAGATCTAGTATGGAAGACAATTTATGTAACACCCTAATCTAGTATGGAAGACAACTTCTCTAACTCTATACTTCCAATTCCACTTAATTGTAACATATGGTCGAACACATCAAGGCTTAACTCCTAACGTTTATCAAAATATCAGTCCAAATTCCCACTTACCCACCTATAGTTTCATCTCAAATCACCATTTATACTTACTATCATTGGAACCATGCATACATTGTCAATTACCAACGAAATATCTAGTCTCACACATTTAATCGTCACGAGATTCATCCTTAACAATTTAGGTCGCGAATTTAGTTCAACGCAAAGATCAACCTTACCCTTCAAGGTATCCACTATTACTCAAAGTTATCTTTTATCTATCACAAGGTTTTGCTCACCCCTGATGTGCAGCGCCCCTTAGTGTAAGACCCTTAGTTTTAAATTCTAATTTATGCAATTTTAGTGTATGTTTGGTGTTGAATTCTGAGGCTTTTTAGCTAATTTTAATGGTATTTTGTGTGTTAAATGCCAGAAATATTTTTATGAGATCCGTTTAAAATTATTTGGCGAGAAATAATTTAATTTCGTTGCGGAAAATTTATTACTGGACTATTTTGTTAAAAATATCTATAGTTGCTAAAAATTTTACCTGTCAATTGAGTTGCAATGAGAATAGATATTTTTATGAAAATAGTTTGAAATTGGAGTGAAGTGATGTGTGTAAGATTATTTAGATATTTGTTGAATTGATTAAATTATATATATATATATATATATATATATATTGATTGATAAGGTGATATATAAGTACATGTGGTAGAAAGGAAATGAACGACCTGAAGCTCTCGTGTTCCTCGCCTACCTCATGTTTACTTTTCTTTTTCTGTTTTCAAAAAAATAAAAACAAAACCCATAAATACAAAACCTCCATTTTCTTCTAGATCTAAGCTTCCATTCGAGAAGTGACAGAAGGGAAAGTTGCTCACCTCCACGCTACGGTGCTAGTGAGCTAGTTTTCGAAGTGACATGCAAATAAAATATTTCACCGGAATTAATCGCGGTGCCATAATCGGTTGTTAGAGATACCGTTGAGGTAAGGACTCCTTCCAAACTTTTAGTTTGCATTTAGGACATTATATGTGATTTTATGGAAAAGAACTTTGGTGTATTTGATGTGTAAAATGGTGAAAATGAATTTAATTCGTTTATGCGTGAATTAGTGGAATTTAAAATTGACGCGGTTGAGATGTAGTTTGATGTGAATTGTGTGTGATTTGCTGAGATTGAATTAATGTGATTAATGTGGTCGATTTTGTTAGTAATGGTTAACAAAAAAAAAATTGATTTTGACGTGTTTGAGTAACGAAATGGGTTATTTTCAAATAAATGAGTTTGAACTAAAGTTGAAATTTTAAAAAGAAAAAGTTTAGAGTATTTTATTAACTCAAAATTTTGGTGCTTTAATAGTCGAGTGTGCGTACGTGTGATTTGGACAATATTTGTTTTATTTAATTTTAACTAAATAATGTAGATTATTTGGTTGTAAAAGTTTGGTGTGTGAAAAAGATATAATTTTAGAATTTTGTTGTGGTTGGATAAACTTTAGTTGTGAACAAATTGTTATAAATATTTATGTTTATGTAGTTAGCTCCTTGAGTCTCGAAAAGGAATCGAGACCGTTGGCACCGAGTTAGCGGTGGGGAGAACTCTGAGATATTAATGTTGTTTTGGAGATTAAATTTAGTGTGGTGTATGTGTTCATAATTAATATTATGAATTTTTGAGATGTGATTTATGTGTGGATTATGGTTGAAAATTTTGGAGATTAAATTTTGTGGTTTATGTTTGAAAATGTGGAGTTGTGAACACGGATGATTCGCGATTAAATTTGGTGTGAAATTTTGGAATTCGAATTGATTGAATTTGTCGTGTTTGATGTGTGGATTTGCAGAAAACAAATTTAAGGTGTTTTATGTGAAATTGTTTTGATGTGTTTGAGGAGTGATTTGAGGAAATAAATTTGGTGTAAATGCATGTTTGCAATTATGGAAATTAATGAGTGTATTGTGGTTGAAATATGACGAGTTTTAAAAATGAGTAATTTGTAGTGATTTGGTGTGGATTTGTGGAATTTGGATTGTTGTATTTAATGTGGTTTGTAGATTGAATTTGATGTGAATTTGTTGGATTATGAATTAATATGTCTGAGTATGCTCTGTGAAAAGATTGAAAATTCATTAGTGTTAAATGAGTATTAAAAAAGGGGAATCTTTTAATAGCTACATTTACTTAATGGTTGTGGTGAAAAAAGTCAGAGTATGCTCATGCATTTCATAGTACTTGGTAACCGTGATGGGCCACGAGATGATGCCATGTGAATAGTTGGTTCATCTTATCCTTGCGGGGATTTTTGTGTCGTGCTGATCTGTGAGAGATTGCACGCATAGAAAATTGTACTGGTTTGTGAGAGGCTGTACGATAGTAAATTGTGCTGATCTGTGAGAGATTTCACCTTGATAATTAGTACTTGTCTGTGAGAGGCTGTACAATTATGATTTACGCCCTTCGAAGAGGGTTTTGGTTTGGAATTCTGGAATCATGTGCATTGGCATATACACATTACATTAGGGTGCTTGGCACGCGAGTCATATTTGATATACTGTGATGGTTGTATATACATATTCGGTTGTTGTTTGTAATGGTGTCGTAATTGATGAATGTAATTGATTGATTTTGTGTGGTAAGTGTTGAATGATTGCGAAACGTTTTTGAAACATGAAATCTGTAGATTTTAGTAGTTGTATTCGGCTACAAGCAGTGTGTAGTCGAATACACATATTCAATTTTGCTACTGACTTGTGAAATAGCACTGTATTCGAATACAAGGATGTTGTATTCGAATACAACAGTGCAGTTTTGTCCAAAACCTCATTTTGCAACTTCGATTATGCATGTTGGCATATGAAAACCCTTTCTAGATGTATGCTAAGTTGAAAGGTTATTTTGTGCATTTAAAATTTAAATGCTATGTGATATTTTTTAATTTCGATTGGTGACCTTTACAATTATTGTGGAAACCTGGGCTTTGCCCTCAGATGAGAATCAGGATTGTCCTACCAGTTAGTACTCTGGAGATGGGAACGGAGTTAGACTTATCTGACCACTGCTGTGTCAGAAGGATTTCTGCGGGGCGCGTGGAGATCACTTGGGTTATAGTTTTGTTGTTGTAGCATGATCAGATTAGATGGCTGTATAGGGGCTAGATGTCTATCTGTTGTGGTTGTATTTATTTCATTATGGAAGACTGTACCTATGCCATATATTGTCAGCCTGACTTTTATTTTGATGGATCCTTGTACCACTTTTTGATGTGACGCGGGGAAGTTAAAATTCTTGGGGCAGTGCTTTTGTACAGGTGTCTGCCGAGAATACCCCAGGGGTATGAGCTACATTGGATAGGTCTCATAGCCCCGATGTATTTTTCTGTTTTAAATATTTTGGATTTTCATTTCAAAACCGTTTCCGCTATTTGTAATTATTGTTGACTTTTGTCGTTGTGATACGACTTAAATATTTTATCCAAAGGTATCTATCTCTTTATTATGAATTTGAATTTGTTTAAAAAAAAAATCGGGTTGTTACACTTAGCTTCAATACAAGCCACCTCCATTGACACCCAAGCATCATAATTTATTCTCAATGGAAGCCTTATCTGCTCCACAGTTCCATAATGGTTGCATATCCATGACAGTGATCAAACTTCATCCAATCTCGTCCAGAAATCTATCAGGCGATCATCTAATACTTTTCTTAAAAGTTCCCCAATTAGTTCCTTACTTGTAATCCTTTATCAGGTTGACGTCCATCCATCCGTACCCACCATTTTCGAGTGACCACCAACAACGTGGCTTTTATAACCTTGGTACCACTTAAGAAATCCCTTGTAGTCCTAATTCACTTCAACCTTCTCCCTCAAGGACTATTGCGTCTAAGAAATAAAAAGATGCTCATCGACCAAAGTTGACTAATGTTCTAGATTTTTAACTACTCTTCCTACTAAAGTGCTACAAGGCACACTCTTTCAAGTAAGAAACAATAAACTACTTAAGCATATCATGCTTGACCAAAGACAGCAAAAGAAAAAGCACATATGGACTCTAGTTACTTGCTCCCACTAAACCCAATCGTTAATCAACTTAGAACACCTAACTCACAGCCCCAAAGAAATATAAACTGGTATTTTGATACCATAATGTAACACCCCGATTTTTAATAGCGAGTGAATTAACAATGTCAATAATTACAAGGAAGGGGGGGTTTGAAATGTAATAATACCTTTTTAAAAATTCCTATTTAAAACTCAAAATATTTAACTCAAGATTGATCTTGGTTATATACGAAGAACGTTCTTGGTTAGTGAAAACACACAATTCTAGCTTATCTATATAAAATATGATTAGAAGATAAAAAGTAAATAGAGATAAGGGAAGAAATATGACACAAAGATATATCCTGGTTCACCCAACACGGGTTATGTCCAGTCGTCACAATTGTGAGATTTTCCACTAAGTGCTCAAAGCAAGATCGTTCTTGGTTTTCACACAGCTTTTACAAATCAATCTTGATCTGTTACAGAGTACTACCTTTCTACCTAGAAAGGATTTCCACAGGTTCCTTTCAATCTTCAGAAAGGATTTTTACACATTACCTTTTAAACATAATAGGATTTTTACAAATTACTCAAATTACTCAAATTATTTCAACAATATAGTCTTGAGTTACAAAGTGATGATTTAAAGAGATTGGTAGAATCTGAGTATGCTCAACTCGTGTTTGAGAATAGATTCTAGGATTTACAGATTACTCAAATTAGAACTTAGTAAAAACTAATTCTTATATCAAGTTAAGAGCAGAACTAAAAATTTGAAATGATCAAAAAGCTCAAGAGAATTTGAATATGATTGTATGAGTGATGTATTGCTTTGCACTTGAAGCTCTGATTTATCCTTCATCTTGAGGCTTCTTTTATCGACTTCAAGAAGGCTTGTGACAGCTCATTTGGCCGTTGAGAATGTCCAACTATTAGGTGTGAGTAAGTAGATAAGATCAGCCATAAAGCAAGAATGTGCATGCTTAAAGCAGAAATGTTCTTGTAAACAAAGAATGATCTCTGTTTCTGCTTTGAGGTATGCTGAGTTTTAATCTTAGCTTGAAATCTGTCTGAAGTGATCCCATGCTTTGTATCACGTGTGCAAGCTGCTAAAAAGTACAACTGAGGTGTCTTGTACAGTCTGTTAGTTTTGTACTTCATGTTTGCTTAACTTGGAAAATGATTTTGCTTTATGAATTATGAAGCATAGCTTTTGCCTTTGTCTTTTGGAGTGATTTTTATACTGAATTGATCCTTGTATATTTCTGGTGAAATTCTGGAACGGATTGTAAATCCTGAATCTAATTTTTCTTTAAGAATCTGATCATTCTTGTTATTTTTGAAATGCTTGGTACATATCTTTGATTAGCACACTCAAACACACATGTTAAATACCAAAACACTTAGAATCATAATTATAAGTCTCAACTAACTTTTGTTTAGTTATTATCAAAACATTAATGTGGGATTTTGTCTCAACAATCTCACCCTTTTTGATGATGACAAACATGTTAATTTAGATTTTAATTTTGATTTTAATAATAATCATAGAGAACTTTTAGTTAAAAACTCCCTTCAATATGTGCCAATCTTTTGAACCAACATATAATTTTCATTAATATAACAATAATGTTTTAGTCATACACATGGTTCAAAAACAAAAAAAAAGTACAAAAGTCATCATACAAAAGGTCTTTTGATATACTTAAAATATAAGAATTACTTCTCCTATTTTTTCATGGCAAAAAGGAATAGGAGAATAAATGCAATTAATTCAGAAAGACAACGATGGGGAATATCCTTTTAGATGAAGAAGACAGAGATGGTTGTGGCATTTCTGGAAAAGTTGGAGGAGGATTAGGCAGAGGAGGCTCAAGACCTAGCTTTGGAGCAAACTGGTTAGCCATCCAGCCTCTCAAAATGGCATGCTCTTTGTCCTGATGAGTTTGTCTAGCAATTATAGTCTGAAAAGCAGCAAAGATTTTGGGGATTTCCTTGTAAGTCTTGGATGTTTCCATCTCCATCTTTGTTCTTTTGAATGGGCGCTGATCATCTTTGATGGGAGTGGATAGAAGGGTATTATGAGAGAGTGCTGCAGTGGTGCAAAAAAATGATAAAGTGGCGAATGGAGTGTTAATTTGAAGAAGGGAGCATGTATGAGCGGAGTGGTGAGGCATTGATGGACCAAGAATGTTTGAATCTAGAAAAACTAGATATTTACTGATTCAAAAAATGGAGGAGCTAGTTTTTTGGGGTGACACGAAGACTAGTGACATCAGAGAGTTTTGCTGAATTTGAAGTGGAGGACACATATCATTGTGGAAATAGAGTGGTGAGAGTTTGAGAGGCAGGAACTGTAGGGGTTAACTAATCAAGTGATGAATTAAGATTTTGTGGAATAGGAGAAAGGGGAACGTTTTGTGGAGATGGAGAACATTCTTGATTTGTTGGCTTTTCAACATTGGTTTTGATATGAGAGGTGTGAGCAGATCTTTTTCTTTTAGTTGTAGGTGGAGTGAATGTAGCTTTAGGTGATTGTGGGATGGATGGAATTTGTTTCATGTGAGAAATGTTTTTGGAAGAAAATTTTGATATTTTAATGCGAGATGATTATGTCATCAAGGAGATATAAAAATATCTAAAGAGTTTTGAGAAAACCATACCATATGGAACAGTGTGTCTCTTGTAGTCTTTGTTTATGGCAGCAATCATGTGTTGGATTATCAGGTGGGGTAGATTCCACTTCTTGCAGTGAAGAAGATGATAGATGACTAAAGTGTCATTATCAGAAACTTATTCGTGACTGCCACAATGGGGTAGTATGGAGTGTTGACTGATGCTATTGAAGATCTTTGGAAGGGGTTTTAGATCTGCTGAAAAGAAATTTGTGGACCCAACAATAAACAACTCTTGAAACACTTCCTATTTGGTAATGTTTAAGGCTGAATACCAGTTTTTTCCATAAATTGTTGGTCCTTCAGAAGGCAGTTGAAGGATATCAGCAAGAATGAAAGGATTCAAGCGCATTTCAATGCCTTTCAGCTTTGCAGTAAAAAGCCTGGATGTCATCAAGAAAAAAACAGTTAGAGATTTGAAGGAATTTAGTCCATCCAAGGGCATCACTATGATGCTTAATGGAGGTACCTTCATATTGGAGGTTTTTTAAAATGAAAACCCAACCAATGCCTATTGGTCTTTGAGCCCATTTTTCGTTGTAGAGTTTTTGAAGTTTTGATGGAATCAGTGGAGCTTTGGTGATTGCTGGTTTGGAAGATTTTTTGGGTGCTGGGTTTGAAGTTTTGAGTGGAGAACGTTCTTGGGTTAATGTTTTGGATGGAGAACGTTCAGGGTTTGATGTTTTCTTAGCAGGTTTTTTAAGGTTTTTTAATTTTTAAGAGGCCTAAAATTGAGAGAGTGTGGAAGAGGATTTTGATGTAGGAATCTTTATTTTAGGTTGAGAGGGGATGGACGTGGATGATATCACCTTGGAAGGGGATTTTTGGGATGTAGGAAATTTTGAGGGTGTGGAGGGTTGTGATGAAGGTGCTGATTTTGGTTTGGGAATCTGTGGTGATGGGGTAGGGTCAGACTCATCATCAGAAATTGTATAGATTGTTGAGTTTATGTTTTTGGTTTTTGAGGTGCCAATACCTGCCAAGATTCGCATTAATCTTCGTTTAGAATATGAAGTGCTTGAACAAGTGTTGAGTGTTTTTTGAAGATGGGGTGGAGCCTGACTGATGGAGGGAGTTGCACATTGAAATAAAGGTGGAAGAATTGTGGAGAGTGGAGCAAGTGTAATCGGTGGGGGGCTTGACTCTGAGGACGATGACAGGTAGTCAGAGAATGTTCTCTCTAAAGAAGAATGTGGAGGTGTTGGTTTGGGTGGAGGTGACGGTGAACGAATTGGTGATGGTGATGGTGTTCTTGACTGAGGGTTTTTGCGTGTTGTTGCCTTGGTATGCACCATTTGAGAAAAAACGAGAGCTGAGGATGAAGGAGAAAGGGAGATGATGTTTTGTAGAAATTGTGTGAAGTTGTTGTTTAATGGAGAAAGATGAACGATTTTGAACTTTTGCAGGTGGTTTGTGAGAGGAGAGAGTGCCACGCGTGGGATTTGATTGATTGGGCAGGCGTTATTGGGAAGAAGGAGAGTGGAGATGTTGTGACAGTAATAGGCATGGGTAGCCGTTACTTTTTGATGAGTTGCAGACGGTACAAATTAAAAAGCTGATTTTTGAATTTTCTTCATGATAAAGAAACGAAGAATGTTCTTGAGCCGTTTGTTAAAACAGACTCGAATAAAGAACGTTCTTCGTTATGACCAGAATGATCTAGTTTCAGTTTTTAACGATTCTGAGTGGGATTTTTTATGGTTTTTAATCTTTCTTTGATTGAATTAAAGTTTTCTTCAATAAGAGGCTTTGTAAATATGTCAGCTAACTGATTCTTTGTATCAACAAAGAGTAATTGAATTTCCTTTTTATTCACATGATCCCTAATAAAATAATGTTTTATTTCAACATGTTTGGATTTGGAATGATGAATAGGTTTTTTAAATAGATTGATGGCACTAGTATTATCACAGTAAATTGGAATATGAGAATAACTTACTGAAGAGTCTTCAAGTTGATTTTTGATCCATAAAATTTTTGAGCAACAATTTGTTGCTGAGACATATTCAGCTTAAGCGGTTGATAAAGCAATTGTGTTTTGCTTTCTGCATGACCAGCTTATTAATGCTTCTCCTAGGAACTGACATGCACCACTTGTGCTTTTTCTTTCGATCTTATCTCCGGCATAATCAGCATCAAAGTAAGCTACAAAATCAAAATGAGAACCTTTGCTATACTAAAGGTCAAGATCAGTAGTACTAATAAGATAACGAAAAATTCTTTTCACAGTAGTTAAATGGAATTCTTTTGGTGAGGATTGAAACTTAGCACATAATCCTATTGCAAAAACAATATTAGGCCTACTTACAGTTAAATAAAGTAAAGAACCAATCATTCCCCTGTTTTCTTTTTCAGAAATTGATTTTCCATTTTCATCTTTGTCTAATGAAGAGGATGGATGCATGGGAGTAGTCATAAATTTGGCTTCACTCATTTTATATTTTGTTAAAAGATCCTTTATGTATTTTTCATGACATATGAAAATTCCATCTTTGTGTTGCTTAATTTGCAATCCAAGAAAATACCTCAATTCTCCCATCATACTTACCTCAATTTCCCTTTGTATGAGATTTGAAAAATCCTCACACATACACTTGAACAATAAGTAAATCATTTTTATTTGTTTTCTTGAAAAGTGTTGTGTCATTTTTTCCTCTGGAAAATCAATTTTTGATAAAAAAAAGAGAGCTTAATCTTTCATACCATGCTCTAGGAGCTTGTTTTAATCCGTATAAAGCCTTAGTAAGTTTAAAAACATGATTTGGTTTCGTTTGATCTTCAAAACCAGGGGGTTGACGAACATAAACTTGTTCATTTAAAAAACCATTTAAGAATGCACTTTTAACATCCATTTGAAAAAGTTGATAAGTTTATAAGATGCATATGCAAGAAGAATTCGTATAGCTTCTAACCTTGCAACTGGAGCAAAGGTTTCATCATAGTCTATACCTTCTTGTTGATTGTAACCTTGGGCAAACAACCTTGCTTTGTTTCTTACAACCTTACCCTCTTCATCTAGCTTGTTTCTGAATACCCATCTTGCTCCAATGATTGTTTGATCTTGTAGATGTGGAACAATAGTCTAGACTTCATTATTTTCGAATTGAAGAAGTTTTTCGTTCATTGCTCCAATCTAAGATTGATCAATTATGGCTTCTTTGATGGATTTTGGTTCTATTTGGAATATCATTGTCATGTTGTTGTTGACATCATCTTTAAATGACATTCTTGTTCTAAACCGATCAGTTGTATCTCCAATAATTTGATTTTGAGGAAGATCACCTATTAAATTCCAACTTCTAGGAGGATGATCACCTAATCTCATCATCTATTTTTCTTAAATTAAGGTCATCAAACTCATCAAATAATACATGCATACTTATTTCAACAGTTTATTTTTCAAATTAAAAATGCGATCTCCTTTAGATTATGTTGAATATCCTAAAAAGATAGCTTTGTCTGATTTTGCATCAAATTTTCCTAAGTTATCTTTGTTATTCAAGATGTTGCAGTAGCATCCAAAGATGTGAAAATATGAAATATTTGGCTTCCTATTTTTCCAGATTTCATGGGGTGTTTAGTTTATGATTTTCCTTATGGATACACGATTCAAAATGTAGCATGACGTATTGCTAGCTTCAGCCCAGAAATACTTTTCAACATTTGATTCTTCTTGCCATCTCTTGTAATGTTCTATTTTTTCGTTCAACAACTCCATTTTGTTGAGGAGTTCTTGCACAACATAGATTATGAGAGATGCCAAGTTCATCAAAAAAATGTTTTAAAAGATCCATTTATGAATTCCCCTCCATGATCACTTGTCACAGAGATTATATTGGATTATTTTTCAATTCGAACTTTTTACAGAAGGTTTTGAAGGTGTCAAATGCATCATCCTGTTGTTTTAAAAATAGTACACATGTGTATCAAGAAAAATCATCAACAATAACAAACCCATATTTCATACCTCCTAGGCTAGTGGTTTTGATAAGACTAAAAAGATCATTGTGACGTAGTTCAAGAGGTTTTTTAGTTGGTATAAAATCTTTTGAATGAAAAACTTGTTTTCCTTTTGCACAAGCTTCACATACTTTATCCTTATCAATGTTTATTTGCTTCACATACTTTATCCTTATCAAAGTTTATTTGGGAAGTCCTCTAACAAGATCTAATTTTGATAAATTTGAAATAGTTTTCATACTCACATGTCCAGTTCAGTTATGTCATATCCATTTGTCTTTGTTAATAGACATGAAGCATGATTCAACTAGTAATTCTTCAATGTATAAAACATAGAGATTTTTCTTTCTAGATAGAGAAAATAAAATCTCACCAGAGTTTGCCATTTTGACTTCGCATATGTTTGGTTTAAAAATAACTTCAAAGCCATTATCACAAAGTTGACTAGTGCTTTGAAGATTATGTTTCAACCCTTTAACATATTAAACATCATTAATTTTAGCAGAATTTTCCTTACCTATGGTACCTTTACCTTTGATTTTTGCTTGATCATTGTTCCCAAATGTTACTATTCCTCCATCTTTTTTAATGAAGGACATAAAACTTTGTTTATCTCCTATCATATGTCTTGAACAACCACTGTACAAGTACCATGGCTTTTTCTTGATACTTTGAGAACCAACCTGCATTAAATGTTACAGATTTTTTAGGTACCCATTTTGTCTTGGGTCCTTGAGGGTTAGTTTTTCCTTTTATGCTAGATATTTTAAAGTAGCATTGTGATTCATCATGTCCAATTTTTAAGCAATATGAACATCTTGTTTTGCACTTGTCATGCTTTCTTTCAGGTACAAAAAAGTTTTCATACATTTTTTATTTTTGGGTTTTTTCAACACCAAGTCCAGCTTTGTCAAATATCCTTACTTGGGATACCATGATTTTCTGAAATGTTTCAGTGGATTTGATAAGAGTTTCCTAAGTCATTTTTGAGAATTTCATTTTCTGTTTTAAGAAGAGTGTTCTCGTTTTGAATCGTATAACATTCTTGGTTTTCAATTTCATCAGTTTCCTTAAAATGAGATTGCTGCATGTTCGGAATGATGTTTTTTAGTTCATCAATCATAACCTGAGCTTTCTCTTTTTCCCTTTTTTCTTTTAACCTGAGCTATATTTTTGAACAAGCAAATTTGAATCATTAAGTAAGCTATCGAGATCTTTTTTCAATTTGATCACATAAAAGACATGGTTCAAAATTTATTACCTCCTTATCTTCAGAGTTTGCCATCAAACATAAATTGGCTTCTTCAGGTTCCTCTGTTTCTGATTCATCAGAATTATCCTAGGTCACCATCATTGATTTCTTCTTGAAAGGAAATTTCTTTGGTGCTCTTTTGTTCAAGGAACATTCAGTCTTGTAATGTCCTTGTTTATTACATCCAAAACATGTGATTTGACTTTTGTCAACCTTAGTTTTGAAGTTTTCCTTTTTATTTGGAAATCCCTTTTTGATTTGATCCCTTCTTCTCACCATCATTTGGATTTTCCTTGTAAGAAGAACTATTTCTTCATCAGCTTCTTCCTGTCCGATTTCTTCTAATTCTTCTTTAGATTGTAGTGGCATACTTTCTTGAGAGTCTTTTAAGGCTATTTCTTTGCCTTTCTTTGTTGGTTTGTCTTCCTGTAGCAGCACTTCATTTGCTGGTAAGGTTCCAACTTATTCCTCTAATCCGAGTACTTCAAGGTTCTTGGCGTGGCTTATGGCTATTACCATTGGTCTCCATATGACTGGGAGGCATCTCATGATTTTTCTTACTCTATCTTGTACTGAGTATGCCTTGCCTAAGGATCGCATTTCATTTACAATGGTTGTAAACCTTGAGTACATTTCATCAATAGTTTCACCTTCATTCATTTCAAATAGTTCAAAATTTCTTATGCCTATATATCCTTGTTTCTTTCACATGACTCGTTTATTCGTGATGAGTTTGTAGTGTGTCTCATACCTTTTTAGCAGTGTCGTATTCTTCGACTCTTTCACTTTCTTCCCTACTTAAAGCACATGATAAAAATAATTGAGCTTTTGAGTTGAGAAGTACCTTATATTTTTCTTCTGCTATCCAATCTGCTTCTTTCTTTTCGGCAGATGTTGAATAATTTTGGTCGACTCTTGGTATGAAATCTCCATCTGTAATGATGCGGCACATACCTGTGTCTTGTGATTTTAGAAACAACTGCATTTTTCTTTTCCAAAAGTAGTAATTTGAGCCATCAAAGTAAGGTGGTCTGTTTGATGACCCTCCTTCAGCAATGTAACATCCTGATTTTTAATAACGAGTGAAGTAACAATGTCAATTACAAGGAAGGGGGGTTTGAATTGTAATTATCCCTTTTTAAAAATTCCTGTTTAAAACTCAAAATATTTAACTCGAGATTGATCTTGGTTATAAACGAAGAACGTTCTTGGTTAGTGAAAACACACAATTTTAACTTATCTATATACAATATGATTAGAAGATAAAAAGTAAATAGAGATAAGAGAAGAGATATCACATGGTGATATATCCTGGTTCACCCAACACGGGTTACGTCCAGTCCTCACATTTGTGAGATTTTCCACTAAGTGCTTAAAGCAAGATTGTTCTTGGTTTTCACACAGGTTTTACAAATCAATCTTGATCTATCACAAAGTGCTACCTATCTACGAAGAAAGGATTTCCACTGGTAACCTTTCAATCTTCAGAAAGGAGTTTTACAAATTACTCAAACCATTTCAACAATATAGTCTTGAGTTAAAAAGTGATGATTTAAAGAGATTGGTAGAATCTTAGTATGCTCAATTCCTGTTTGAGAATAGATTCTAGGATTTAGAACTCGGTAAAAACTGATTCTTATATCAAGTTAAGATCAGAAGTTAAACTTTGAAATGATTGAGAAGCTCAAGATAATTTGAATAAGATTGTATGAGTGATGTATTGCTTTGCACTTGAAGCTCTAATCTATCCTTCATCTTGAGGCTTCTTTTATAGACTTCAAGAAGGCTTATGACAGCTCATTGGGCCGTTGAGAATGGTCCAGTTTTCATGTGTGAGTAAGTAGATAAGAACAACCATAAAGCAATAATGTTCTTGCTTAAAGCATGAATGTTCTTCTACACCAAGAATGATCTCTGTTTCTGCTTTGAGGTGTGCTGAGTTTGAATCTTAGCTTGACATATGTTTGAAGTGATCCCATGCTTTGTATCACGTGTGTAGGCTGCTAAAAAGTACAGCTGAGGTATGAAGCATAACTTTTGCCTTTATCTTTTGGAGTGATTTTTATACTGAATTGATCCTTGTATATTCTGGTGAAATTCTGGAACGGATTGTAAATCTTAGATCTAATCTTTTCTTTAAGAATCTAATCATTCTTATTATTTTGAAACTGTGGAGAACGTTTTTCGTTTTACAGAATTATGTCAAGAACGTTCTTCGTTTCTTTGAATTAGCTTGCTTCTTTTTAATATGATCTATTTTGAAATGCTTGGTAGCTATCTTTGATTAGCACACTCAAACACTCATGTTAAATACCAAAACACTTAGAATCATAATTATAAATTTTAATTAACTTTTGTTTAGTTATCATCAAAACATTAATTTGAGATTTTGTCTCAATAGCGAGAGTGTACTTTTGTTTATAAAATAAAACAACTAATAATTAAGGATGCATTATTCATAATCATCCTTTAATTTAAAATCCGAGGAAAATGTTTAATTGCAAGATTCTTTTCCAAAAGCAAGGATTGGAATCATTTTCTCATTTTATAAAATGATTTAAACACAATTGACTTATTCATTACCAATCAATTCACATTGAACAAAAATAGTCACACTTATTTATGATAAAGAATTTCTATTGAAACAATAAAAATTCCACAAAGGAAGGGAAAATAAATAAAACCTTTTAATAAGAACCTATGTTGATCTTGAAATTCTAAACTAGGGGTGATTGGGTACTAAGGACCCGTAGGTGGCATCAAGCCTCACTACTTCTGATTGCCAATCTAAATGATGGCTTTGCCACATCTTTGACGTCGTTTCAAAACTCTCGTAACTCAAAACTATAAGAACCTAGGGCAGAAGCCCGTTCCACAATAATAGTAGAGAGTCACGATATAAAAATAGTATGTATACAAGTGATTAACATTTTGGGATGACATGATATCAAGTGATTAACATTTTGGGATGACTGTATCTATAACTTATATTGTCAGTTGACTTTTGTTTGGTGGGTCCATGTTCCAATTTTTTTGACGTGACCAATGGGGGAATAGCATTCTTGGAGTAGTACTTTTATGCAGCTGTCTGCCAAGAATACCCCAGAGTAATGAGCGATGCCTGATATGTCTCATAGCCCTGGTGTATTTTCCACTTGTATATTTTGGATTATCGTCTCAAAAACTATTTTAGTTTGTTGGTATTTATGATGTAATTATTTATGACTTTTGTCGTTTGTGTTACTCGGTGGGTTTTTCTTAAATTATTTTTGAAAAAAATACTACACTCGCACTGTTAAAAATCGGGGAGTTACACTTCTCTACATGTATAAACCTAGAGTTAGTTTAATCTATGTGTTGGAGTTAGTTGATGATTAGGTTGCATTGCATTCAATATGTTTATTGCACTAGTTGGGTCATTCGGCTATAAGTGATCTATTTGTTGATTGTTAATTATGTTGTTGTGATATATGAGTTAGATGTTGAAATTGTTGTTTGATTGGTTTTGTGTTATTTGTTGATATTATATGGTATAGATGATAAAAGATGAATTAATTATATTCATAGTGTGTTATCTGTTATGCTCATTCAATATTCTTTATATAGTTGAATTATGATTCTCAATGTGCAACCAACATGTTACAAGGTAACGTTGAAAAGATCTTCGCGAAAGTCCTCACAATATAACGTCAACTGTTAAGGACTTGAGGTTCATATATTCTAGCTGCATTAATCTTTGACCAAGTGGCATTATATTTCTGGATATTTTTGCTATTAGAAAGTTGTAATATTTTTGGTTGATACTCTTGGCAATTGAGATATTTTTATGTAATATGTTTTGATAATATTTCAACAATTTTTTTGCTATTTTTACGTTGTTTCTGTTGTTACCGACATAGCGTGTCAATAGAGTGCAAGTGGATGAAGAGGTAGACACTGTTGGACCCAAATTGGTTTTCCTCATGTGATTTTGATGTTAACAAAGGTATTTTATGGGAACAATTTGTTTGAACTAATGGCTTCATTAAGTGTGCAACAATTAGAATAAGAATATCTAAGGAAGGTACCAGAGGAAGCGACTAAAGGAAGTGACTAGAGGATAAGATCAGAGGAACATAAAAGCATATGCGTTTGAAAGCAACGTACCTCGAAAGGTTACGAACATTGTCTCTAATGTTTGGCTCTGAAGTTTGGTTTTGAAGACTACCTCGGATAACTGGCTCAAAGATTGGCTCTAAAACTAGGTCTAAAGATTGAATGTGAAGCATGCTTCTGAAACCCTTGTGTGCCTCTGATGTGCACAAACTCAGCATGCCTCTAAATAGTTTATATTAAGCTAACATTAACTCTGAAGAGATTGTTCAAGCCATTTATTGAAAGCTCATATTCCGCTAATCAAAAATTGTAACACATGTGATTTGATATGGAGCCTCTAATGTTGCACTAACTCTGATGATTCAACAATGTGATTTGCCCAAACCCACTAATTCTATGTCACGCATTTCTGCCTCTAACTTATATTATCCAAGAAACATAACATCTCACTCCAACAAGAAAGTCAATGGCTATGATGGAAAGTCAACGACACTAATTGAAAGAATTCATTTTGAAAGAAAGACATAGCTGAATAAGAATGTCTGAATATTCAAGTACAAGCCCGAATCCATTCACGCTCCAATCAATCAAGAGTGTGAAGGAAGATTTGCGTGAATAAGTTTTTGAACACAATCTGAATTAGATATGATTCAAAATTATAATTGAAGGAAATCTTTGACCAAGGTGAAAAGAAGATATGTTTAAAATATAGTTCAAAAGAAGATATGGTCAAAATATTGTTCACAAGAAGATATAATCAAAAATATTGTTCACAAGAAGATATAGTCAAAATTTGTTCAAAAGAAGATATGCTCAAAACTTGTTCATAAGAAGATATGCTCAGAATTTGTTCACAAGAAGATATGCTCAGAATTTGCTCAGTAGAAGATATACTCAAAATTTGTTCACAAAAAGATACACTTAGAATTATGCACAAAAAGAAACACTTAAAATTATTCACAAGAAGATACACTCATAATTTGTTCACAAGAAGACACATTCATAATTTTTTTCAGAAGAAATATATGATCCAGATTTTACAAGGACAAAAGTGAAACCCTAATCTATTTTATAAATAGATAATCAAGGCTGAAGAAGAATGCATGAACTCATAAACTTATAAATTTGTGTTCAGAAAACTTTTTTGAGAGCTCAAATTTCCTAAGTATTCAAAGTTCAAAGGTTTAAGTTCTTGAGAAACACTTTCTCAAAGAAATATTTTCTAAGTGTTTTAGTGTGATAAATCATTTGTAACAATCTTCTTAGTAAAAGGAAAAAACAATCCATTCCAAACTTGTGTAACCCAGCCCGATAGTGGCATTAGTGTTCCTCAAGCAATATGTGGTTTTCAGGTTGTGTTGACAAGACTTGACTTGTACGCTCAAGGTGTTGTTGCCTTAAACAATCGGTGGTTTTCAAGTTGAGTGGAGAAGACTTGACTTGTAGGGTCAAGGTGTTTGTTTGCCTGAAAAATTCTATTGGTGTTAGGTTGTTTTGAGAAGACTTACTTATAGAGTTAGGTGTTGTATAATTCAAGGATTTGAATTAGTGGTTAAATCCTTCTAAGTGAAGGGATTGGATGTAGCAACCAAGTCGATGGTGAACTAGGATAAATCTGCTTGTGTCATTTTACTTCTGCACTCATTACTTTACTACTGCTTCTGATTACTTAAGCCTGATTGCTACATCTGTTTTAGTTAAAATCACCAACCTGGACCAGTTCTTGAATAAATAATACAAAGGAATCCAACTTAGACAAACACAATTTAACCATCTTTCTTGTGTTTGCACCTTTAGACATCTACGTAGAAGTGATGTTTCAAGAATGCTGACCCCCATGGTCACGTAAAAACATGTAGCATGGACCCACCAACTAAGACAATTGTTAAAGTATATCATTAATACAATCATCCGAAAATAAGATAAGTACAACCACAAAAAGACAGGCACAACATACACAAGCTTAGAATGATCATAAACTAATAGCTACATTAGCAGGGTTGGCTTCCACACACAACATAGGTACCCTCTAAAGTAGTGTCCCTCCTAGAAGTAACCTCATCCTCCTCCCCAACCATGGAAGAATCGATCTCATCAAAAGTCAGGTCCGCCCATGAGATATGTAGCTTTGGGTGGAGCTAGGATCTCAAAACAACTTTCCATCTCAAACATTGGAGGCAGAGGATCGTCCACGAAGAAAGGAAGCTCCGACTCAACACGTGGAGACACCAACCACGACACTGAAGATCCCTCAACGAATCCTAGATCCTCATTGGGAGCAAGTGGTCCTTTAACATCTTTGGCTCCTAGTCTAGAAGTAGGGCCCTCTACTCTTGTGGTAGTCTCAACCTCGCCTCTTATAATAATTATTGCATCCAATCCTACTCCACTAGCCTGAAGCAAAAAGTCTAAAGGTTCTCTACTATCCTCTCATGAGTAATTCCTACATGAAACACTGCACCAACTCTGCTATTAGTCACTACAACATTTCTCGTATAAATCACCCTTCTTGAAATGGGTTCATATTCTTAAGCAATCGGAAAATCCCTATCAAGGAAGTCCAAGAACATCCCTGTCTTCAACGTAACCTTCTGTAGCACGTAAGTCCGCTTCATTTTAAGGAATAACCCAATTTACATAATAATTCTAAACGGTCACCAACTGATATTAACAAGTAGCATTTCACAAGTATGACATGGTATCAAGCAACAAACAAAGCATGCACACACACAAACACACACACACACACACACATATATATATATATTTATCTCAAAAAAGATTTGAGTGTTGAAAACTTTTTTGTGATCCTTAATCCTTAAATGAATTTTGGAGATATATTTTAGTGAATAATGTGAGAAAAACCCTAGAATGGTACTTTCAGAGTAAATAGTTGAATTAGGTTTATGTTATAAAGTGTCGAGTGTTGGTGTTAACTTAAGATGATTCTTTATTTAAGGTACGAAGAACTTGGAGGAACCAACACTTGTAATTTGGAACGTTTGCAAGGTAAGGGCTCATCCCAAGTATGTAGTTCGCATGTAGGCAATTATTTGTGTGATTGATGTTTTGAAATTTGTGATAAATGCATTTGATGTGATTATGTATTCGTAGCTAATAACATATGTGTTTACTATGTGTTATGAATCTAATTGATGATAATATATCTTGAATATGTTTTGCTAAAAAATGTTGAAAATTTATTACAATTAGAGTACTAAAGTAGAGTTTTCTAATAGATGAATTTACATAATAATTGATGTGAAAGAGTCAGAGTATGCTCATATACTTCATAGTAAGTGGTTCTAGGTGTTGATGGTATACAGGGTGATTCATGGTGGTGATGGTCCACCTTATCATTACAAGGATTATTGAGTCGTGCTAGTAAATTGTGACTGCCTTTAGTAAATTATGGAAGTCAGTTGCGATCGCACCTTGGTAAATAGTACTGGTTTGTGTTGAGGCTGTACATTTATGATTTACGCCCCTCAAGAAATCATATTTGTTTTATGATATATATATATATATATATATATATATATATATATATATATATATAAATAGAAACTTGTTATAAATACAACTTGTCATCATTATTTCCAAATATTATCTCTAAAAGATTATGAGTTTGTTGTTGTCTCTTTTCTCTTCTTAAAATTTGTCCACACAAAATCAAAGTCTTCAATGTTTTCTTACATTACCAACACTTGTAAAAAAATTTCCAAAGTTCCAACTTCAATATTTTTATTAACATTTCCAAAACCTTTAAAATTTTCAACAAAAATTTAAACAAAAACTCTTTAGGTTTTCAACGCTTTGTTAAAACCAAGATCACAACCTCTTTGTACCCAAGAAAATTTTTGATATCCCAAACCCTAGCTACTAGATTTAGGTTCGGCCATTTAAGGTTAAAACCTTTTCAAGAATTTCCGAGAGACTCAAGTTTTGAAGTAACCTTATGATTCTTGCTGAGAAACTCATTTTACATATCTATGAGTTCACTACCTGATAGGTGAGAGCATACCTCAATTTCTTCATCAGCAAATTTAGAGTGAAAGTAAGAATCATAATCATAATGAGTATCTGCCATCAGAGCCATGTTTGCATGCTCTTCATCAGATGATTCATCAAAGTCATCCCAAGTGGTCATAACACCTTTGTTCTTAATCTTGAAATATTTCATCTAGGATTTTCCATTCTCAAGTTTAGAACATTTTGATTTGAAATGGCCTCGTTCCTTGCATTCATAGCAGATGAGCTTCTTTTTGTCTAGCTTTTAACTTTCTTCTTTTTTCCTTCTCTTTTTGTTGTTCAACATGTGCTGGATTTTTCTTTAGATAAAGGACAACCCTTCATCATTTGAGTCGTCAATCTGATTTTCCTATTCGTTTTCTTCTAAGTCTTCAGCTGCTTGCAGAGCCTTATAATTTGTCTTCTTTTCTTGGGATTTGAGAGCCAAGGACTTTGACTTCTCTTTGGGCTCATCTTCAACTAGTTCAATCTCATGGGATTTGAGTGAAGTCATCAGGTTTTCCAAATGCAGTTTGTTTAGATCCTTAGCCTCTTAAATAGTCGTTACCTTTGGTCTCCATTTACTAGAAAGACTTGTGAGAACATTTAGTCCAGAAACCAAAGTTTGGAATCTAGAAAATATTTTTTCTATGTCTTCATCTTCTTCCATATGAAAGAGTTCATACTTTCTGACGAGTAGATTAGCTTTGGCTTTCTGTACCTTCTTATTTCCTTCGTAGTTAAGAACCAAAGCATCAAAGATACTCTTAGATGTTTCTTTGTTGCTGCATTTTTCAAACTCCTTGAAGGTGATAGCATTCACATGAAGTTTATGGCTTTAAAATGCCTTTTGAATTGTTTCTTTTGGTCAAGGTTGAAATTCTTTCTGGATATTTCAACAACAACAACATATTTTGGAGTCTCATAGCCATCTTCAACTATGTCTTAGAGTTCAGGATCGTGAGAGATGTAGAATCTTCTGAATATGTCTTTCCAATTTCGAATCTCTCTTCATCAAAAAAATGAGGTCTGATAAGGTTTCTAACTATAACTTCTACACCACAGTTAGCCATAAAGAAAAAGGATCTTTACTCAAAAATGGTGAAGTGCTCAGTTTTGAGACCGAGCTCTAATGCCAATTGTAGAACGAAAAACACAAGAGGGGGGGGTTTGAATTGTGCTTATAGCTTTTATGTTTCGTTGTTTTTTCCTTTGAGGGATGCACGCCTTTTTATGGATATCGATTAGGGTTTTTGACCGTTGTGTTGATTGCAAGAAATCAACATAATTCATGAAGTTTCGTATCATATCTTTTTTAGATTGATTTGCCATAGAACTTTTCAAAAATTGATCATGTAATGATTTAGCGTATCTTGTTTAAAACAGTTGGGAAATAGAGGATATGATGGTCAGAGCATGTATTAAGATCTTCAAACAAGTAGTAGATTCAAGATGTTCATCAGAGGATACATAGTTGCTTTGTCTTCTTTGGAGCATTGACTTTTTTAGTGTTGACTTTTTCATAGGATACATAATAACTCAGAGTCAGATGATCAGACGATTGATGTGATTATCAAAGGCAAAGGAAATCACTTGCTTGTCATGCTTATCAGAGGTAGACGATCAGGTGCTTGTTGAATTTATTAGGTAGACAAATAGTTGCCTTTTGAATTTATTAGAGGCAGATGAACATATGCTTGTTGGAGTCATCAGAGGTAGATGAATAAACGTTTATTGGATTCATCAGAGGCAAATGATCCAAAAGATATTTTCTTTAATCGGAGGTAACTGAGCCAAGGCATTGCTTATGTTTCTAGAGGCAAACGGGGCACAACGTTGTTCTCATCACCAGAGTTAGAGAAATGGAGCAAAGCGAAGTCGTGTTATATATCTGTCTTCATCCAATTATCATAGGATAGATATAAGAATCTATTAAACAAACACTTGATATAGGACCAGAACACTTAAATAAAATGTTAGTGCATTAATTTGTTCCCACAAACGATTTTCTTGTGAACAATATTTTGACCATATCTTCTTGGGAGCAATATTTTGACCATATCTTCTTGTGAACAATATTTTGACCATATCTTCTTCTGAACAATATTTTGGCCATATATTCTTTTCACTTAGGTCAAAGATTTCCTTTAATTATAATTCTGAGTCGTATCTAATTTTAGATTGTGTTCAACAAACTTATTCACGCGAATCTTCCTTCATACTGTTGATAGATTAGTGCAGGAACGAATTCGGTCTTGTTCTTGAATATTCCTAAATTCTGATTCGTCTAAGTCTTTTCTTCATAATGAATTCTTTTAATCAGAGTCGTTGACTTTCCATCAAAGCCATTGACTTTCTTTTTGGAGTGAGATGTTGTGTTTCCTGGATAATAAAAATTAGAGGCATAATTGCGTTTCTTAGAGTTAGTGTCTTTGGGCAAATCACATTGTTGAATCATCAGAGTTAGTGCAACATTAAATGTTGTGTAACGCCCCGGATTTTTAATCCACGACATTACTTAAAAATACTGATCGCTTAGAAAAACTTATGACAATTTTTTTAAGAATACTTAACATTTATTTATTTAAATAATTACTAACAACCACATTATTTAATATAATTAAGAAAATGTTTATTCAAAAGCTAAAACAAAGTAAAAACAATTATTCCTAACGGAAGGGAACCCACTTCCGTATTTCTAGAATTCTAGTACATTTTAAAAGTTGGTGACAAAAACATTTTAAAAGTTGATGTTTCTAGCTTCATCATTCTTATTTTTGTTCTAAGTCAATTTATGTAGGTAAAGCTTTACTTCCTTTAACTAGACTCCTTCACTAGGGAAATAACATTAGTTTGATCAAACTTCTTTTAGCTAAGCTTTTTTGAATGTCCTCGTGATTTTTTTGAGCCTCTTTCAAAAACCAAGACATGATCTCGAACGGTGGAGATCCCGTTTGTCTTTTACAATTGTGGTCGAATGCTACTTATCCTCTGAGTCTTCAAAATTTATGTGTCTCTTTACCCACTAAAATTCCATATGGTCAAAAAATTGTTCTCCTGACTAAGGCTATTCCAGCTAATTAATCTATCTCTATTTTTAAACAATGTTTCGAATGTTTACTTAATCTAAATAAACATCAAACTTGTCTTGCCCCTATTGTTGATGGAAGCATGGGAACTGTTTGGTTCACCCAAACTTTTCCTTGTGAAACTGTAGGTGCACAAAGTGGTACCATAGAGAATTGGAGGGACTTTCTTATAGGTAGATTGCTCCCTTCAGGCCTTAGTGAGAAACATACTAGAGTATATCCTTACCAACCACAACTTGTTTCGAGGCAACTAGGTTTTCTCAAATGTTACCTACTTCCATTCTTTTAACTGCCAAATATATCCCATCTTCTAGCAAGTTATCTTGGTCTAACTTCGAGCTCAGTGAGAAAAGGAGAAGGAAGTTAAAGTTAGAGTATTATCCTTCCATTCACCAATTGCTTTTATACTACTATTAGCTTCGACACTTGGTGGAAATCATATTTCAACAACATTTTGTAGTCCTTTTCTGAATGCTTCCAAGGTCAACCTGCTAATAATTCTTCTTTGCAGACAGGGAATCCTAGCACCAAGAGCTCATGTATGCATCTCGAAGAAATTATTAAATTCGACAAATATTTCAAGACTACTTTCAAATTTAGAGAACTTGGTTGAACTGTGAAGTATGTAGCTGGAGAGTTAAGCGAGAATATTAGAGTTAAAAATGAAAACTTGAATCTGATAAAAAATTTAAAACTAAGTCTTCGAACACTAGTGAGCTCGAATTCATTTCTCCTAAATTTTCTATTTTACAAAATGCTCCATTAAAAGTAGCAAAACATCTTTTAGGTCTTGAATGGTTTATGCCCTTTAAATTAGACCTTCTTTACAAGTTATCGCTAGTTGGTACCATCTTTTGAATATCCGTTCTAATCTTGGAATTGACTTGCACACAAGAAAATTGTTTTATGCACCAAAAGGTAAATTTTCTAATACTCTTTATACCATATTCTCTCATACTAAGTTTAACTTCAGTCAACTTTAACAGATGATTTAATCACCAATGTTTTTGAAGAAAACTAGCTAGAAGAAGGAGGAACGAGATCTTATTCCGTTGATTGAATCGTTAAAAGAAGAAGAAGCCCCAAAGAAAAAGAAGTGAAGCTAAGTCGAAAATGGCACCTTCCTCAACTCACTCTTCAGCCGCTGAGGTAATTTTCTAACCTTCATTTCACACTTGTTTATTATGTTATTTCTAAATACTCTTGGATCTAAAGGCCTTGTAAAAACTATTTCGAAGAAGGTAATGAAGTCTCAAGAAGTGCAGCCAAAATCATCCAAAAAGTCTACTAAAGAAGTATGTTTCTATCTTTTCTTACTAATTTATATCTTTATAGTCCCATTTATCTTATCATCCTTTTACTTGTCAACATGATGAAATACCTAAAATTCCTTTAAAGCAGAAATCCCGAATTAAAAAGGAACAAGAATCCTCGAAACACATTAAACACTTCATGGCATAAATGTTGATGAAGTAAATGATGATGTGGATGACACGATTCCTATTGGTAACCTTATCTCCATCAGAAGTACCTTTGAATCAACCAACATTTGAACCACTTGAGGTTTTTTACTAAGTATTTACTTTTTGATTTTAAAGGTAAGCATGTTTCCATTATCTAAGTAAGCTTTTTGGATTTCCAGAAAAACATAGTTACGGAAACCTAATCATCCATTCAACCTACTGAAGATATGAAATCTCCTCGAAAAGAACCTGTAGAGATTAAGACACAAGAAAAATACAGTGCTCATGTTTGTGAAAATATCAACCATGTGACTTAGGTTACATCCAATAAAGACGAACCTACTTTAGAGGTTGTTGTAAGCTCTCATGGTACTTCTCCTTTGAAGAAATCAGGTGATGATGAAACACATGAGGAGAGTCCTGAGGTTGAAGGGGAATTACCGTCAAAGCAATCACCTGATAAAGTTAGTGTCGAATCCATATCAAAACTGGACAACCTTTTTCTCCCTTCAAGGGTGTTAGGGAGTTCAACGAACGTTGGTTTCAAAGTGGATGCTTTTCAAAGCCAACTCGAACAAGATGCTTTAGCTGTCATTGATGACTTACTTTCATTTTCAATACTTCAAAGAACTCTACAGTTCAAGAGTCTCATGGCAACATAGTTTTGGAACATGTTGAGGAGACAACCGACAACCTAATTCACAAATGTTGAGCCATTGTTTTGACAAGTGAAAAACATAACAAAAAGGGGTTTGAATTGTGTTTTTAAGGTGATAAGGATCTAAAGAGCATGAAGATGATCCATATTTTTAATAAATTAGGATGAACTTTATTTATTTTAATTTGGTTTGTAATAATTCATAGTTTACTTTAATTTGGAATTGTAATAGTTTTAATATAGATTTAGTTGATGTTATATGTAAGTGAAGAAACTTTGCTTCCTTACATTTAGTTTATTTTTATAAAAAATGATGTAAGCCCAATTTGGGCCTAGAGAATGGTGTCACTTATGACTCATTTAGGTTTAGAGATAATTTTACTATAACTATGAATTTGTAACCTCATTGAAGGGATTTTTTTTTTTTGAATGAATTACAATTTCTCTAATGAGATTTGTGAGTGAGTTAGGTCTCCTCTTTAAGTTCTTGGATTAGAACTTGCTTGAGTCTTATCAATGGCTTCCTTACCATTGTAGCGATTCTTCATTGGCTTATCAATCATCCTTGATTGTGGCGCCTTCTTCATCTTCTCAACCTAATCCATCTTTTTTTTCTTTATAATTTTTAGTTTCCTTTACATCAAACCCTAATACACATTTTCTATCAATTTTCGTGTTCAACAACCTGCGATCATATCCTTAGTTCTACAAACTTATTTTCGGTGATTCAACAGCCTAACTTGCGTTTTAGAACGTCATCTTTCACCTCGATTTGGAATCGTCCGATTGGTGAAACATAAATTGCTAGTAAAATTCTGTTTATGCGTTTCAGAACGTCATCTAATACACAAATGGTGCCAATTTTCGTGTTCAGTAACCTGTTACCATATCTTGAGTTCTACACACTTGTTTTCGGTGATTCAACATTCTAACTTGCATTTTGGAACGTCATATTTCACCTCGTTTTGGAATCGTCCGATTCGGAGTTTCGTAGCTCTGTTTATCGTATTCTCCAATAATACGCGATTTTGGATCCAATCTGTAAGTTTCCAACCTAGAACGATCCTTAAAGTGAATCATTACAAATAGGATTATATCATAAGGTCTTAAATACTCTTGTTCAAATAGAGGATACTATATAAATGTGATAAAGCAAAAACTAATAAAGAGGTAAAGAGATGAAACACAATACAATTTATCTTGGTTCACCACCAACATAGTGAAGGTGCCAACACGAGAAGGGGGTTGAATTGTGTTTGACAAAGATGATAACTTTTTGCTAATTTGATGAAGCCTGATTGATTTTTATAAATTACTTGGATAAGAAGCAATCAAATTTAGAGGTAGCAAACAATGAAAGCATTAATAATTTGACACATAAATTTATCCTCGTGCACCACTAACTTGGCTACATCCACACCCCTCATTCAAAAGGCTTTAATCCACTAATTCAATTACCTTGAATTACAAAGAACGTGACTCTCCAAGCCAGTCTTCCCAAACATCTTGACAACCTTAGAATTTTTAGGAACTAACCACCTTGACCCTACAGGCCTAGTCTTCTTCTAACAACCTGACAACCCCAAATTGAAGAAGGAACTAAACCACTATCGGGTTGGATACGAAAATTGGAACTTGAGTAATTGCTTCTAACAAAGCTGATAATAATAATAATTCACACACTCTAAGAAATGAACACTCAAAAAATATTTGTAACTTGAACAAGTGTTTCTCTCTTTGAACTCTAAGACTACTCTTTTCTGCTTTTCGATGATTTTCTTCTTCAACCTTGAGTATTTATTAATAGTTAAAATTTAGGCTTCAATTCAGTCCTTGTTTAATTCTGAATTGTATTTTGTTCAGATTGTATGTGTAAATTCCTCAGATTGATTTTGTTCCTATTTTGTTTAGATTGAGATCGTAAATTCTTCAGATTGATTATGTTCGTATTTTGTTCAGATTGCATTTGTAAATTCTTCACATTGATTATGTTCATTTTTTGTTGTAGATAAATCTTGACCAAATCTTCTTTAAATCTTCTACAAATCGTGACCATATCTTCATTCATACTCTTTGAAGTCAAATATATTGTTCTCGTGAAATACTTTTGTTATCATAAAAACTGTTAGTATAAAGTCAAATTGGTTCCAACAATCTCCCCATTTTTTATGATGACAAAACTTGTATTTTTTATAACAACTTATTTATATGTCTTTGGGCCCCCTTAACTTAGGGCTCCCCCCAAGTCTAAGTATCATTTTCTCGCCACTTTATCAAATATATTTCTCCCTCTTTTGTCATAAGACAAAAAGACTAGAAAGTGAGACTTTTTTTTTTTTTCATTTTTTTTTGTTTTTTTAATAACATTAATATAACAAATTACAAGAAAATATAAAAACTAATGTAAAGCTAAATTACTTTGAAGTTATCACAAAATTAGTCAGGTATGAAGGTAACGTTTATGTTTTTCTTGATGAAGTCAAACCTATCTTCAGGTAGTGGTTTGGTGAATATGTCAGCCATTGGTGTTAGTGTCTACAAACTGAATGTTTAGTACCTCTTTTTGAACAAAGTCCCTAATGAAGTGGTGTTTGATCTCTACGTGTTTAGCTCTAGAATGTAAGATAAGGTTTTTGGTTAGACAAATGGCTGAGGTGTTATCACAATAGATGAGAATGTTAGATTCTAGGATTTTGTAGTGTTCAAGTTAATGCTCCTTCCAAAGTAGTTGAGAACTGCAGCCAGCTGCCAAAATGTACTCAACCTCTATTGTTGACATTACAATGGTGTTTTGTCTCTTACTTCACCAAGATATTAAGTTGTCACCTAGAAATGTGTAGTTGACAGTAGTGCACTTTCTCTCAAGTTTATCTCCAGCATAATCAGAATCACAGTATCCACTTTATTTGTACTTAGAAGATTTCTTGTAGAACAAGGTAAGTTTGGTAGTGCCTTTTAGATATCTATGGATTCTCTTAACAGCAGTTAAATGTGATTCCCTAGGGTTAGCTTGAAATCTTGCAAGTACGTATACACTAAACATGATGTCAGGTCTGGAAGCAGTAAGGTAAAGTATGGATCCTATCATTCCTCTATAGATTTTTTTGGTCAACTTTTTCGCCTGAGTCATCTTTTCAAATGAACAAGTAAGGTGCATTGGTGTAGCCATACTCATCTTAAACTTCCTAAGATGCTCTTTTTTATATACCTTTTTGACATTGCTGAATTTGTATCCCTAAGAAGAATTTAAGTTTTCCCATCATACTCATTTGAAATTCAAGCTGCATTAATTTAGAAAATTCTTGGCAAAGAGTGCCATTAGTAGATCCAAAAATAATATCATCAACATAAATTTGAATAATAAGAATGTCATCTCCTATTGATTTTCTAAAAAGTGTATTATCTACTTGTCCTTTTTCAAAGTTATTTTTAAGAAAGAAGATACTAAGTCTATCATACCATGCCCTAGGTGCTTGTTTTAGACCATACAAAGATTTCCTAAGTTTAAAAACATGATTTGGAAATTCAGAACTTTCAAAACCAGCGGGTTGTTGAACACAGACATCTTCAGTTATATAACCATTTAGAAAAGTAGTTTTAACATCCATTTGAAATAATGTAATGTTATTATTTACAACAAAAGAAAGTAAGATACGAATAGCTTCTAGCCTACCCACTAGAGCAAATGTCTCAATGTAATCAATGCCTTCTTGCTAATTATAGCCTTGTGCGACAAGTCTTGCCTTGTTTCTGACCACTTCACCTTTTTCATTTAGCTTGTTTCTGAAAACCCACTTGGTTCCAATAATGTTCTTCTTTGGTCTAGGTACTAGATCCCAAACATCATTCCTCTTAAATTCATTTAACTCTTCTTGCACTGCAAGAATCCGTCCATCATTTGCCAATGCTTCATCAACAATGGTAGGCTCAATTGATGACAATGAGCCAAACTAAGTGGTTTGTTTAATGATGATCTGATCCTTAAAGGATCACTTGCACTTCCAATGAGATGAGATGACTTGTACTTTCATCGAGATCTTTCTTTTGCCTTATCTTGACTGTTTCTAACTTGATCAGATTCATCATCTGAAGATTTATCATCTTCTGGTTTATTTGCATCTGCTTCTTTTGGTTCTGGTAAATCTGCAATATCCTTAACTTACTTTGACTCTTTAAGGTCAAACTGTTTGTCATATAACATAATATAAATCAAATAATTGAAAAATGAAATCCATACAACCAAAACAACGGTTTTGTTTTAGGTGGTTTCTGCTTGTTTCTGAAAACCAAACTTGTACGCTACTTCTACTGAAGTGTTCAAATTTTGTGGATCTCCTTGTATCTCTAATCTTTTGAAAACCTACAAAACACTTATCTAGCTTTGATTTTTAAGATCAAGCTTCTTGTTATCTCCCTGTCGGTGCACTTGTCAAACTCCTTGAAGGTGACTGCATTTATCATGAATCTTATGGACTTATGATTGCATTTTTCATGAATGTTATCTCCTTTCATGGAATTTTAATACCGTCAGTATTCTTTGGAATAGTATAACCATCTTCCACCAAGTCCCAGAGTTTAGGAACTTGTGAAATAAAGAAACTTCTCAGCTTGTCCTTCCACTACTCAAAACGTTCTCCATCAAATAGAGGTGGTATATTGATGTTTCCTCCAAGAGCCTCTTCACTGAATCCAGACATGTGAACCGTTGAATCTTTCCTCAAACACTGTAAAGTGCTCAGCCTTGAGACCGAGTTCTGATGCCAATTGAATATGCAAACACGAGAAGGGGGGGGTTTGAATTATGTTTGACAAAGTTGACAACTTTTTGCTAATTTGGTGAAGGCTGGTTGGTTTTTATGAATTACTTGGATAAAAAGCAATCAGATTTAGAGGTAGCAAACAATGAAAGCATAAATAATTTGACACATAGATTTATCCAGGTTCACCACTACCTTGGCAACATTCAATCCCTTCATTCATAAGCCTTTAATCCATTAATTCCATTACCTTGAATTACAAAGAACCTGACTCTCGAAGCTAGTCTTCCTAAACATATTGACAACCTTACAATTTTTAGGAACTAACCACCTTGACCCTACAACCGAAGTCTTCTCCAAAGAACCTAACAACCTAAGATTGAAGAAAGGAGCTAACCACCTTGACCCTACAAGCCAAGTCTTCTCCTTACAATCTAACAAACCCAAATTGAAGAAGGAACTAAACCATTATCGGGTTGGATACGAAAATTGGAACTTGAGTAGTTGCTTCTAACAAAGATGATAATAATAATAATAACTCACACACTCTAAGAAAAGAACACTCAAAAAATATTTCTAACTTGAACAAGTGTTTCTCTCTTTGAACTCTAAGACTACTCTTTTCTGCTTTTCGATGATTTTTTTCTTCAGCCTTGAGTATCTATTTATAGTTAAAATTTGGGCTTCAATTTAGTCCTTGTTTCATTCTAAATTGTATTTTGTTCAAATTGCATTTGTAAATTCCTCATATTGATTATGTTCCTATTTTGTTTAGATTGAGATTGTAATTTCTTCAGATTGATTATGTTCGTATTTCGTTCATATTGCGTTTGTAGATTCTTCACGTTGATGCTATTCATATTTTTATTGTAGATAAATCTTGATCAAATCTTATTCAAATCTTCTACAAATCTTAACCATATCTTCTTTCATACTCTTTGAAGTCAAATATATTGTTCTCGAAATATACTTTTATTATCATAAAAACTCTAAGTAAAAAATCAAATTGGTTCCAACACATAGTAGCTACGTCCAATCTCTTCACTCTGAAGGATTTAATCCACTGATACCAAAAGTCATGTGACGCCCGTTGAACACCTACTAGTCAATCTGACTGTTTCAAATCTTCTTAACCTTTTAAGGTTGTTTTTCTAGATAACTCTCACAAGAGAATGTTTACAAGGTATGCTTTCATAATGTATTTGAAGTTTTTCAACATTCAGAAATAACACGTATTTTTCACAAGTTGTTGTATATGTTTGCAATAGGTTTCTTGTATGTGTTATGTTTGTAGTGAAGATTACAAGTCTTATTATTGAAAACTTTAAAGAAGTTAGGGTTAAGAAATAGGATTCTTGTAACACCCCAGCCATTACCGTTACCGGCAATGCTACCTCACGACCTTCTCGTCCCCCTAACCACCCAGTGGAAATAACGAGTTTTTGCCTTCCGTGGGATTCGAGCCTGGTACCTGGGGGATAAGTACCGCCACCACACAGTCCCACTACCAATTGAGCAGGTCGGGGTGTTACAATTCTTGTATGTGTTCTATTTGGAGTCTTTTTAAGTGTTATGTTGGCATGAAATCAGGATGTAAAAATCAATCGAATTGAATCTTCAGATATTTTGGATCAGCATAAAAAACTTGTCCAAATACGACTTCATAATTGATTCAGCGTATCTTGATAAAGGAGGCAGGAAAATCAAAGGATGACATTATAAGAGGATGTCATGTCTTTCTTGACTCAAAGGATAACTCCAACTTTGATGAGTAAAAGATGTTCAGATGTTGAGATAGTGACTTCTTCAATGTTCTGGGCTCATTTGTTTGACTAAAGAAAGTTGACTTTTTATCATAGCGTTATCTTTGTTAGATTATTTATAGAATGAGAAACCCAAGAAAGGGGGATTTGAATTTTGTTTTATTTTAAAGAAAGTTTTACATTTTTATAGAGATTTTTAGGGTTTCTAGTTGTTGTCCTGATTGTAAGAAATCTGCATGTATCATGAAGTTTTGTATCAAATTTTCTGAGATTGATTTGCCAATAAAGTTTGCAAAAAAAAATCCTTGAAATTGATTCCACAAATCTTGATATGAAGACTTAGGAGCGGAGGATATTGTGATTAGATTATGTCTCAAAAACCTTATGGGTGTTTTTCAGAGGATGCGCAAAAGCGTTATCTTTTTTTAGAGTGTTAATATTATCAGAGCTTTGACTAATAATAGCATTGACTTATCAGAATGAGATGATCACTTCATGTTCCATTAACTTAGATCAAACATCAGAGGAAGCAATGTAAACTCATAAGGAATAAAATGTTCCGAAGACTGCACACTAAAACAAAACATTAGTGTTTTAAATTGTTCCCACAATATACATGTATTGTCTTTGGCTTAACATTTGATCATTTATGATCAAAATATAACAATAATTTAGTCAAAAAAATATAATAATAAGACCAATTTTCAAAATGATACTAACTCTGCTCCATAATAAGTCTTACTTGCTACATTTCAAAAAATAAAACTCTAAAGATAATGATATTAGACCATTTCAACTTTTTTTATTTATTTTATAAATTCTTTTAATCAGAGATAATCTTATTTCAACGTTAATCAATGCTTTATATGCTATGTAATAGTAGCATTTAATTATCTGTAAAAAAAAATAGTACCCTCTAATTAACCTATCAATCGCCTTCCTCATTTTTTCTTTTGCTCTATTTTTTTTTTCTTCACTCAAGAAAGGTAATTTAGAGAAACTTTTTGACTTGAAATTACTTTTTTCAGTCGTTTCTTCCTTTTTTTTGTTTAAATATGTTTTTGGTCCCTGTAAATATGACCTTTTTTGATTTTGGTCCTCGTAATATTTTTTTTTTTTGTTTACATACCTGTAATATCAAAATAGATTTATTTTTGGTTCTTACCGTTAAGTGGACGTTACAAAAATGTTAACTCACAAAGGGAAACAATTTTTGATCCCTGTAAATATAACACTTTTCAATTTTAGTCTCTGAAAAATATTTTTTTGAATTTCATCCCTGCAATATTAAAAAATCTTTTTAAATATAAAATAACATACAAATTGATCTTTATTAATAATAAACTTATGCCAAGTGATGTTTAAAATATTTTCACTTCAATAATTTAAAATTTATTAATTTTCTGTTTTATTTATTTATTATTATTAAATTAATTTTCATTTCTTGTTTCAAAAAATCACTAAAATCTTCTGTTTTATTTAATTATTATTATTAAATTAATTATATTAGTATAAAATAATTATTAAAATAACTTTAGATTTAAGTTTTATAATTTTAATTAAAATCTCCTTTTACGCTTTAGATTTTTTTCATTGTAACTTAAAATAAATAAAATATATACTAGGTGATAGATTTATTTTAATCATTATTTTATACTAATATAATTGTAGTTAATATAATATTAATTTTATTTTAATTATAATATAATATTATATGTTTATTTTATATTATATAATTGTAGTTAATATTATATTATTTTAATCATTATTTTATACTAAAATAAATCTATCACCTAATATATTTTAATTATATTAATTATATTAATAATAATAATTAAAATAAACATATAATATAATATAATATAATTAAAATAAACATATAATATTATATTATAATTAAAATAAAATTAATATTATATTAACTACAATTATATTAGTATAAAATAATGATTAAAATAAATCTATCACCTAATATATATTTTATTTATTTTAAGTTACAATGAAAAAAATCTAAAGCGTACAAGGAGATTTTAATTAAAATTATAAAACTTAAATATAAAGTTATTTTAATAATTATTTTATACTAATATAATTAATTTTATAATAATAATTAAATAAAACAGAAGATTTTAGTGATTTTTTTGAAACAAAAAATGAAAATTAATTTAATAATAATAAATAAATAAAACAGAAGATTAATAAATTTTAAATTATTGAAGTGAAAAAATTTTAAACATTACTTGGCATAAGTTTATCATTAATAAAGATCAATTTGTATGTTATTTTATATTTAAGGAGATTTTTGAATATTGCAAGGTTGAAATTCAAAAAAATATTTTTCAGGGACTAAAACTAAAAAGTGTTATATTTACAGGGACCAAAAACTGTTTCCCTTTGTGAGTTAACATTTTTGTAACGTCCATTTAACGGTAAGGACCAAAAATAAATCTATTTTGATATTACAGGGATGTAAAGAAGGAAAAAATATTACGAGGACCAAAATCAAAAAAGGTCATATTTACAGGGACCAAAAATATATTTAAACCTTTTTTTTATATTTAAATTCGTAATTTTCACACATATATAGTTTTTCTTTCATGTTTTCTCACGATCTTGTCATCTTTGTGCAACGTTGTTTTTGTTCGCCGTTTTGGTGTGATGTTGTGTTGATTTCCCGTCTTTGTTGTGGTGTTTGTTTGATCCATATTGACAAATCAATTTCGATCCAGTGTGGATAATTTTGACGTCTCAACATTATGGCTCCAAAAGCAGGGGTATTCCGAACACTTCAATTTTTGTCACATTTGTAGACTTTGTTACATTTATAGACATTTTGCCATTATATGCTATTAACTTAGATGTTGTGAGTTTATTCGCAGATTCATTCTTTTCAGTTTTAGCGACTTTAAATTGTATTGATCGATGTAATTTCTATCAATTTAAATGAATGAATACCATATTTTCGTAAAAAAAAAAGTACCATCTATTTAATAATGCATACGCAGTCCCACATATGTAGGTGAGCTAAGGAACATCGAAGATGTATTAAAGAGGGTGAATACTATTTATTTTACTAAACTATCCTTATCAAATTTCGATACATTTAACATAATCATAAATGCAAAGCATAATATATTAAATTGAGAGTAGTGTATGTAGTATATTAATTAGATAGTTTAATTAAAAAATAATATTAGTTAATATAACCTTTAATGTTGAAAAGGTCAATTCTTTTACCAATATTGTTAGATATACAATTAGATATAGTTGGAGTTTGTGAAATGTAGTTAAAAGTTATTTAGCATTTTTTTTACAACCGAAAAGTTAGTTAGTATTAGTTACAAATTAGTTACTATTTGTTAACTTAGTTAAAATTACTATATACAAACGTATCCTACACTAATTAATCAACTTTCTCTCATTCATTCTGATCTAAAATTCATGAACTTTACCATGGATATCAAAAAAATAGGTCATATATATTACGACAAGGAGGGAATCCTGTATTACTTCTCAACAAATGGGTCCTAAAATTCATGAACTTTACCATGGATATCAACAAATAGATCATATACATTATGACAAGGAGGGAATATTCTATTACTTCTCAACAAACAGGTCATATATATATTTTAAGTTTGATCATAACAAGTCTTCTTGAGGCGAATGTTAAGGAAATAAAAAATAACTTTTGAATAGAAAATCACACTTTATACAATTCTAAAGTATAAATTATATACTTTAAACTCTTAACAAATATCCTTGAAGCACTTGTTAACATTTCACATTACAATGTGACTATAAACATTTAAGTGGTCTGATCAAGAACATATGATTCACCTTTTAAAACATACTTTGATTTATTAAATCTAAAATAATTAATTTAAATTGTGAACCATATGATCTTTAATCGAAAAAATGAAATAGGTGTGACTAGCTATAGTTATAAGATTGTTTTTTCAACTCGGATCTATTACTATGACACTTACAATTAATTGGACAAAGGAAGTAGATAATATGTATTTTATGGTTTAAATTAACTGTCTGTAATCGAAGTCACAATTTAAGTCATATGTCACCACAATATAAATATTTAAAACTTAACTGCGACTGCGGCTGCAATTTAAAATCACAATTCATATATGGAGAGGTATAGTAGTTTGATTTGTACCTTGGAAGGAAAGATGATTTGTCGCTGAAGATCAAGAAGATGAGTGGGTAGTTGTGACTCATCTGGTTCATCTGTCACGTCCGGTACATCTACTTTATATTGTTGTTGGTCCAATGATGACATTGAAGAAAATTCATCATCTGTCACGTCCGGTACATCTACTTTATATTGTTGTTTATCAAACTAACCTCGGCTTCATCTTTCCAAAGCAGCTTCAGTACTAAATAAGGAAGCTGATTCTCCAACAAAAGCACATCCATCCCCACAAGACTAACATTCGTATATAGAGTTTTTTCTAATCTAAAAGCACTTCATCGAAGTACTTCGCCGCCCAAATAAGCTTGTACTTCTCTCCTAACCTCAGGTCAAATATATACAAAATATTGATTACGACTGAATTGATAATTATTATAAAGGATTGATGATTAATTAAATAAATAATCATGTCTGTTTCATGAGCCTTATGTTCTTCTACTTATGTTATATATTTGAATTTGATTCTCACCATACAACCAATATTTCATATATGCTACAGTGAAGAAGATTCAATAAATGTATTGTTAATTTACGACGAGATTAAGAACTACAATCCTTAAAATTGAGTTACATTATATTTTTACCAACTGTCATGGAGTTTAGGGTAGTTTTGTAATTAAGAAGCTTATATGATCAACTATGATACTCTTTGCATGTTGATGATGAAACATTCTTTGGTGAGATCAATGTAAATTTTAACCAATCAAAGAGGTGTTTTAGAAAATGTGTTTCTGTAACGCCCCGGATTTTGATCCAAGACATTACTTAAAAATATTTATTTTCTTTCAAAAATGACATAATTTTTTTTTTAATTTTTTTTTAAAAAAAACAGAAGTAGTTGATCATGTGATTAATAAAATTTCACTAGTAAATAAATTGATTTCATTTTTTTCTTTATGAAATAGCACAACGCAAATTTTACTGGATGTTATTATTATTATAAAAATAATTTGCTAATTGTAGAAAATGGTCACTTACGTCCTAAAATAGAATAAATTCTCCTTAAATGAAATAAAAACAACTGATTTAGATTTTTCCTAGCGGAAGGACCTCACCTCCGCATTTCTATTTAAAATTGACGAAAAAATAAATAAACTTTAAAAATGTGCCACATCGGGCTTATCACTACAAATATTATTATTTTTAATTAAAGTATCCCTTTTTCCCACGCGCGTGCGCCAAGCAAACGTCATTCACGTAACTCTTCGAAATCCTTAGTACCTAAATGTTGGTGTAAGGGGTCAGTTCATCCCACGGCAAAAATTAAACCAAATAATAAGTTAATAATCATAAAATATAAATATAAAATCTTTTTGTAATAAAAGATTTAGAGAAACTGATTTTTGTTTTTTTTTTTTTATCATTCACAGGGATGTATCAAAAGTCATAAAAAAACATCTAAATAAATCGAGTAGCAACTCACCTTAGAGCAAATAATTAGATCAAAATAAAAATAACAATAAAATGAATTGCAAATTGTGCATGCTCCTAAACATATATGATCCGCATATAACCAGCCACACAGGCGTCAACACAGAAGTCACTCATACCAATGGGGAAAATTAAACCAGCCACACAGGCGTCCACAAAGATGCATATGATATGTCATGAAATGATAATGATGCTCGAAATTTAAAAATCACTAGCCACTTAGGCAACCACAAAGAAAATGTCATAACACGAATAACCAACCACTTAGGCAACCACAAAGGGAGAACTATTCAAACCATAAATCATCAGCCACTTAGGCAACCACACAGATAATAATATTTAAAACACAAATAACCAGTTACAAAAATCAACTTAATCATGTTATCACAATTAAAAATTAGAACTTTTCATCAATTCTCTCAAGACTCATATAGTATTCACAAAAATCAAAACTTTGAAATAAAATAGCACAAAAATCGAAACTTTAAATTAAAACATCCGAACAAACATATTACTCATGAGATCATAATAAAAATCATAACTTTATAATTAAATATACCTAGACAACAGAAAAATTGTAACTTTACATCAAATATATGACAACAAGCATATTGCTCATGTTATAATAATAAAAATCAAAATTTTATAATTAATTTTATCGAGGTAACCATATTATCATAAAACAAAATATTATAATTAAATCATCTAAGGCAAACATATAATCAACATTTTTCTTTTAACACATCAAGACATCATATAAATATCTTACAAATTATTAATTTAATATTCGGCCTAACCTTGCATGGAGAAAAGCCCTTACCTTGAGTGCTTTCCTTCCAGGCGACACTATATAGCCCTCGAAAATCTCACCAAGATGAAGGAACGAAAGTTTAGAACTTTGATCGGAATACGAGGGAATGTGAGGGTGGTTGTTTGAGTGGCTTAGAAAATATTTGAGATAATGAAACGTTGGTAATGGAGTGTGGGTGATTATGACTTCTTTTTCTCTACCGCAAGTTTTATCGTGTCCTACGAATGAGAGGTGTATGTGACTAATAAAGGAGACGTGGGGCTGATCCGAGAGAAGGAATAATTCTCTTCCTTGAGTTTAATTGCACTCATGAATAAGGAATTCAATTGAAATAATACCATTCAATGACCAACCGTTAAGAATTAATTGACATTCATGTATTTATTGTTGCTAGTTACACATTTGAATGGACACAAGGGAAAGTGCACGGTCCTATAAACTAAATACTATTAAATTAAAATATACTTATCAAAGGAAGTAGTATGGGTGATTCAATTTTGACTTAGTCAAAATTGACTTGGTCATTGTTCACTCTAAGACAGAAATTTTTAGTTAATAATAAAAATCCCAATAATTAAATAATTAATATAAAAATACTTCATCAAATAATTGAACATCCAATAAATAATTATCTTACTATCATCACACTGAATTAATAAAAACAGAATAAACAAAACTAAGGGTTTTAAATTAATTAATTAAAATAAAGGATGTTACAGTTTCTAACACTCTTCATATTTAGAATGTCTTTTTAGTTGTCACTTATGAGAATGAACTACCATATATGGACTAAGTTATCACTAACACAAATTTTAAACTTACTATCATACATGAAATAAATTTGTCACTAATGAGATTAAATAATTAATAAATCTTATCTCTTTTGCTAAACATATTCAAAAGTATGTACAATGTAAAACAAAGACATATAAAGGCTATTCATATTTAGAAGTGAAATTTTATAAGAAATATATTGCACTCAATCAAGGACAAACTTTCAACCTTACTGAACTTTCAATACCGAAGCCCAAGATTATTAGCACCATCTAAATATCTAAAAATTCGTTTAACTACAATAAGATGAGATTCCATGGGACAAGATAGAAATCTTGCACACAGTCCTACAACAAAAACAATATCAAGTATGCTAAGGAAGATAAAGAAGAGATCCATTCATTCCTCTGAATTCCATTTTAGAAATTGATTGTCCTTCTTCATCTTTGTCTAGATTTGATGAAGGATGTATGGAGGTAGCCATATATAGGGAGCATATCAAATGAGAGGAGTTTTACAATGAGAGGGTGAGAGAGTTAAATCTTGACTATACAATCATACATGGATGGTCATGATTAACAGTTTTTTAAGTAGCACATGATCACTTAAAATAGTCACATGACTTTTTCTTCTAATCTTGCTCATCCATGTATGATCATCCATGTATGATTGTGTGATTAATATTTAACATTATCACTCTCTCATTGTAAAACTCCACTCATTTGATGTGTTCTCCCATATATTTCAAAAAAAAAGAAAAGAAAAAAGAGACAAAATTGTAAGACCAAATCAAAACCTAATGAAACTGAAAAGTCAATCTAAATAAAAAGGGGACATAATTGAGAGTGATGTTTAGGAGAACCCTTTGAACGAGTATTGTAGGTGTTACCATCTTTTTTTTTCTTGTAGAATCTATGATTTTTTCCTTCGAGCATTGGATAAATAACGCGTGAATTTACTAGTTGAATCTGCAAAGAGAAGAGCTTGAGATCTCTAAGGTATCGTAACTTCATCCTCAACATCACCCCAAAATTGATGAAGAATACGCATATTTTATTGAACAACAGGGTTGAAATTCGGCAGCGCAACCCATCTTTACCGTGATCAACATGTAACTCAACCCTGGATCGAATTGTATTTGTGAACTCATCCTCAAGAGTACGAATAACCTTCTCATGAGTCAATTTTTTTGAAACAACGGTCCTAAACCCTAAATTAGTTATATAATTATTTTACTAAGATATAGCCTTGCTAAATATAATTTCTTTTAAAATAAAACTATTAGAGTATAAGATATCGATCATGAAGGAATAAAACTCGTCATTAATTAAGGAATAAATTTAAAATAAAAAACTTATAGTAAAAATAATCCAACTTCGTTGTCAGTTATTAGAGTTGAATTCCCATTAGTCTTTCTATTCACAACATCATAAAAGAAATAATCATAAAATCAATAAATAAACGTCCAAACAAATCTCCAACTTATAATAATCATCTGCATCTTGAGGAACGTCTGTGTCATTGCAACGCCAACCACAAATAAATGTAGGGTGGATATACCGAAGTCACATTATGACAAACATAATACGATTAACATTGCGTAATCACATATAGCACATAATATCACAAGATAGTATCCAAGTTATGATCGAGTAATGACAATATAATGGAATGCAGAAAATTGGTATGAAAAAATATGTTACACACAGAACTCATGCTATGCACGGGGAAATGGTAGCTTTTGATTTTTCTTTTCTTCTTATAATTTTTTATGCTAAAATATATCATGTAGTTCTCTAAGTTACAAGAGAATATCATATTTGATTCTTTAGTTTTTTTTATCAAGTTAGTATTTTATGTTTATGAAAGTTACAACATTGAACTATTTTTATTCCTAACCTCATTTTAATAATTTATAGTTAGAGATTTTTAAAATTGTACTATGAGAATTTCACAGTTAATTTCCCCAAAATGTATCTCACTCCAATTCTTTCTTGTTTAATTATTATTATTTTAAGTTGATTGATGGTTTATGTTCTTATGATTATTGCAATCAAAACTCCTTAAGAATTATATTAGTTTATTGAAAAAATTGGAAAATTTTCAGGTTTTAATTTTGCTAGTTTGAAATTATGATCATCAGTGTAAACATTTACAAAAATAAATGACAAACTTGATACCAAAAGAAAGATATCAAAAGTGATACCAAAAGTGAGACGTGTCTCTTCTTTGAGTTTTTGGGTTAGAACTTGCTTGAATCTTATCAATGGCTTCCTTACCATTGTGGTGATTCAAATCAACCATCATTTGGTATTCATAGGTTGTCACCAAGTGGTAATATCTGTTCTTGATTTCTGTTTTTATATTTTTGACGTTCTTGAAATTCTTGGAAATTTTGAAATTTTAGGTTAATTTCTTGAAATTTGATATTTGATTTTGTGTAATCTTGAGTTCCTAGTTGATAATAGGTGTTATAATATGTGCGGGAAGTTTTAGTTTGATTACTGTTTTATTTATTTTGATGCAATTTCGAGTCCTTAGTTGTTGTTTTCGAGAAAAAAATTGGGTTTACTTTCATCATCTTCTTCACCTGCAATTGTTCGATCCAAAAGTTCACTTACAAACATATTTTTGATGTTATTTCTTCCATACATGCTTGATTTTGGAAATTCAAAAGCCTAAATCAATAAGAAAAATGAAAGGAATTCAAATGTGCTTAAAAAAAATTTGAAAAGATAAGTTCTATGAAAAATTGATTCTGCAAAGAAGCATTTATTGAAAAAAAAAAAGAAAGGCATTTTGCACAAAAAAAAAATCCAGAATTGTTCACATTGAAACATAAAAAATGTTTGCATTCTATGTACCTCTTTTATGCATGACAAGTTTGATTTTAGTACATTACCTCCCACATATTTGGATCACTTAGTCATTTAATTCTAATCTTTCCTATTTCTTTGATAATCTACTTGAGTGTGTCTTCATTTACTTAGATTTTCTTGTATGTCATTTTAAATTATCTTAGTTTTGCCTTAGAGTTTTCCTTCTTGAAAATCTTGTGTTGATAGCTTTTGTGGATTTGTTACATTGTGTTTCGATTCTTTGATTTGGATTCTAGCTTGGGTTCTTTTTAACAACATGAAAGAGGAGTTTGAATGAAAAAAGGTAAGAGTGGACATCATTGAAAACAACCATCATTGAGTGATATACACGAATGATACATTTCTTGAGTGTAAATACTTAGTGAGTGCTGAGAGCCTTATTTTTATCTTCTTAACTTATTCTTGTTATTTGCTTGATTATTATGGTACTCGTTGTTTTGTTGTTTTTGAAATCATGAGTGGAAGTGAACTAAACCCCATTTCTCCTAGAGTTATTTATCTTATGGGTCACTTTACAAAAATGTTGAATTCTCAAATGAATGCCTTGAGAGAAGAGTTTTTGAATCAAAGAGATAGGAGATCTCATCATGGAAGATCTTCTCTAAATAAATATAGATTTGAAATTGAGAAATAAAGAAGATATAGAAGTTATGATGAGAAGGAAAAAAGGTATGAGAAGAGATTTAGATAAAAATAAAGATGATGTGAAATTTATGTTGAGGAGGAAAAGATGTATGAAAGGAGAAATAGAGAAAACGAACGGAGATATAGAGATTATGGTGAGGAGGAAATGATGTATGAAAGGAGAAATAGAGAAAAAGTAAGGAGGCTTAGAGATTTTGTGAGGGATGAAGTGGAACAAAGTTTGAGAGTGAAAAAGCAAGAAATTGAGTCCAAAAAAGGAATGCTCACCATCCATTAAAGTTAAAGGTGATTGGCCAAAGTTTTCTCAAAAGGATACTTGCAAGAAAAATTGATTTGAGAATTATGAGCCAAGACTTGAATGATTTTCTTGATAAATGTGTTGTTCTGCTTTCTAAAGTAAATTTGGTTCATGACAAAAAATTTGAAGAATGTGTTGGGATTCTTAACAAATATTTGTTTGCTAACTTGAATACTTACTCTTGTGTTAAAATTAAAGTTAGTATTTTGATATTTTCTATGAAGGGTAAATGTTTGCATGTAGAATTCATTGATAGTTGCACTACTACACCTCTCCTTACTCTTTCTTTTATTGCCAAATCTTTTAAACTTCCATATAATACTCTTAATTTGTTTGAGAGACTTGTCTTGTTTCAAAAATAATCTTCATTTGTTTATGATGAAATGAATGTCCATGAGGCTCAACTTGCTTTGAAGCATTTGGATATACAAAGTAACTTTTTGTCTGTCACCAATTTCAACCCAAGGAAGGTAACATTGGTGCTTAATGTCAATTTCAAGATGTATAATTTTATCTCTATCTTGAAAACTCCTTATATTGAAAACGAATATGTTGGATTGTTGAATAGAAAAAGTGGAGTTGTGTTTCACCTGTTTGGCACCTTTGGTGGTTTTTCATAATTTCCATTTGATCCTAGTGGTAGCGTTAACATTGTTCTTCATGTCTTTGACTTGTGTTTTTCTTCTTGTAGGTTATGATTGAGCTAAATTTGAGGTCAAATTTATTCTAAAAATGAGGGAACGATGAGGACCTAAAATGAGCTAATTATGAGAAAAAACGAAGAATATTTTAAGTCAAGACTTTATAGTAGTTTTTAATTTTATTTGCGATTAATTTGAATTGTAATAATTTTAGTTAAGTGGTTTAAGCCCGATATGGGTCTAGAGAATTGTCTTTTGACCCATTTTAGAAATAGAGTAAATCCATCTTTAAATACTTTGGAAGAGTCTCATTTTAGATAAGTTTGAAATGAATTAGAATTTCTCTCATGAGAATAGTGAGTGAGATGTGTCTCCTCTTTGAGTTCTTAGATTAAAACTTGTTTGAATCTTATTAATGACTTCCTTACCATTGTAATAATTCCTCATTGACTTATCAATCTTCTAGATTGTGACGCTTTTCTTCTCCATTTTCTCCCTTTAATTCATGTTTGTTTGTTTGTTTGTTTGTTTATTTTTCCTAGTATTTTCTCAATTTATTTGAAGAAATCACTTGTCTTATCATTGACTCATTGACTTATCAATCTTCTAGATTGTGACGCTTTTCTTCTCCATTTTCTCCCTTTAATTCATGTTTGTTTGTTTATTTTTCCTAGTATTTTCTCAATTTATTTGAAGAAATCACTTGTCTCTTGTAGAATCAACTCAAATCCACATCAACATACCTCTTAATTTAGAGAAATTTAAAATAGAAACTTACATATCACCAACAAAGTCTTTACACTAAACGTAAGCATTGAAAACACGAACCAACTACTTAACAAGTTGGATCAATCTACATTTCATCTAACGTGATGGTTTTTGGCGAAAAAAAAAAATCACAATTTGGTAAATACAATTTCCAAATGGTATATGTATAATATATTAACGTAGTACTATATATATTTTAAAAAAATACACAAGCAAAAAAGGGATTGTGAAAATTTTATAATAAATTATCCAAAATGAACATAAAATGTTTACAATTTTTATGCAAAATATGTCCTCTATATAATATTTGTTTTGCCTTAAAAATATATTGTTTAATATTCAAATTTGCAAGAAAATATATTAAAAAGTATATGATTAGTTTTATAAAAATATATTTTACGAAAAATAAAGCTTAATTTAGAAAAAAAATACAAATTAAATATACTGAATTTTATAGTAATGAATGAAAAAACATAATTTGCTTACATAATATATTTTTTTTATTTCTTCTAGACTTTTTAATTAAAACTTATAAGACACTAAACGTGAATAGCTCCTCAATCGAGTTCAAACTTTGTTATATAAGATTTTCTATAAGTGAGAATATAATAAATCTGACTTTAATGAGAAGTAATTACATGTTTTTAAATATGTATAAATTTGACTCTAATAAATCTTTTGTAAGGAAGTTATTTCATGTCAATAAAGTTTGGCCTTTTCAACCACTTGACTAATCTTAGTTGGGCATAGATTGTTTCGTTTTCTCTTGAACTTTGCCAAATGAATTTTTTTCTGAAAAAGAAAAATGAACTTCAAACTCTTCTAAACCCGATAGATAAGCATCAAATGTTTCAACCAGTTATATATTTGTATTTTTTGTCCTTCTAGGATAAAAAAAAAAGCGAAAATAGGTTCCCTTATTATTGCTATTTTTGGACTAGAAGAATTAATAGCAGAGGCCCCATCATCTAAGATTTTAACGGTTGTTTAATTTGCATATGAGGGCCTTTAAGATGCAAAATTACACAGTTGTCCATATATATTTATACGAGACAATAGTGTAAGACCCTTAATTTTCAAACTCTAATTTATGCCATTTTAGTATATTTGGTGTTAAATTGGTGAAGCATTTAGTCCAATTTTAATTCATTTTGTGAATTAAAATACCAAAAGCATACTTTATTAGAGTTTGTTATATGTTTATTATATATATATATATATATATATATATATATATATATTTATATATATATTTTTTGGATCCGGTTAAAATTATTCGTCGAAGAATAATTTATTTACGGTACAGAGAATTTAATACCAGACAGTTTTGTTAAAAATATCTCTGGTTGCTGAAAATTTAACCGGTCAATTGAGCTACAACGGGAATAGATATTTTTATCAAAATAGTTAAGATGTGAGTGAGGTGATGTGTGTAAGAGTATTTAGATATTTGTTGGTTTGGTTTATATATATATATATATATTTATATATATTGGTTGGTGAGTTAGTAATATTTATATATAGTTAGTAAGTTAGTATGTATATATATATGTGAGAGAAAGGATTAGAAACAGAGAAGCAAAAAAAAACCTCACTTCACACCTAGATCTAAGCTTCCTCTCGCGAAGTGACTGAAGAGAAAGTTGCTCGTGGTCACGTTGCGTAGCTAGTGAACTAATTTTCGAAGCGTCGTGCGAAGCGAAATTTTATCATAATTTAATCGCGGTGTCGTAATTGGCTGTTAAAGCTACAACGAAGGTAAGGGCTCCTTCCAAATTTTTAGCTTGCATATAGGACTCTATATGTGTATCTGTGGGGTTTGATTTTGATGGGGTTATGTGTGAATTTGGGGAAAAGGAATTTAATGGGTTTTATGTGAGTTGTGGAAAAGAAATTTGGTGGTTTGTGTTTAAAGATTTTGAGTTTTGATTTGGCGTAATGTTTGGAAAATAAATTTGGTGGGTTTGAAGTGAGATGTTGTGAGAAATGAATTTAATGCATTATGTAGGTAAAATGGTGAAATTGAATTTAATGAGTTTTGAAGGTGTGGGTGGTGGTGATTTTTACTTGGTGTGGTTGATATGTTCATGGGTAATTTTATGAACGTTGAGATATGCTTGATGTTTGAAGATGTGGGGTTTTGAATAAATGCAATTTATGCGTGAATCTTGATTTGGTGCGAAATGAATTGATGAGAATGTGTATGTGGTGATTTGAATTCAATATGATTTGTGAATTCAATTTTATGTGATTTGAGGATTGTATGCGTTGACTATGCTCTGTGTTAAATTTGAGAATCATTAGTGTTAAATGAGCATTAAAAATGGAGAATCTTTTAATAGCTGCATTTACTTAATGATTGTGGTGTCGAGAGTCAGAGTATGCTCATGCATTTCATAGTAGTGATAGTGGTGACCGGATGGGCCACGGGATGATTCCATGTGAATTGTTGGTTCATCTTATCCTTGCGGGGATTATCGCGTCGGTGATAGTGGTGACCGGATGGGCCACGGGATGATTCCATGTGAATTGTTGGTTCATCTTATCCGTACAGGGGATGATTCCATGTGAATTGTTGGTTCATCTTACCCTTACATGGATTATCGCGTCGTCCTAACCTGTGAGAGGTTGCACATTAGTAAATCGTGCTAGCCTGTGAAAGACTGCACCCTTGTAATTAGTACTAGTCTGTGAGAGGCTGTACAATTATGATTTATGCCCCTTCGAGGAGGGTTTTGTTGATATTCCGGAATCATGTGCATTGGCATATACGCATTGCATTAGGGTGCTTGGCACGCGAGTCATGTGTGACATGTTATGATGTTTGTATATGCGTACTTGATAGTGATGAGTGATTTGTGTTGTGTTGGTGTTTGTGCTTGATTGACTTGGTGTATAAAGTGTTGGAATGAATTTGGAAGTGTTGGAATGTTTTTGAAAGGGTTAAAAACTGATTTTCTGCTGTTTTGACAGGTGTATTCGATTACACCTGTGTTGTAGTCGAATACAGATGATTAAATTAGCTACTGACTTGATTTTTTTGAAGTGTATTCGACTACACAAGGTGTTGTATTCGAATACAGTCGAATGGAATGCTGTATTCGAATACAGACAGGCTGTTTTCGAATACAATAGCGCTGTCAGTACTGTTTTTGCTGTTTTTCTGCTGTTTTTGCAAGTGTATTCGACTACACATAAGGTGTATTCGAATTTAACAGTGCTGTTTGGTCCAAAACTTCATTTTTCAACCTTGTTTATGCATGTTTAACATATGCAAACCCTTTCTAGATGCATGCTAAGTTGAAAAGTGATTTTGTGCATTTAAAATTGAATGCTACTAGGTATTTGTTAATTTAGGTTGGTGTCCCTTTACAATTTGTGGAAATCTGGGCTTTGCCCTCAGATGAGAACTAGGGTCGATCTAAGGCATGGCATAACGATGTGTTGGTTGTGTGACCGAAAGCAGGGCGCTTGATGCCGCTCGTGGATTCTCAGTACCCAATCACCCTCAGTTAGATTAATGATCAGTTTAGTGTTGTAATCAAAAAATTTATTTATTTTCTCTTTCCTATTTCAGAGTTGTTGTTGTAAAAAAGGAACTTATGTATTTGAAACAGATTATTTTAGTTGATGTATTTTATACTTGGATATTTTGGACTTTCGTTCCAAAAACTATTTCCGCTGTTTGTAATCAATTATGATTTTGTTGTCGTGTTACAAATTTTCCTAATCTTTACCTTTCAAAAAAAAATTCTTAATCTTAAAAACCACTTCTTTTAAGAAACAAATTTCGCACAATTTATTCATGAAAACCATAATCTTTAGGTAAAAGATAAAAATCGATCAATACCAATGAAATCAAAGACAAGATTTAAACAACTTTGGTTTAAATTGTAAAAATTATATTGAAAAAAATAATCAAATATGGGCAAAAGGGTTTGCACTGATCCAAATCTCAAGAAAAAGAAACTGGATTCGAATCCAAAATCAAATAAAAATTGTCTTTGATTTCAGAAAAAGAAGGAGAGAAAATACGAAAAAGAAATAGATTGATTGATTTAAGAAAAGGAGGAGATAAAATACGAAAAACGTACCTAAAAGTGAAGAGAATATGAAGGTGTGAGAAAGGGATTTGGGAATTTTTCATGTTTATGACTTTGAAAGATTATCAATTTGAATTTCTAAGTTATGAATGTAAAAGGTTTTAAGTTATGAATGTAAAAAGTTATGAATTGTTTGAATTTTTAGGTTAAAACACATCATCAATATTTTGATTTATGAGTTTGAACATGAGTAAGACAATATTTTTTTTGTCAAAAATTAATAGAAATGACCAACATAAGTATAGTTCAGAAAACAAAATGGAACGAAAAATAATTAGAAAACTAAAGTGAAACTAAAAAAAGTTAAAAGACTAAAAGATTAATTTAAAAAGACAAAAATTGATTGGACATATTCTTTTTTTTTTTTATCTTAAAAGAGATAGAAGAGATGATAATTTCCACCATAATTAACTAACACAATTGTGAAGTTCCGAGTTCGAACCTGAGACAAGACGTCCAACCGAACAATATGTGTTGAGACAAAATCTCTCAATTGATTTTAATGATAACAAAATTACTTAAGAGATTATGATTGTGGTAAATACTAATCTGTGCTTTTGAGTGAATTATTATAAGAAAACAGGTTAATCATCATTTAGAACAAAAGGAAGAAAAATCTGGATTAATTCATTAAGGTTTCAAGCTGGAGGATGGCCAGAACCTTGAGAGGATGGGTCTTCAAGTTGAGATTTTCCATCCTCGCGAGAATAACGTTTTTAATTCATCAACAGAGATCAAATCAGCATGAATAAACAATAATATGAAGCATTTGATCAAAAGAAATTACAAGGCTAGCTATACAAGGTCCAAGGATAGCTTGTAGCTTTGGGATTCAAGAAGTGACATGTTTGCAAGTCTCCATGCCATGTGAAAAGGCTAAGGGCAGCCCTATATTTCACTCTTGAGTGATTGGAAAAATAAAGCAAAGTCAAGATATTGAAAGGCAACTGCAAACAAGCTCAAAATAGAAGTCACAAGTCTTGAAGAATGAAAAAATCAAAAGGCTACACAAGACCAAGAGTAAAGGCTACGCAGAGGATGGACTGCTAGGTCCAAGGATGGCTGGATGGCAATGTTGTAATTTCAGCACAAAGACCATTGGACAAATCTTTGCATCCTCCTCAACGGTCATAATGTTTTTAACACATGAAAGAGCTATCAAGGACTCTATAAAAAGGGCAGGAAGCTCTTCATTACAACACACACCAATATTGCAGAAAAAAGATCAAGAATCATATCATCCATCTTAAGCAATATTCATCCTCTCTTCACACTTTCTCTATTCATACATTAGATCTTTGAAAAATCTTTTAGAAAGTGTTTAAGTTGAGAGAAATCAAATCATACTCATACTAATTTGTAAATTTTCAAGTTAGTTGAACTTGAAAACATTTGAAAGTTGATTGTAAGCTTGGTGAAGCTTGAGAATACACAAGGTGTAATTATCCTCTGCAAGAGGTTGATCAGTTGATCTTTAGTGAAAATCTCACAAGGTTGTGAGGACTGGACGTAGCCATCATTGGGTGAACCAGGATAAAATTTGTGTGTCTATCTCTTTACATTTCCTTGCACTTATTCTGAGTTTTCTTGAAAAGTTTAAAAAACCATTTTTCAGTTCGCATCCTCACTGAAAATAATTTTTAAACCTCAAAATCCCTATTCAACCCCCCTTCTAGTGATTTTAGCTTCATCAATATGGACATTTGCTAATTGAACTAGGGCTTAAAAATGATCCTGGACATATTCTAATTGAGAATATGAATGAATGACACATTAATATTAATATTTATATTAATATTAATATTAATTCTTACGAGAATCCTTATATTTGGGCAACCATATTAGCAATGTACACAAATTCTCATTTAGAATTTGTCTTAATAACTAATTTGAAATTGAACTTGCTCAGAGGTTCTAGAATACAGCAAATCTGATTCTCAAAAGAAAATGATGGTCCCACTAAATCGATTTATAATATATTAAAATAAATTTTCAATTTTTTTTGTTGACAATTATTTTTTTATGCTCTTTAATATTAATTTAGTGAACTCACTTATATTCTATATGTCATTTTTTAGAATCACTTTTCTATTCCTTCTTAAACATTCTATTTATAATATATTAAAACAAATTTTCAATTTTGTTTGTTGACAATTCATCATTTTACACGCCACCTAATACTAATTCAACCAACTCACTTATATTCTTATGTGTTATTTCTTAGAATCACTCTTTCTATTTCTTCTTAAACTTTTGTGAATAGCACACATTACATACAAAGTTTTTTCAGTTACACAACATTAAATGTTCATAATTACAATTTCTATTTAAGTTGTTTGTTCATTCACTCATCCAAAAACTTTTTTACTTTCTCAATTCTCACCCCCAAATATAAATGAAAAATGTCAGATTGTGTAACATCTTTGGTGACTTCCTCAACTGGGTCAAAATTTATGTTCAAATCATTTTCTTTCGCCCCATAATTTTATCTTTCTTCTATATTTCTTCTTTTTTATTTGTCTTTCGCTTCTAATCTAATAAGAACATCTCAATTTCTTCTGGTTTAGGTATTTTCTCATTACTTTGTAACTTAAATTTTTCTTTGTTTCCAATATATTTACTCCTTGTATTTTTTAACTTTTGGATACAAATCCTTGACTTTTCTTTACCTAACATTCTTAAACCACAAAATGAATTTTTTACGTGAACTTTGTCATTTTTAATTCATTTCTTCTTTTAGATTTTTAGTTCAACTATATATAATGGATATAGACAAATATTACAGTTCACATTAACCAGGAGCATACAATGTTAAATAACATAGCAAATTTGTTTTGCTAGTTGTTCGACCATAAGCACTAACTAAGTGGCAGCTGGGAACTTGGCTACACACTAGTAACAAGGACAAGATAACTATTCAACAAAAATAGAAAGAATAAATGATAAACAATTAAAAAAAAATACAATTTATCCATGTTTATGATTCGACGCGCTTTGAATAAGCAAAAAAACTAAAGTATATCTCTAAAAAAAAATTATGTATAAAAAAATAATAAATAAATTTGAAAAGTAGTGAGGACTAGATAACTCCTCAACATTCAACAAAAACAAAAAGAAGAAAACATAAACAATTAAGAAAATACATTTGTTCATGCTTATGGGTGGACGCATTTTGAATAAAGAAGAAAACTAAAGAATATCTCTAAATAAAATCAAAATTATTGAAAAACTATAAGTACATTCACTCTCTATTTTTCATTACACTATACTTTTGCATACATATCTATGATTGAAACACCTACGGCAAAAAACATAACTCCTATTACAAAATAAATTTTATATTAATTTACTATTGGTAATTCATTACATATAAATACATCATAGCATTTTAATTACATTTTAATAATATGTAACATCCACCTTAAATGACCACAAAATAATTAAAAATATAATCATCACAACTAAAGTGTCGCCTATCACAGGCCTTACACTGTTTTCTAGAGTACAATCGCTCACAGATCAACACATTCTAGAGTGCAATCTCTCACAGATCAACAGGACGCAATAATCCTCGTAAGGATAAGATGAACCAACAAATCACATGACATCATCCCGTGTCCCATCCGGTCACCACTATCACCATGGCTCATCCGGTCACCATGTACTATGAAAATGCATGAGCATACTCTGACTCTTTTCACCACAACCATTAAGTAAATGCAGCTATTAAAAGATTCTCCATTTTTAATACTCATTTAACACTAATGATTTTTCAAATTCAACACAGACCATACTCAAACATATATAACTCATAATCCCATAATTTACACCAAATCATATCAATTCATTTTTCCACAAAATCTACACATAAAACACATCAATCAATCACACCAAACATGAATCACCACAACCCACACCTCAAACACATTAAACTCAACTTCCACAATTTCACCCATAAAACGCATTAAATTCATTTTCCACAAAACTACACCTCAAACACATCAAATTTATTTTCCACAAATTCACATGTAAGGTACTAGATGCAAACTAAAAGTTTGGAAAGAGCTCTTACCTCAACAGTAGCTCTAACAACCGATTACGGCACCGCGATTAATTCCGGTAAAAACTTTGTTCCCGACGTCACTTCCAAAGTTGGCTCACTAGCACCGTAGCGTGGAGATGAGCAACTTTTTCTTCTGTCACTTCTCGAGATGAAACTCCGAAGTCGCAGAAAAGTAGAGGTTTGTGTTTGGTGGTTTTGAAAACCACTAACACTTGGTTTTCTTTCACGAATAGAGGAAGAAGAAAAAGAAATGAAGTCACGAGGTAGGGAGGGAAAGTTTTTTGCTTCGTCGTTTCCTTGCTTCGCTTATACATATATATATATTCTTGTATGTGTTATGTTTGCAGTCTTTTTAAGTGTTATGTTTGCATGAAATCAGATGTAAAAATCAATCGAATTGAATCTTTAGATATTTTGAATCGACATTAAAACTTTTCCGAATACGACTTCATAGTCGATTCAATGTATCTTGATAAAGGCGGCAATCAAATGATGATATTATCAAAGGATGTCAGGTCTTTTTCACATAAAGTATAACTCAAATTTTGATGAGCAAAAGATGTTTTGAGATGTTGGCTTCTTTAAAGTTCAGGGCTTAGATGATTGACTTAAGAAGTTGACTTTTTATTAAAACGTTGACTTTGTTAGAGTATTTGTAAAATGAGAAACCCAAGAAAGGGGGGTTTGAATTTTGTTTTATTTATAATTGTTTTAACAAGGCTAAAGTAATGTGATGAAAGCAAAGCAAATAAATAGAAAACAGAACCACACAACCAATTTATCCTAGTAAAACTGACGAATTTAATCCACTAATACAACATTTGAATTACAGTTCCACTAAACACCTACTAGTCAAACTGATAGGTTACAAAGTGTTCAAGTCTTCTCAACCTTCTAACTTAGTATAATCAAGTTGTTGAGGGATGCGGTCACTACTGGGATAGGTTACAAAAGAAAAGTTTGAGGGTTTTCTAAATAACTCTCACAAAAGGGTGTTTACAATGTTGTATTCTCAGAAAAAATATTTCTCAATGAGAGTTGTGGTACGTTGTAAAATGATTATTGGGGTACGTTGTTATTTTTACTTTTCAATGAGAGTTGCACATTTTTTATAGAGATTTTTAGGGTTTCTAGTCGTTGTCCTGATTGCAAGAAATCAACATGTATCATGAAGTTTTGTATCAAATTTTCTGAGATTGATTTGCCATTAAAGCTTGTAAAAAAACATCCATGAAATTGATTCTACAAATCTTGATATGGAGACATAGGTGTCGCGTCTGGTTTGTCAGCAAAAAAGTAGTCGCCACCAATTTAATTTTTTTTAAAAGGGAAAATTAGATAAGACCTAAAATAATATTCTTGAACCAAAAAAACAGATTCGGGAGTCGATTACGAATAGAGAAAGTAATATTACCCTACATCGTCCGTTAAAACCGTTAGTCTATAATTAATTGTACACAAATTATCTATTTATTTAATTATTTATTTTACTCCCTAAAAGAATAATAAAAAAGAAAATAAATAGAGATAGAGATAGAGAGATCACATAAGAATGTATCCTAGTTCACCCAACCCGGGTTACGTCGAGTCCTCATAACCGTGAGATTTTCCACTAAGTGTTCAAAACAAAGAACCTTCTTGGTTTTACAGCACCTAGCTCAGATCAACCTTGATCTGTTACAAAGTTAAAACCTTTCCACCCAGAAAAGAGTTCAATCAGGTCACCTATCAACCTTGATAGGATTTCTTACAATCTACCCAAACTATACTAAACTCTTATAGTTTGAGTTTTACAATAATGATGAGATTGTTTTGTTAGAATCTGAGATGTCTCAACTCTTGTTTGAGATTTGATTCTTTGACAGAGAAATATATGAGAATGATTCTATGAATTGAATGGGAAAAATCAGAACTGACTCAATGTATGTGAGTGATCTTGCTTATTGAAGAATGATCTTGCTTTTATGAAGCATGTCTTGATTCTTCGAATTCTGGAATCATTCTGTTTTAGATTTATTCTTGCTTATTCTTGATGAAGATATAAAGATGAATAAAGCTTCTAGGATGCAACCTTTCACAAAGAACTGATCATTCTTGATTATGATAGAAGTGAAGATCGATCTTTGTTTTACAGACATATGGCAGGGTCGATCTTCGTTTTATAGACTGTTTTCTAGAATGATTATTTTGTCACTTTTTCTTTGAGTTGTGCTCTTTAATCTTTGATCCTTTTGAGTGATTCTTTTGATCATATGAGAGCTGTATATTCCTAGTATATGAACTGGAAATCCATTCGCGATTTGCAGGAGCTTTCCTTGCATTAAAAACTGATTTGATCTTGCTTGCTGAAAATGACAGAAACGTGAAGAACGTTCTTGGTTTTTGAAATTATGTCAAGAACGTTCTTCGCTCAGACTTGTTCATTTTTAGCTATTTCTTTAAACTGATTTCTCTTGCATTTTCTTTGTACCTATCTTGGATTATTTCACTCAAAAGCACAAGTTAAATTAACATGACATTTAGAATCATAATTAACATTCTTAATTAACTTTTTGCTTGTTTTCATCAAAACATTAAAATGATATTTTGTCTCAACAAGGTGCACTAGAGAAATCAAAATACACGTAGTTCTTGGATAGAAAATATTTACTTGTTGTTCGATTTTTATTATTACTCTATTTTAATTATTTTTTATTATAATAATAATTATATACGTATCAAAAAAATAAAAATGTAACAATAATAATAATGAAAACACAGAGGTGAGAGGTATGTTCACGAATTCTATCTTTTTATTTTTGTTTTAAAGAAAAATGGAATTTGTTAGAAAACAACGTAACGAAAATGTAATAATAACGAAAAAAAAAAGGTGAGATGTATGTTCACGAATTGTATCTTTTTATTTTTGTTTTAAAATAAAGAAATATTGAATTTTGTTAGAAAATAAAGTGACGCGGAGGTATGTGAACCAAACAGACGGACGCGACGATGAAGCAGGCTTTTAAAGGATTTGCTCGTGTGTTGCCATATCTATCGCGACACAAAGGCCACCCACAATTAGAGGTGAGTGATGAGGTGCGGCGAGCGATGATGAATTTTATCTTGCAGCAGCGACCATTAATTCTAATTCTAAGGGAAAAACTATTTATTCATTGTTATGATTTTTTTGAGTTATTTGATAAAGACGTGATATGAGTTTCCTGTTATATTACAATAGGGTGAAATTTGTTTTCTTGGTGATTGGTTTATAAACATCAATTAGTTATATTGTTTTTAGTATTTTGTGTTGCAAAGAAAACAATTTTAGGAACAAACAACTTTAGAAAAATAAAAGCTTAACATATGAGTTTATTTTTGCATAAACAAAAAAAGAGAAAGAAAAAAAAAGAACATTTTTTGAAGGATGCATTACAGAGACTAATAAGAAGAAAATTAGAAAAACAATAAGAAAGTGATATCTTACAACCAATTGGTTTTTGCTGGACTGATTTTCCCAAGATCAGATTCTCTGTTCCTCTTTTGCCTATTATTTTATCATTTTTTTTTGTGCTCTCAATAGTGCTCTCTTCTTGTTAACTCTTGCTATCGATTATTTATAGACTTTTTGGGTGTAGGTTACAATTGACAAGGGAATAATTGCCAAATGATCACCATTTTTATTACTATTAATCTGTTTCTTTTCGGTTTCTTTTCATTCAATTGATCATCATTATAACGATTTTTATGACCATCAATCCATTTCTTTTCGGTTTCTTTTCATTCAAATGATCATCATATTTTTTTTATATTTTAGAAAAAAGTCTGAACAGAAATTAGAGGCAAACAAGAACTAGAAACATCTGTGATTGTCTAAAGTTTATAACCCTAATTATTTATTTTTATTTTTATCTTTCTTCACATTTATTTATTTATATATTTATTATTATTATTATTATTATTATTTCCTTTTTTAATAAAAAGTAAAAAATAAAAAGCGGACAAAATTAGGTATCAATAGCTACCCCTCTTTACTTAGAATTTACTTGAGAATCAAAGTAAAAGATAAGTAAAGATGACAACTCTAATTTTGTCTGAAAAGAATAATTTTAGAAGGGTGAAGTCGTTTTCCTGGCTTCAAGATGCGGGTCATTTTCTCGGCTTCGGGTGCGAGTCATTTTCCCGGCTACAACATGCGAGTCATTTTCTCGGCTTCGGGTGCAAGTCGTTTTCCCGACTTCAACATGCGGGTCGTTTTCTCGACTTTGAGTGCGAGTCGTTTTCCCGGCTTCAACCTGCAGGTCGTTTTCTCGACTTCGGGTGCAAGTCATTTTCTCGGCTTCAACATGCGGGTCATTTAATCGGCTTCAGGCGTGAGTCGATTTCCCGCTGTCAACATGTGGGTCGTTTTCTCGGCTTCGGGTGCGAGTCGTTTTCCCAGCTTCAACATGCGCGTCATTTTCTCGGCTTCGAGTGCGAGTCATTTTCCCGACTTCGAGATGTGGATCGCTTTCTCGGCTTTCAATTTATGGAATGTCATGAATCACTGAATGAATGAATATGTTGGTTAATACTTTTACTGGACATGACCATTCAAATCATGGATAAGAAAAACACTTATAAATTTTTCTTTAACTTGATATTTTTTATCTCTCTTTTGTCCTTTTCTCTTTTTTTTCTTTTTCTTTTCTTTCTTTTTTTTGAAGAAGAATTAGTATTGTGATCTTAAGCTGGATCCCATGATGTCGTATGTCTTGTACTGTAAACAACCTTTATTATATCCGACTTTATCGCAATTCATTATATCAAGGTATGGTATATGTTTTACTTTCCAGTACATGATAATCATAAGATGCATTCGGGAAAGAGGGTTAAAATCAATATATTGAGGTTCAATATTTCTAGTAAAAGAAGAATATACATAAGATAAAACAAAAGAAATAGGTGGAAGACCCGACTTGGTTACTAGTAATTCAAAGGTAGAATGTACTAACTTCTCGTGACGTAGTCTGGTCCATATTGTTGATTTTGTCCTATTGAGTATATATTCTTTGTTTTTGTTGTTGTTGTTGTTGTTGTTGTTTTTCTTCTTCTCCTAGGTTGCCCTTTCAAGTTTTCAACCCAATAGATATTTATTATATTTTTTTTTTGTATTTTAATTTTTGCCTAGGTCACATTTTCAGGTTTTTAATTTAGCAGGTATTCCATATTTAAGTATGATACTTTTTTACGGCGTCAGAGTTTACGGGGAGGACTAAATCTTTTCCATCCATATTCGTGAGGATCAAAGCTCCACCCGAGAAAGCTTTCTTACGACGTATGGACCCTCATAGTTAGGGATCCATTTCCCACGATAATCCTTTTGAATGGGTAAGATCTTTTTAAGCACCAAGTCTCCTTCAACTACACAATTCATTTTGGTAGGCCATAATGACATATTAACTCCCTTTTATGAATTTGACTACCACATTTTTGGTTACATTGGCGTACGAAGCGGCTTCAACCCATTTGGTAAAGTAATCGATTGCCACCAAGATGAAGCGGTGTCCATATGATGCTTTTGGTTCGACCATTCTGATGACGTCTATGCCCCACATTGAGAACGGCCAGGGCGCTGAAAGGGTGTTCAGGGGCATTGGTGGGGCGTGGATATTATTAGCATATATTTGACACTTATTGTGACACCCTAAACTCCAAATTAATTTTTTTGAATTTTGACACTGAGTAATGAATCTCTTCAAGAGAAAAAAATAAATAAATCGACTTTCAAACCTGTTTACAAGGTATAGAGTATCACGTAATCACTTAGCACGTCACGTTAATTCAAAAATATCCTTTAAATTTAACTTTTCGAAGTTACAATATTAGACAACAAAATTCCTTTGAAATCTACGTAAATAAGTTTAGTGGTAAATGTCAATATAGTCCCAACCTGATGTCACTATCAGAGCGAGAATTCCAAAAATAAAATGACGTTAACAAGAGACATATAGTAAAAGTCTGCAAGATAAGACGACTTCCGACACTCTGAGAGTATTAGTCATCCTTGCATCTTCCAACTTGTCTGCGTCCATCGCAAACGCCAAACACAAACAATGAAGGGTGAGTTTCGAAATTATGTAACAGTATAAGATAAACGAGGAGAACACACAATCAATCAAATTATCACAACATAATAAACATTCAAGTGTGTCATATCAACGGTTAATCAAATTCACTCACAATAAAACAGTCACAAGGATGAAATGTTATGCATGTCCTATACTCTATACTCTATGTCTACTCTGAAGTACTTGGTTAGGAGGCCTGATACTATGCCACTACAAGAGTGGACGGACAATTCATGAATGGCCAAGTCCTCATAGATCCCCTCAACTCAACCCGAGACACATATACGCGACGGTCGGGGTACTCTTGTGTTGTGCGGTAGCTCCCGACCTTAGGGAATAACCCACTAATCCACTTAGGAATTCCCCACTAGATGTACCCCCAAGGTCTATCATTCTTGCCTTACAGTTTGACTGTAGCCCTCCACGATCAGGCTCATTCAGTTGTACTTCCCCGAATCACTAGGTTTGTCAGACCCTCCCTATATGATGAAAAAATAATCCTAACTCCAAAATCTACAACACATATCTCAAACTTACTCGATCATCACAACTCAATAAGTTTCAGTTTGACGTCACAATATTCATCATTATATATGTATATCAGTCAATCACAATACAATCCCAATATTTGGTTTACACTACTCACAGTGCACAATCCAATCTTATCAATCGCAATAGAAAAATCAAACAGGTAGCACATTCAAATAATTTCACGATTTCAATCAAGTAGCAAGAACACTCCAATATATTTGATTCATACTGTAACAATCAGCATCACATTTCATAAAATCAAGCAGCATGCAATCTTGATATAATTAGATCTAATACAATTCAATAGGTTGCTAAATTATATTTTAGTCCTCACTATTACCGTTCATATTTAATTAATTAATTATTATCACTCAATAGGGCTCAACCATACACAGTCAGCCCCGGATGAATATCTGGGAAATACGGTATTCCCATTCATCCAACGTTATTTTATACTCATAAAGTTGAACCTCCTCTCACCCCTTACCTCAATTGAATATTTCGCCCAACGAATCCGATCTGCTAACTTGTCGCGTCTTCGTCGGCCACCGTCTCTAATAGTCCGCGGAAATAAATAAATCAAATAAATCAACACAACGACCAAATACAAATTAATTACTTGCTCCAATAGATATATAAATTATTTATTAAAATTAATTAAATAAATTATCTGCTACTTATAATATAACTGAAAATATATTTAATATCATCAAACATACATATTAGTATACCAACATAAAACAAATGTCTAATTTTAATTAAAATAAAACAAAATCACATATTTAAGTAAATATGGCATATATCTATAATTTGGGTGTTAAAATAGGTAAGCAATATGTCCTATGTAATGAAACTAATAGTGTTTCTGTTTATTTAAATTGATAAATATTGTAACAACTTTTAATTATATTTAAAATAAAAATGAAGTATTTTAAATGTAAAACGCTTGTGGGATATCTGTTTAGCATTAATATACTTCGATCATATCAACTCTATCATTACATAAAAATAAAAATAACACATACCCATTATTACTATAATCTGTATAAAGGAATATAAAAATATAATATCAGGATATTTAAGTTTATAATTTGATAATATAAATAATATATATATATATATATAT
>JBBPBP010000001.1:33424849-33443778 GCA_037974735.1 Cicer chorassanicum
AAATTTAGTTAAACAATTACCATGTACGCATGATTTTTTGATATTAAAATAGATGGTATATCAATGCAATTAGCAATGTTTACTTAATGTCTGGTGGACACTATAAAACATTGAATTATAATTGAAACAAACAAAACATTTAGCCATAACACGAATTTTAGAACCTAAGATTATAATGATAAAGCATATAAATAAAATATACATGATCATATAATAATTAAAAAACATAAGAAAATTATGCACAATATTAATATAAATTAGTCAAGTCCTAGATTGCATACTGGCCCTAAACATGGAAAGAAATTATATGTAATTAGTACTCATTTTGATTTAAGCCTCTCAAATTTGCATATTGATAAATATAGCAGAATAATAATTTGAATATCCAAGTGTTTTATACCAAAAGAAAAGAAATTGTTGGTTTAAAGAGAAGGGATAAAAGGAAATAGGGGATTAAAGGCATAGGATGAAGACTAATACGAGGGACAATAATCCTACCATAATCTTTAGAGTTTCTGTCAATTTCATAAAATGAAGATTTAATATAAAAAATAATACGACAGAAAATTTGTATAGATAATTGGCGGTCTTCTAATTAGGTTACAGAAAAGTATATCATGAATTCAGAATTAATTTACTTCCATTAATTCCGTTTGTGGCAAATTCAGTTTATTATTTAGGCTATTAATAGATATTATTAGGCTATTATATGGATAATTAAATTTATGAACGGCATCATCATCATTATTATATTTAATATATAATTAATATAGTTATTATATATTTATACTTACATAAAAATAAATTTAAATAATAAAGGTCTAGATAACAACAATACTAAAATATGAGGCCTAAGATAATAGTAATTCTGGTATATATATATAGATAAAATAAAATAAATAGGTCTAATAAAAATTATCAATGATTTAATTTAAATAACTACAAAGACAATCAAAGAAAGACATTCACATAAAAAAATGATCACACCACAATAAACACATGTATAAGAAAATATCATTAATTTATAATAACAATAAATTAGGGTGTTACAATATTACCCCTCTTAAAAAAATTTCGTCTTCGAAATTTAGAAGGAAAAAAAAAACTATGAACAAACGAACTTAACATCTCCATGTGTTTTTCGGATTTCTAAGTTTAAACTTACTTCCTGTCAAATACAAAAAATATATATACCAACACCTTTATAATTCTTATCAAGGTTAATATCTTAAACTAACTAGTATTTAAAAGACTACTCACTATAGACTTCAAAATGTAATGATACATTACTTATTGATAATTCTAAAATATACTATTCTAGGATTACTTTAAAACATCACATTTATCTCTAGTGAACAAGAATTCACCCACCGTACACAATTACATACATTCACACTACTATACTCCTACGTGGTCAACTAAAAGGTTAGTCCGATTCTTACCGAATCTAAACCCCCTATACATCAACTTCATATGGACAATGTTCTAGGCTTTTCACACAACAGCTACAAGTACCATTTATCTCAAACTCCATTTACATGTATTGTTCATGTCTTTCTAAGTTTGACAATTATATTCTTAAAACTGCACGTTACCAACTACCCAAGGTTTGCTATGGTCACTAAAATAAGAATGATATCAACTAATCAAGGTTAACTTTTAAGGTCTCACGGTTATTTACCTTAAACTTTATCATAAAACAATAAAATTAAATCAATAAAACTAAAATGGGATCAATGTTACTTCCTAATGATAAGGTGGCACACAAATTGATATGCAGAAACACACAAACATTTATATGATAATTATCTTTCTTGAAATCATGAAACTATTATGAATTAAATAATGATTAGAAAAAGTAAAAGTATTTTATCACATAAATTGTGAATAGTTCCGCAATTCATATATTCATTTAAATATAATATGAAGAAAAATATTGATTTACATGATAATTGACATGGTAGAGTGAAATAGCAAAGTGTATGTGTCACATTTAATAGTTTCAATCATGGAGGAAATAACATAGCTACTCTGTATAGATCATAGATAATATAAGTGAGAACATATAAATTTATAGAATATTAATTTACTACATGCAATCAAATAGAATAAAAAAATATTCTTAAAGTGTCTATTCCAAAATAAACATCAGCTCCCTCCCTTTTTTTTTCTCACACAATTATAAAAATACGAACAATATGGAAATTTAACTTTATCTCAAAAACCTGAGTATTGCTAAGTTGCACTATTAGCGCATTAATTTAAATAAACCAAAAATATAGAATAAATTATTAAATAAATAAAAAATATACTATGAGTAACACAAGTATAAAGTATAAAAAAACAACATTGATCTGTTAAATAAATTTCGTCTTCGAAATTTATGGTCACTCCGAGCATCATAACTATTTAATCTTCTTACTCAGCTCCCTTAACAATTTGAGATTCCAAAAATCCTAACTTAAGCTTTGGTGTCTTATTCAATATAACCAAATATGTAATACCCTTAATTTTAAAATGTACTTTTTGTATTTTCGGGTGCTTTCATGTTGAATTATGAGGCTTTTTAGCCAGTTTTATTGGTATTTTGGATGTTAAAATGTCATAAATATTTTGTGGGTCCCGTTTTAAATTATTTGGCGAGAAATAATTTAATTACGTTACGAAGAATTTATTATCGGACAATTTTGTTAAAAATATCTCTGGTTGCTGAAAACATTACATGTCAATTGAGCTGCAATGAGAATAGATATTTTTATCAAAATTGTTTGGGTGTGTGTGAGAATGTTTGAAATAGGTTGTTTTGCGATATTTATATATTATTTTGGATGAGTAGTATATATATATATGAAAGGAAAGAAAAGAAAAGGAGAAAAAGTATAAACATTTCCCTGTTCGCGTCTGCCTCTCATCCTTCCTCTCTTTTTCTTGTTTTTTTTTCTTTTCAAAAACCCACATACAAAACCTCACATATCACCTAGATCCAAGCTTTATCTCGCGACGCGACTGAAGAGAAAGTTGATCGTGATCACGTTGCGGTGCTTGGGAACTAATTTTCGCAGCTCCGTGCGAAGCGGGAATTTTACCGGAATTTTATCGCGGTGCCGTAATCAGCTGTTCGAGCTACCGTCAAGGTAAGGGCTCCTTGCAAACTTTTTGTGAGAAATGAATTTAATCCATTTTGCGAGTAAAATGGTGAAAATTGAATTTGATGAATTTTGATGTGTGGGTAGTGGTGATTCTTGCCTGGTATAGTTGTTATGATTATTGGGTAATATTTTAAATGTGAAAATTTGCGTTATGATTGAGGTTGTGGAATTTTGAATAAATGCAATTTATGTGTGAATTTTGATTTGGTGTGAAATGAATTGATGAGATTGTGTATGTGGTGATTTGAATTCAATATAATTTGTGAAATCAATTTCAAGTGATTTGAGGATTGTATGCGTTGAGTATGCTCTGTGTTAAATTTGTGAATCATTAGTGTTAAATGAGCATTAAAAATGGGGAATCTTTTAATAGTTGCATTTACTTAATGATTATGGTGTCGAGAGTCAGAGTATGCTCATGCATTCATAGTACATGGTGACCGCGATGGTGCCATGGTAACAGTGGTAACCATGATGGGCCACGAGATGATGCCATGCGAATAGTTGGTTCATCTTATCCTTGCGGGGATTTTGGCGTCGTGCTGATCCGTGAGAGATTGCACTCTTGTAAGTCGTGCTGATCTGTAAGCGATTGCACGCATTGATAATTAGTACTAGTCTGTGAGAGGCCGATAGTAAATTGTGCTGATCTGTGAGAGATTGCCCTCTTGTAAGTCGTGCTGATCTGTGAGCGATTGCACGCATAGAAAATTAGTTCTGGTCTGTGAGAGGTTGTATGATAGTTAATTATGCTGATCCGTGAGAGATTGCACTCTTGTAAGTCGTGCTGATCTGTGAGCGATTGCACGCATAGAAAATTAGTACTGGTCTGTGAGAAGCTGTACGATAGTAAATTGTTTTGATCCGTGAGAGATTGCACCTTGATAATTAGTACTGGTCTGTGAGAAACTGTACAATTATGATTTACGCCCTTCGAGGAGGTGCATTGGCATATACGCATTGCATTAGGGTGCTTGGCACGCGAGTCATGTTTGACATGTTATGATGTTTGTATATGCGTACTTGATTGTGATGAGTGATTTGTGTTGTGTTGGTGTTTGTGATTGATTGAATTGGTGTTGAAAGTGTTGGAATGAATTTGGAAGTGTTGGAATGTTTTTGAAAGGGTTAAAAACTGAGTTTCTGCTGTTTTGACAGGTGTATTCGACTACACCTGTGTTGTAGTCGAATACAGATGATTAAATTAGCTAGTGACTTGATTTTTTTGAAGTGTATTCGACTACACAAGGTGCTGTATTCGAATATAGTTGAATGGAATGTTGTATTTGAATACAGTAGTGCTGTCAGTGCTGTTTTTGCTGTTTTTCTGCTGTTTTCGCAAGTGTATTCGACTACACATAGGGTGTATTCGAATACAATAGTGTTGTTTGATCCAAAACTTCATTTTTCAACTTTGTTTATGCATGTTTAGCATATGTAAACCCTTCTTAGACGTATGCTAAGTTGGGGGATGATTTTTATGCATTTAAGAACATAAATGCTATGTGATGTTTGTTAATTTCGGATTGGTGACCCTTTACAATTGTGGAAATCTGGGCTTTGCCCCCAAATGAGATTCAAGATTGTCCTGCCAGATAATACCCTAGAAGCGGAAGGTAGTTAGTGATGCCTGATCGGAGCTGGGTCAGGAGTTTTGCGTTGGGCCCGTGGAGGTCACTCGGGCTGATCAGACTTGGCGACTGTATAGGTCCTTGAGTCTTTCTTTTGGTTGTGTAATTATTTATTTGGGAAGACTGTACCTATATTGTCAACCTGACTTATTATTTTGATGGGTCCCTATAAACTTTTGATATGACTTGGAAACGTTTAAATACTTTGGATCTGTAAATTCTAAACTTATTTTCGCTGCTATAAATTATGTTGATTTTGTTGTTGTGTTACGACATTAAATAGTTTATCCAAAAGTATTTACTTATTCATTTATTTTTTTTTTAAAAATTACACGTGTTTTTGGTGTTAAAAATCGGGCTGTTACAATTGTGGTATCAGAGCCTGGTTAGAGATTGTAGGTCAACCTGTAGGTTGGGAGTTGTTATCTGATCATGCGTCGGGGTGATTCATCTGAGTTGTCAGGTTCAGTTTAGTTTTGCGTTGTTATAGTCACAGGCTATCCTTGGAATTTTTCGAAGTGGTTCTGAGATATCTTCTTCATGCTGGTTTTGTAGGAAACCATGCCGCCGAGAAGGAATGATGCTCCAAGGGTCAACGTTATTAGCGATGACCTATTGGCCGAAGCTATGATTAACATGGCTGCTTCTGTTGCTGCACAGACTGATGCCAAGACTCAACGGGATCTAGAGAAAAGAGAAAGAGAGATTCGTGCCGCTAAGTTAAGAGGATTAGAAGACTTTCGTCGTTTACAATCCTCCCAAGTTTAGGGGTGATAAAAATTCCGAGAAAGCGGATCAGTGGATCCAAGAGGTGGAGAAAATATTTGAAATGATTAACTATCAAGCAGGGGTGAAAGTAAATTATGCTACTTACTTGTTAGTAGGAGATGCGGAGTATTGGTGGAGGAGTACAAGACTTTTAATGGGATCGGCTCATGAGGAGGTAAATTGGGAGTCATTCAAAAGGAAGTTTTTAGACAAATACTTCCCGATGAGTGTCAGGACCAAATTGGGTGATGATTTTCTAAAACTTCATTAGGGGTATATGACCGTGGGTGAATATGCCGCGAAGTTTGAGTCTTTGTCAAGGCATTTCAGATTTTTCCGAGAAGTGGTCGATGAACCGTTTATGTGCCATCGTTTTCAAGATGGATTGAAGTATGAGATTAAAGATTCTGTTTTACCCTTGGGAATTCAACGTTTCCAAGTTCTTGTGGAAAAATGTAGAGAAGTTGAAGATATGAAGAATAAGAGAGCTAGCCGAGGAGGGAACTTTAGTTCAGGGGGGCCTAGTCGGGTGAGTTATAAGGGCAACAAAGGGAAACAAGTTGTTAAGCCCTATAACCGACCGCAGCACAACAACAGGGGTCAGAATCACCCGGGGAACCAGAACCTTGGAAGACAAGTGGGGCATGTAATTCGATGTTTCCAATGTGTAGAAGAGGGGCATTATGCTAAAGCTTGTACTTCTTAGAGTCTTACTTGCTACAATTGCCAGAAACCAAGGCACATTGCAAGGGATTGCAGAGCTCCGAAGGTGGAACCAGTTGTGAATGCAACTAGGGCTACTCGTCTTACTGCTAGAGGACGCGTTTATTGCGTGAGTGCTGAAGCTGGAAATCCATCTAGCAATGTGATTCAACGTGACTGTGAGATTGCAGGTAACACTCTAAATGCACTTTTTGATTCGGGGGCAACCCATTCCTTTATTGCTATGGATTGTGGGGGCAAAGATAAATGTGAAAATAGAAGACGTGGTGCTTGTTCAGGAGTACCCGGACGTATTTCCAACAGAAATTCCAGGATTACCACCGGTAAGAGAAGTGAAGTTTTTCATTGATTTGCATCCAGGAACCGGACCAATTTCGATTGCACCATATCGAATGTCGCCATTGGAATTAAATGAGCTCATAGCTCAAAGGCCAAATTGAAGATTTGTTGGAGAAGAAATTTATTAAACCAAGTGTCTCACCATGGGGAGCTCCAGTGTTGCTAGTTAAAAAGAAGGACGGAAGCTCACGCTTATGTGTGGATTATCGGCAGCTTAATAAGGTGACTATTAAGAATCGATATCCCTTGCCACGTATCGATGATTTGATGGATCAGTTGAGAGGAGCCGCGATATTTTCAAAGATTGACTTGAAGTCGGGTTACCATCAGATCCGAGTTAGAGAAGAAGATATTCAGAAAAAAGCTTTCAGAACTTGTTATGGACATTATGAATATTTGGTCATGCCATTTGGGGTTACCAATGCACCGGCAATTTTTATGGATTACATAAACAGAATTTTTAGTCCATTTCTGGATAAGTTTGTTGTGGTGTTTATGGATGATATATTGATTTATTCAAGGACTACGGAAGAACATGAAGAGCATTTGCGCCAAGTTCTTGAAAACTTACGTGAGAAACGATTGTATGCCAATTTGTCGAAGTGTGAATTTTGGCTAGAGAAAGTGAATTTCTTAGGTCATGTGATAACTAAGGAAGGAATTGTTGTGGATCCGGCAAAGATTGAGTCAGTTCTTGCTTGGAAACAGCTGCAGACTGTCACTGACATACAAAGTTTTGTAGGGATGGCAATTTACTACCGGAGGTTTATTTAAGGTTTTGCGAAGAATGTAGCTCCGTTGACGCAACTTACTAGAAAAGATCAACCGTTTGCATGGACGGAGAAGTGTGAGGAGAATTTTCAGTTATTAAAGAAGAAGTTGACGACCTCACCATTTTTGATCTTGCCGTAACCAGGAGAACCGTATGAAGTTTATTGTGATGCGTCTCACCAAGGTTTGGGATGTGTTTTGATGCAACACAAGAAAGCGGTAGCTTATGCCTCAAGGCAATTGAAGACTCATGAAAGGAACTATCCTACTCATGATTTGGAGCTTGCTGCGATAGTTTTTGCATTGAAAATCTGGAGGCACTATCTCTATGGATGCACGTTCATAGTGTTCAGAGATCATAAAAGTTTGAAATATTTGTTTGATCAGAAGGAGTTGAATATGCGCCAGAGAAGATGGATGGAGACTCTTAAGGATTTCGATTTCACACTACAGTACCACCCTGGGAAAGCCAATGTAGTGGCTGATGCGTTGAGTAGAAGAAATGTATCAATGCGTTCAATAGTGATGGCTAGACAACAAGAGTTGTGGGAAGCATTCAGAGACTTGCACTTGAATGTAGAGTTTGCACCGGGAATTTTGAAATTTGGAATGATTAAGATTTCGAGTGGACTACTTGAAGACATTGCGAGTTTTCAAAATGATGCTTTAATTCAAGAGAAGAGGAATCTAATAGTGCAAGGGAAAGCGACTGAGTTTAAGATTGGGCCGGATAATATTTTGAGATGTAATGGGAGAATTTGTGTACTAGAAGTTGCAGATCTGAGGAAAACGATTCTTGATGAAGCTCATAAGAGTAAATTGAGTATTCATCCTAGAGCGACGAAGATGTATCAAGATTTGAGGCAGAACTATTGGTGGCCAGGAATGAAAAGGCATGTGGCGGAGTATGTGTCAACTTGTTTAACTTGTCAAAAAGCGAAGGTGGAACATCAGCGCCCTGCTGGAATGTTGCAACCTTTGGATATACCGGAATGGAAGTGGGATAACATTTTCATGGATTTTATCACTGGATTGCTGAGAACGAGGAGGAAGAATGATTCTATATAGGTGATAGTGGATCGGTTGACTAAATCCGCGCACCTTTTACCAGTGAAGACCGCTTATAAGGTAGATAAGCTAACAAAGATCTACATTGCTGAGATTGTGAGATTACATGGAGTACCGTCGAGTATTGTGTCAGACCGTGATCTGAAATTCACGTTGCACTTTTGGGGAGCATTGCATGATGCGTTGGGAACGAAACTAAGGTTGAGTTTAGCTTACCATCCGCAAACTGACGGACAGACTGAGAGAAAAAATCAGTCTTTGGAAGATCTTTTGAGAGCTTGTGTTTTGGATGATAGAGGAAGCTGGGATGATGTGCTTCCATTGGTTGAATTTACCTATAACAATAGTTTTCACGCGAGTATTGGTATGGCACCGTATGAGGCTTTATATGGGCGCAAGTGTCAAATGCCTTTGTGTTGGTATAAGGATGGTGAAAGTATGATTGTAGGACCTAAAATGGTACAACAGACTATAGATAAGGTAAAGAGGATAAAGGAGAAAATGAAGACTTCACAAGATCGTCAGAAGAGTTATGTGGACAAGCGTCGCAGACCTCTAGAATTTGAGCAGGGTGACCATGTGTTTCTGAGAGTCACACCTACGACGGGAGTTGGTAGACCCTTGAAATCGAAGAAATTGACTCCTAAATTTGTTGGACCGTATCAGATTTCTGCACGAATCGGATCGGTAGCTTATCGGATTGCTTTGCCTCCGATACTGTCTAATATTCACGACGTGTTTCATGTGTCGCAATTAAGAAAATACCTTTCAGATCCATCGCATGTGATTGAACCGGATACGATTCAGCTAAAGGAGAATTTGTCATTTGAGGTACCACCTGTGAGGATTGATGATAGGAAGATTAAGCGATTAAGGAACAAAGATGTTTCGTTGGTCAAGGTGATTTAGAACCCAACTACGGGAGATGCGACATGGGAATTGGAGAGCAAGATAAGGGAACAACACCCTGAGTTGTTTGTCGACGCGTAGTTTCGAGGACGAAACTATTTTTAGGGGGGTAGAATGTAATACCCTTAATTTTAAAATGTACGTTTTGTATTTTCGGGTGCTTTCATGTTGAATTATGAGGCTTTTTAGCCAGTTTTATTGGTATTTTAGATGTTAAAACACCATAAATATTTTATGGGTCCCGTTTTAAATTATTTGGCGAGAAATAATTTAATTACTTTACGAAGAATTTATTACCGAACCGTTTTGCTAAAAATATCTCTAGTTGCTGAAAATTTTACATGTCAATTGAGCTGCAATGAGAATAGATATTTTTATCAAAATTGTTGGGGTGTGTGTGAGAATGTTTGAAATAGGTTGGTTTGGGATATTTATATAAATAGAAATATATATATATATATATATATGAAAGGAAAGAAAAGAAAAGGAGAAAAAGGAAAAACATTTCCCTGTTCGCGTCTGCCTCTCATCCTTCCTCTCTTTTCTTGTTTTTTTTCAAAAACCCACATAAAAAATCTCACATATCACCTAGATCCAAGCTTTATCTCGCGACGCGACTGAAGAGAAAGTTCATCGTGATCAAGTTGCGGTGCTTGAGACCTTATTTTATCGCGGTGCCGTAATTGGTCGTTCGAGCTACCACCAAGGTAAGGGGCTCCTTCCAAACTTTTAGTTTTCATCTAGGACCTTACTTGTAAGCTTGGGGAGAAGAAATTTGGTGGGTTTGAGGTGTGGTTTGTGAGAAATGAATTTAATCCATTTTGCGAGTAAAATGGTGAAAATTGAATTTGATGAATTTTTATGTGTGGGTAGTGGTGATTCTTGCATGGTATAGTTGTTATGATTATTGGGTAATATTTTAAATGTGAAAATTTGCATTATGATTGAGGTTGTGGAATTTTGAATAAATGCAATTTATGTGTGAATTTTGATTTGGTGTGAAATGAATTGATGAGATTGTGTATGTGGTGATTTGAATTCAATATGATTTATGAATTCAATTTCATGTGATTTGAGGATTGTATGCATTGAGTATGTTCTGTGTTAAATTTGAGAATCATTAGTGTTAAATGCGCATTAAAAATGGGGAATCTTTTAATAGCTGCATTTACTTAATGATTGTGGTGTCGAGAGTCAGAGTATGCTCATGCATTCATAGTACATGGTGACCGCGATGGTGCCATGGTAATAGTGGTAACTATGATGGGCCACGAGATGATGCCATACGAATAGTTGGTTCATCTTATCCTTGCGGGGATTTTTGCGTCGTGCTGATCCGTGAGAGATTGCACTCTTGTAAGTCGTGCTGATCTGTGAGCGATTGCACGCATTGATAATTAGTACTGGTCTGTGAGAGGCTGTACGATAGTAAATTGTGCTAATCCGTTAGAGATTGCACTCTTGTAAGTCGTACTGATCTGTGAGCGATTGCACGCATAGAAAATTAGTTCTGGTCTGTGAGAGGTTGTATGATAGTTAATTGTGCTGATCCGTGAGAGATTGCACTCTTGTAAGTCGTGCTGATCTGTGAGCGATTGTACGCATAGAAAATTAGTACTGGTCTGTGAGAGGCTGTACGATAGTAAATTGTGCTGATCAGTGAGAGATTGCACCTTGATAATTAGTACTGGTCTGTGAGAGACTCTACAATTATGATTTACGCCCTTCGAGGAGGGTTTTGTTGATATTCCAGAATCATGTGCATTGGCATATACGCATTGCATTAGAGCGCTTGGCACGCAAGTCATGTTTGACATGTTATGATGTTTGTATATGCGTACTTGATTGTGATGAGTGATTTGTGTTGTGTTGGTGTTTGTGATTGATTGAATTGGTGTTGAAAGTGTTGGAATGAATTTGGAAGTGTTGGAATGTTTTTGAAAGGGTTAAAAACTGAGTTTCTGCTGTTTTGACAGGTGTATTCGACTACACCTGTGTTGTAGTCGAATACAGATGATTAAATTAGCTACTGACTTGACTTTTTTGAAGTGTATTCGACTACACAAGGTGTTGTATTTGAATACAGTCGAATGGAATGCTGTATTCGAATACAGACAGGCTGTATTCGAATACAGTAGCGCTGTCAGTGCTGGTTTTGCTGTTTTTCTGCTGTTTTCGCAAGTGTATTCGACTACACATAGGGTGTATTCGAATACAACAGTGTTTTTTGGTCCAAAACTTCATTTTTCAACTTTGTTTATGCATGTTTAGCATATGTAAACCCTTCTTAGATGTATGCTAAGTTGGAGGATGATTTTTATGCATTTAAAAACATAAATGTTATGTGATGTTTGTTAATTTCGGATTGGTGACCCTTTACAATTGTGGAAATCTGGGCTTTGCCCTCAGATGAGATTTAGGATCGTCCTGTCGGATAGTACCCTGGAAGGGGAAGGTAGTTAGCGATGCCTGATCGGAGCTGGGTCAGGAGTTTTGGGTTGGGCGCGTGGAGGTCACTCGGGTTGTATAGCTTTTTGGTAGCATGATCAGACTAGGCGACTGTATAGGTCCTTGAGTCTTTCTTTTGGTTGTGTAATTATTTATTTGGGAAGACTGTACCTATATTGTCAGCCTGACTTATTATTTTGATGGGTCCCTATAAACTTTTGATATGACTTGGAAACGTTTAAATACTTTGGATCTGTAAATTCTAAACTTATTTCCGCTGCTGTAAATTATGTTGATTTTGTTGTTGTGTTACGACATTAAATAGTTTATCCAAAAGTATTTAGTAATTCATTTATTTAAAAAAAAATTACACGTGTTTTTGGTGTTAAAAATCGGGCTGTTATAAAATACCTTTACAATTTCCAGCAAAATCAGTTCACAAATCAGAAAAATAACACGTCAGTCTACCTGAAATAAAATGATCACTAATATTAAATAAATTTTTTTTCCAGTCGATCAACAGCACTAAATATAATATTCTTAGGTACCACTCTCTTACGAGCTAAGAATCAAGTTCATACTTTCTTCAAATAAGGAAATTTTTCTTACCAATATGATTGATATATATTAGTTTAAGCTCCTAAGAATCAAACACTATGCCATTCCCCTTTTCTTTTCTTTTTTATTTAACTCGCAAGTATGACTCACATGATTTCATATACCTATAATAGAATAGTCGCAACTCCACTAGTTCAAACTATTATCGTTACTATGGTTTTTACGTTGGACTCAACAAGGACAATACTCATGTTCCATCCACTAATCTTAATTTAAGGGTATATATTCATCTAATATATTTCACAATTACATGCCTTAAACTTGAACACATCACAAGCTTCACCAAGATCAACAAATACTAAAATGGGACAAGTCTAACTTTCTAGTGATAAGAACACACATAGGTAAATACACATTAACTGTAAAAATATCATGACAATCTTACTTTTATGACCCTATTAAAATACCATTTCTATAAATAAACTCCAAAAAGAATCATTCTTATAACACATCTATCAGCCAAATGTCAATCTTAACTCTATTGAAATACTCAAATATCCTTGAAAGTATCTATTACCCATTCAATGTCGACTACCAAATAATTTTGATATCACAACTTAACTTTTCATAAACTTCTCGAGTCAAAACAAACTAGGAAGAACCTTATGCACGATCCAATTAAGTCACTCAACTATTCACTATATGGTTTTGTTTTTACTAAGCTCATCTAAGCCTCGCACTTATTCACAATAAGTTTGACTACCAATGGTTTCAACACTTCTTGTTGCAACACCATTTTTTAAATAGTTATTTCATCTAATTTTTATTACAAAAATGTAACACCCTTAAAACATAACCATTTTTTAACAAAAAAAAAACCAAATATTTCAGTTTTCTTCCCTAAAAAAACATAAATCACGCATTATTCTTCATTGTTTTAGTCCTCTTCCACATCATAATTCAAATCATTGTCACCAACATCTTCTTCCATTTAAGATTCATCATCGTATTCGAATTTAAATTTAAATTTATTGTTACCATAATTTTTTCTTTTCTAGTGGTACTTCTTGAACAATTGTTGGTTCTAGAATTAGTTCTGAATCATTGATTCTCTTATTAACGTGGAGATTAAGGGATTTTAGGGGAGTATATGGAAAAGTTGAAATATGGCAGTAGAATTTGGTTGTAAGGGGAGGAGGGGCAAAGAAGAATGTCCCAGACCTAGTAATGGTAAGGGGTGATGAAGAAATTCGCCATGGTGACAGGGTTGAACCTTTAATCAAATTCATATTGCTTTTCCAGATACTTTTATCTTATGAATTGCGACATAACGTGAGGAATTCTACAACGGGAAGAGGACTCAAACGACGAGGAAGAAGACACGATTTAAGGTTTTTGTAAGGAAGAAGACTGAAATATTATAATTTAATTATATTTGAGGTTTTTTGCTAAAAAATGATTATATTTTAATGGTGTTACCATTATTGTAACATAACCTGGATGGAATGACTATTTTAAAATAAAACTATATTTGCAGGGATGTTAACCAAATAAAAAACTTACAAGGACCAAAATAAAAAATGGTTATAATTTCTAGGATCAAAGACATATTCAAACCTACTATGATTAACTTATCGTGAAACACTAATATTTTTACCAAACTAAAGTGATGGTTTGTTCTTTTAATAATTAACAATAAAAAGTTAAGTTTAATACACATCTCACACAAGTCATTGATTGAGTTGTAATTTTAGTATGGAGTTACAATCATATGGTGAAATTATGAAATCAATTATTTCTATTAACTGTTAGTGTAAAATTATTTTACATTAAAAATGCGTAATCTTTTTTCTCTAAAATGTTTAAGTCAGTTGAATCTTAGAGGCTCGCAAAGTCAGAGCATATGATGAGGACCTAAAATGAGCTAATTATGAGGAAAAACAAAGAATATTTCAAATCAAGACTTTATAATATTTTTTAGTTTTATTTGTGTTTAATTTGAATTCTAATAATTTTAGTTAAGTGGTTTAAGTCAAATATGGGTCTAGAGAATTGTTTTTTGGCCCATTTTAGGAATCGAGTAAATCCTTCTTTAAATACCTACAAGAGTCTCATTTTGAAATGAATTAGAAGTTCTCTCATGAGAATGGTAAGTCAGACGTGTCTCCTCTTTGATTTTTGGATGAAAACTTGCTTGAATCTTATCAATGACTTAGTTACCATTGTGGTGATTCAAATCAACCATCCTTGGTTGTCGCGCATTCTCCATCTTCTTCATCTAACTCATGTTTGTTTGTTTATTTTTCTCTTTATTTTACCACTTTGTTTCAAGAAATCACTTAGTAGATCCTTCATCTCATGTAGAAGCACTCGAAATATACATCATTTGGTATTCCCAGTTTGTCACCAAGTGGTAATATTTGTTCTTAATTTCTATTTTTAAGTTTTTGAACTTCTTGAAATTCTTGTAAATTTTGAAATTTTAGGTGAATTTCTTGAAATTTGATATTTGTTTTTGTGTAATCTTGAGTTCCTAGTTGATTATAAGTTTTATAATATGTGTGGGAAGTTTTAGTTTGATGATTGTTTTCTTTATTTTGATGAAATTTTGAGTCCTTAGTTGTTGTTTTCGAGAAAAAAAATATGGATTTAGTTTCATCTTTTTCTTCACTTGCAATTGTTTGATCCAAAAGTTCACGTACAAACTGGTTTTTGATGTTATTTCTTTCATACATGTCTGATTCTAGAAATTCAAAAGCCTAAATTAATAAGAAAATGAAAGGAATTCAAATATGCATTTAAAAATCTGAAAAGATATATTTTGTGAAAAAGTAATTCGGCACAGAAGCATTTAATAAAAAAAAGACATTTTGCAAAAAAAAAAATCCAAAATTGTTCACTTTGAAACATCAAACATTTTTGCATTCTTTTTACCTCTTTTAGGCATGACAAGTTTGATTTTAGTACATTACCTCCCACATATTTGTATCACTTAGTCATTTATTTTGTTGATAATCTACTTGAGTGTGTCTTCCATTACTTAGTTTTTCTTGTTTGTCTTTTAAATTATCTTAGTTTAGTCTTAGTGTTTTCCTTCTTGAAACTCTTGTGTTGATAGGTTTTGTGGATTTTTTACATTGTGTTTCGATTCTTTGATTTGGATTCTAGCTTGGGTTCTTTTTAAGAACTTGTAAAAAGAGTTTGAATGAAAAAACACGAGAGTGGACATCATTGAAAAAAGCCATCATTGAGTGATATACACGAGTGATATATTTCTTGAGTGTAAACACATAGTGAACGTTGAGAGACTTATTTTTATCATCTTAACTAATTCTTGTTATTTGCTTGATTATTGTGGTACTCGTTGTTTTGTTGTTTTTGAAATCATGAGTGGAAGTGAACTAAACCCACTTTTTCCTAGAATTACTTATCTTAGGGCCACTTTACAAAAATGTTGAATACTAAAATAAATGCATTGAGAGAAGAGTTTGTGAATCAAAGAGATAGGAGATCTCGTCATGGAACATCTTCTCAAAATAAAGATAGGTTTGAAATTGAGAAATAAAGAATATGTAGAAGTTAGAGGAGATTTAGAGAAAAATAAAGATGTATGAAAGAAGAAATAGAGACAATAGAGGAAATGCTTATGTCGGAAGAAATGAAGCATCAGAGTCAAGTGAAGTTAAAGGAAGTCAACACCACGTTTAGACTTTAGTTACTACACACGTTGTTGAGTGCATCAACCTATGAAGATTTTCCTCTGAAGCTTTTGTGCCTTTGCCTCTAAACACTGAAACATGCCTCTAAAGTTTGAAACTTGCTTATAAAGCGCCTTCTACAATAACTTTGAAGCTTCTATTCAGGTTGCCTTTGAAGCTCGTGTTCTGCTCACTCAAAAGACTGCAACTTGCTCCAATATGCTAACTCTGATAAGCAACTTGATCTAAAGATGCACCAAGGTGACGTTGTCCATGCCACAAATTCTAAGTCATGCAGTCCTGCCTCTAACTACCTAAACCAAGCAACACAACATCTAACTCTGATGATCAAGTTATGATCAGATGAAGAAAATCGACGGCACTGATACCAAGTCAACGCTCTCATGAAGACTAAGTTGTTTCATGATTTTTATCGTCCAAGAACAAATTCTAATCTATTCCCACTACTCTTAAACAAGCGTATGGAAGAATATTCAAGGTGAATTATTTTAAAGCGCTATCTGGACATTCTCACACATAATCATTCTAGAAGAGTTGGTTGAACAAATCATTTTGGAATTAATCAAGCTTCAACGGTCATATTCCCAAACCATATCTTTCGAGGTTTATTTTTTTGTGAAAATCTCAATTGACCTCGCACAAGAAAGATATGCTTAGAAGATTCAAGGAGAATTATTTTCAGGTGCTATTTGGACATTCTTGCACATTATCATTTTAGAAGATTTGGTATAAGATTGGTTTTGGAAGTAATCAAGCTTCAACGGTCATATTTCCTAAACCATATCTATCAAAGTTTATTTTTTGTGAAGATCTCTGTTGATCTCACATAAGGAAGATATGCTTAGAAGATTCAAGGAGAATTATTTTCAAGCGCTATTTGGACATTCTTGATCAGAGTCATTCTAGAAGATTTGGTATAAGATTCATTTTGGAAGTAATCAAGCTTCAACAATCATATTTCCCAAACCATATCTATCAAGGTTTATTTTTTGTGAAGATCTCTATCGACCTCACACTAGGAAGATACGCTCAGAAGATTCTAGGAGAATTATTTTTAAGAGCTATCTGGACATTCTTGCACATAATCATTCTAGAAGATTTGGTTGAAGATTCATTTTGGAATTAATCAATCTTCAATGGTCATATTTCCAAACCGTATCTATCATGGTTGATTTTTGTGTGAAGATCTATGTTGACCTTGTGCAAGAAAGATATGCTTAAAGTATTCAAAATTCAAGGGTTCAGTTTTAACAAAGGCATCTGTTCAACTTTATATTACTTAGAGCTTAGTGCTCTAGTTTAGTGTAAAGTGTTGGAACCAGGTTGATTTGAAGATATATACCCCTTACTTTTTTTTTTATGATAACAAAATCATTTGTGGGAACAACTTAATAGACTAACATTTTCTTTAAGTGCGCAGGTCCTATATCAAGTGTTTGTTTAATACAGTCTTATATGGTATCCTTTAGTAACTGGACGAAGACAAAGATACAACAAGACTTTGCTTTGCTCCATTTCTCTAAGTCTTGTGACACGCGCCTTTGTGGTTGCAAGCTTTGGTTAACTCTGGTGATGAGGGAACCATTGTGTCTCAGTTGCCTCTGGAAATGCAAGAAAGGCCTTGGTTCAATTACCTCCGATCAATGCAAATATCTTTTGAATCGTTTGCCTCTGATGAATCCAATAAGCGTCTGTTCATCTGCCTTTGATGAATCCAATAAGTGTTTGTTCATCTGCCTCTATTGAATCCAACAAGCATATGTTCATTTGCCTTTGAAAAATTCAACAAGCAACTATTCCTCTACCTCTGATGAATTCAACAAGTAACTTTTTAAACAAGATAAGCTACATCGTTACAAGATTAGTTTTGGAAATTTTCTATGGAAAATCAATAGAAAAATGATACGATACGAAACTTCATGAATTATACTGATTTCTAACAATCAGGACAACGGTCAAAAACCCTACTCGTTCTCTATAAAATGACATGCGTCCCTCAAAGGAAAACATGAAGAAATATATAGGCTACAAACAGATTTGCACTTTTGCACATTATCATTCTGTTTCACCTTAGTGTTGAGAGAATTTCTGAAGTAAAAAATTTGTAAACACTCTATGCGAGCCTTAAAATTTGTAAACACTCTATAAGTCTTCAGTTGCTTGCAGAGCCTTCAAAATTGTCTTCTTTTCTTGGAATTTGAGAGCCAAGGACTTTGACTTCTTTTTGGGCTTTTCTTCAACTAGTTCAATCTCATGGGATCTGAGTGAACTCATCAACTCTTCCAAAGGCAGTTTGTTTAGATCCTTAGGGCCCGTTTGATGGACCAGATAGGATAGGGACAGGATAGGATAAGGAGCAGGATAGAGATCGGATAGGATATGGGTAGGATAAAGAGTTATCATGTCCTGTGTTTGATGTGCACATGATAACAAACTTGATACACAATAGATAACAAGATGATATGATTTATATTTTGATAAAATGACAAATTTGTCCTTATAATCTATTTAATTTTTTTTCTTTTAAAATAACATTCATATAATTTTTTATAAATAAACAAAAATGCTAAAAAATGTAAATAATTTATCAAGTAATTTTATATACTTGAAAAATTGTGATTTCTCTATCTATCACAATTGAAGAATGACTTAGAGTTTGTTTGATTCAAATCCCAAAACTCTATTTTAGTATTTTAAAATTTAAAACCTAAACAATTTGTTTGGATTACTTGTTTTTAAAAACTATTTTGTAAAACTATTTTTAATATTATACTTTTTAAAATTAAAAAAACAAAACAGATAAATGGTGTTTTACTTTTTATTTTTCAGTTTTTTTAATTCTCTAG
>JBBPBP010000001.1:33443868-33475744 GCA_037974735.1 Cicer chorassanicum
TTTTCAGTTTTTTTTAATTCTCTAGTCAAAGATTGTTTTAAAAAATTAAAGTTAGCAAACATATTTTTTTAAATTTTCTTTTTTAAAAACATTTTTTTAAAATTTATTTATAAAATAGTTTTCAAAAACTAAAAAGTAAAACTAAATCAAACAAACCCTTGCTATCATAACATTAGAAAATAATTATTATTTTTCATCAATTTTTTTTATATTATTATAGAATAAAATAAATAAGAAAACAATAAAAAAAATCATGAAAAAAAAATAAATCTAAATTCACCGACTAGAAATTATGGCAAATATGAAAAAAAAATAAAAATAAAAAATGGAATAGTGCCAAAAAAATAAAAAATGGAAGAGTGCCACAGGACAAACTCGAACACGACTGTTGAGATTAGAGGAAGAGAGAAACGCGAACAATGATATCCGGTTGAGAACGGATTATTTTATCCCACCTCAAATTAAGGATAATAAAATGCGGCTGCAATCTGATTATTTAAAAAATTTGATTACATTATCATATCCGATTGCTGCATCAAACAAAGGATTGGGGAGGGATAGGATACGTATCATATCCTGTCTCGTTATCCTGTCCATCAAACGGGCCCTTAGCCTCTTGAATAGTTATTACCTTTGGTTTCAATCTACTAGAAAGACTTCTTAGGATCTTTTTGACGTGTTTGGTAGTAGTGTAGCTCTTCTGGAGAACCTTTAGTACATAAACCAAAGTTTGGAATCTAGAAAATATTTTTTCTATCTTCATCTTCTTCCATATGAAAGAGTTCATACTTTCTGACGAGTAGATTAGCTTTGGCTTCCTGTAGCTGCTTATTTCCTTCGTAGTTAAGAACCAGAGCATCAAAGATACTCTTAGATGTTTCTTTGTTACTGCATTTTTCAAACTCCTTGAAGATGATAACATTCACTATGAAGGTTATGGCTTTAAAATGTATTTTGTATTGTTTCTTTTGGTCAGGGTTGAAGTCTTTTTGGATATTTCAACACCGGCAACATATTTTGGAGCCTCATAGCCATTTCCAACTATGTCTTAGAGTTCAGGATCGTGAGAGATTTAGAATCTTCTGAATATGTATTTCCAACACTCGAATCTCTCTTCATCAAACAAAGGAGATTTGATAACATTTCCAACTATAACTTCTTCACCATAGTTAGCCAAAAAGAGAAAGAATCTTTACTCAAACACGATTAAGTGCTCAGTTTTGAAACCGAGCTCTGATGCCAATTGTAGAACGAAAAACACAAGAAAGGGGGTTTTAATTGTGTTTTATGATTAAAAACCTTTTTTTGCATGACTATACTAAAGCAAAGAAGGCAATGTTGGTAAAAGAAAACAGAGCAAAAAGACCCAATGATTTATCTGGGTTCACCACCAACACAGTAGCTACGTTTAGTCCTATCAATCTGAAGGATTTAATCCACTAGTTCACCATAGAATCAGACTTACACTTGATCACCTATTAGTCACATTTCTGTGTTCAATCTTCTCAAGCTTCTAGCTTAGTACAGTCAAGTTGTTGAAGAAGTTAGCCACTATTAGGAGAGACTACAAACTAAAGGGTTTTGGACTTTTCTTAATTAGCTCTCGCTAAGAGTGCTTGCCAATTCGTAACTTCAGAAATTTTCTCAGCACTAAAGTGAAACAATATGATAATAAGCATAAGGGTAGTTGTGCTTATAGCTTCTATGTTTCGTCATTTTTTCCGTTGTGAATGCACATCTATTTATAGAGATCGATTAAGGTTTATAACTGTTGTTTTGATTGCAAGAAATCAACATAATTCATGAAGTTTCGTATCATATCTTTTTGAGATTGATTTGCCATAGAAACTTTCCAAAAATTGATCTTGTAATGATTTAGCATATCTTGTTTAAAACATTTGGGAAATAGAGGATACGATGGTCAAAGCATGTACTAAGATCTTCAAACAACTAGTAGCTTCAGGATGTTCATCAGAGCATACACAATTGCTTTGTCTTATTTGAAGTGTTGATATTTTCAAAGTGTTGACTTTTTCATAGGATACATAATAGCTCAAAGTCATATGATCATACTCTTGATGTGATTAATAGAGGCAAAGGCACTTCCTTGTCATGCTTATCAGAGGTAAACGATCAGGTGCTCGTTGAATTTATCTGAGGCAGACAAACAATTGCTTGTTGAATTCATCAAAGGCAGATGAACACACGTTTGTTGGATTCATCAAAGGTAGATGAATAAATGTTTATTGGATTCATCAGAGTCAGATGATCCAAAAGATATTTGCATTCATTGGAGGTAACTGAACCAACGCATCGCTTGTGTTTCTAGAGGCAAACGGGACACAATGTTGCTCTTTTCACGAGAGTCAACCGAGTTAGAAAAATGGAGTGAAGTCATGTTATATCTTTATCTTCGTCCAGTTATTAGAGGATAGATATAAGAATCTATTAAATAAACACTTGATATAGGACCTACACACTTAAACAAAATTTTAGTTCATTAAATTGTTCCTACAAACGATTTTGTTATCATCAAAACACGTGAGAGGCATATTTCTTAAGACCAACAAGGTTACAACACTTCACACTAAAATAAAGAACTAAGCATTAATTAATATAAATTTGAACGAGTGCCTTTGCAAAAACTGAAACCTTGAATTCTAAATACATAGAAAATTTTAAGTTCGTAAGGTTTTCTGAGTTAGCTGTCCAAAATACAAACTTAGAGTCTGACACCTTCCTCTACCCAAAATACAAACTTAGGTGTCCATCCTTCTGATCATGTATCTTCTAACTCAATTGACTCTGTCCCCAAATTTTCAACGCTTTTTTATTTTTAGAGATATTCTAATTAAACTTTTCATACTCCTTATGGTATGTGAAGGCGCAAACACGAGAAATGGGTTAAATTGTGTTTGTCTAAGTTGGATTCTTTTTATTATTTATTCAAGAACTGGTTTGGGTATGTGATTTTAACTAAATCAGTGGCTGTTGGAATCATGCTTAAGTAGTCAGAGGCAACAATAAAGAAAATAGAGCAAAAGTAAAGTGACACAAGCAAATATATCCTACTTCACCACCAACTTGATAACTACATCCATCCCTTCTAACTTAACCATTAATTCAAATCCTTGAATTACACAACACCTAACCCCACAAGTCAGTCTTCTATAACAACCTAACACCTTCAAACGTTTTTAGGCAAACAAACACCTTGACCCTACAAGTCAAGTCTTCTCAACACAACCTAAAAACCACATATTACTTGAGAAACACTAAAGCCATTATTGTTGCCTTCTTGTGAACAACTTGTGTCTTCTTGTGAAAAAACTATAAGTTTATCTTCTTGTGAATAATTTTGAGTGTTTCTTCTTGCGAATAACTGTTAGTGTATCTTCTTGCGAATATTTCTAAGTGTATCTTCTTATGAACAAACTCTGAGCATATCTTCTTGGGAGAAAATTCTGAACATATATTCTTGTTAACTAATTATGAGCATATCTTCTTGTGAACAAATTTTGAGCATATCTTCTTGTGAATAATATTTTGACCATATCATGTTGTGAACAATATTTTTGACCATATCTTCTTGTGAAAAATATTTTGACCATACCTGCTTGTGAACAATATTTTGACCATATCTTCATGTGAAAAATATTTTGGTCATATCTTTTTTTCACCTTGGTCAAATATTTCCTTGAATTATAATTTTGAATCATATCTAATTTCGGTCATATCTTTTTTTCACTTTGGTTTTCTTGTTCTTATTGTTGCAGACATTATGAAGCCATTAGTCCAAACAAATTATCCTCATAAAATACCTTTGTTAACATCAAAAGCATAAGAGGAAAAACAACATGGTTCAGTATGCTCACTGTAACCCGCTTTGATATCGTTGCCATTATGGGTCTCAAGCCAACAGGTCGAGTTATGACCCCTGAGTTAGTTTCTGATACCACTCTCGAGCCATTTTTGTCACCTTCTAGTTACATTCAGTTCATTTAAAACAAAAATGTTAACTCTAGTGATGTGTCTGATACAAAACACATTGCATTTCATTTTTTTCTGGCTTCATCATTCTTATTTTTGTTCTAAGTCAATTTTTGTAGGAAAAGCTTTACTCCCTTTAACTAGACTCATTCACGAGGGAAATAACATTAGTTTGATGAAACTTCTTTTAGCTAAGCTTCTTTGAATGTCTTGGTGATTTTTTTAAGACTATTTCAAAACCCACATGAGGAGAGTCATAAGGTTGAAGGGGAATTACCTTCGAAACAATCACCTGAAAATTTTTGTGTTGAATACAAATCGAAACTAGACAACCTTTGTCTCCCTTTAAGGGTGATAGGGAGTTCGACGAACGTTTGTTTCAAAGTGGATGCTTTTCAAAGCCAACTCAAACAAGATACTCTTGCTGCCATTGATGACTTACTTTCATCTCTCAATACTTCAGGAAGCCTAATTCACGAGTCAAGATACTCTCGAGTACAAAGGTTTCATGGAAGCACAATTTCAAAACATGTTGAGGTGATAACTAACAGCCTAACTCAAAAGTTTTGAGCTATTGTTTTGACAAGTGAAAAACACAACAAAGAAGGGTTTGAATTGTGTTTTTAAGGTCTAAATACATTTGTTAAAATAGAGGATACTATATAAATGTGATAAAACAAAAACAAATAAAGATGTAAAGAGATGAAACACAAGCCAATTTATCTTGGTTCACCACCAATACGGTAGCTACGTCCAATCCCTTCACTCTAAATGATGTAATCCACTAATAACCAAAAATCATCTCACATCCATTGAACACCTACTAGTCAATCTGACTGTGTTTAACTTATTTTAGTTAAGCTGTAGACGGTAGCAGCCACTACTAGGAAGTTACAATGAGCGTTTAAGGTTGTTTTCTAAATAATTCTTACAAGCGAATGTTTAAAAGGTATACTCTCATAATGTATTTGAAGTTTTTCAACAGTCATAAATAACACGTAGTTTTCACAAGTGGTTGTATATGTTTGCAATAGGTTCCTTGTATGTGTAATGTTTGTAGTGAAGATTACAAGTCTTATTATAGAAATCTTCAAAGAAGTTGGGATTAAGAAATAGGTTTCTTATATGTGTTATGTTTGCAATCTTTTTAAGTGTCATGTTTGCATGAAATTAGGATGTAAAAATCGATCGAATTGAATCTTCAAATATTTTGAATCAGCATAAAAAACTTGTCCAAATACGACTTCATAATTGATTCAGCGTATCTTGATAAAGGCGGCAGGAAAATCAAAGGATGACATTATCAGAAGATGTAATGTCTTCCTTGACTTAGAGGATAACTCCAACTTTGATAAGCAAAAGATGTTGAGATGTTGACTTAATCAAATTTTTGGGCTCAAATGTATGACTTAAGAAGATTGACTTTTTTTTTATCAAAGCGTTAACTTTGATAGAGTATTCGTAAAATGAGAAACCCAAGAAAGGGGGGGTTTGAATTTTGTTTTATTTTAAAACTGTTTTAACAAGGCTAAAGTAAAGTAATGAAAGCAAAAAAAAAAAAAAAAATAGAAAACAGAACGACACAACCAATTTATCTTGGTTCACTACCAACTCAGTAGATACGTTCAGTCCCTTTAACCTGAAGGATTTATTCCACAAATTCACCAACTGAATTACACACCCACTGAACACCTACTAGTCAAACTGGTTGTGTTCAAGTCTTCTCATCCTTCTAGCATATTATAATCAAGCTGTTGAGGGATGCAGCCACTACTGGGCTAGGTTACAAAAGAAAGGTTTGAGGGTTTTCTGAATAACTCTCACAAAAAGGCGTTTACAATGTTGTATTCTCTGGAAGAAAATACATTTCGACACTTAGACACTACAACAGGTAAATAGCAAGAGTGCAAAGGCGTTTCTAAAATGATTAGTGTGATACGTTGTTGTTTTTACTTGTCAATGAGAGTTGCACATTTTTTATAGATTTTTTTAGAGTTTCTAATTGTTGTCTTGATTGCAAGAAATCAGCATGTATCATGAAGTTTGGTATCAAAGTTTCTGAGATTGATTCACCATTAAAGCTTGTAAAATAATCTTTGAAATTGATTCTACAAATCTTGATATGGAGACATAGGAGCAAAGGATATTGTGATCAGATTATGTTTCAAAAAATCTTCTGGGTGTTTTTCAGAGGATGCGCAAAAGCGTTGTATTTTTCAGAGTGTTGACTATTATTAAAGCTTTGACTTATCATAATTAGATGATCACTTGTGTGTCACACTTATCAGATTCATAATAGTCAGATGCTTGTTGTAGTCTTCGTAGCCAAACTAATCATAGTATCCAATAATAGAATCACCAGAGCCGTGTTTCAGAACCTGTTCACCAGACTTAGAGTACAAAAATTAAAAGCAGAGACTTGATGTTCCTTGAACTTGATCAAACATCAGAGAAAGCAGTGTGAACTCATAAGGAATAAACTGCTCTGAAGACTGCACACTAAAACAAAACATTAGTGTTTTAAATTGTTCCCACAAAATAACGTTGTTATCATCAAAATACGTATAGGTCATGGTTCTTCAAACAAACTTGGTTTTAACAATCTCCCCCTTTTTTATGATTACAAACATCTATTTTTGTGAATAATTTTTTATTTAAATTTTATAGGAGTAAAAATCAAGGAATAACATAGAATGTTACAGCAAGGCTCCATCTTAATATGTGCAAGTCTAAATGTAAGAGTGATGAGTGATATTCTGACAAGAAGGTTGAAAAACATTAGAAATTGAATTTAAAAATATGTTGAACTGAAATTTTCATGAATTAAAATTGTTCAAAATATTCTCCCTTTTTTTATCAAACCAAAAGAGTAGAGTAGTCAAAAAGCATAAAAGTAAGAACAAGAGTACAGAAAAATACATAGAGGCAAACAAAAGAAAAATAAAAGGAACTAGAAATATGGGTTAGTAAGCCTAACTAAGATTAAACTCAAATCTCCTGATTTTTGGTTGTTTGTTCCATGAACGTCTCAGTCTTAGCTTCTAGCTGATCAAAGTCTTCCTTTTTCACATACTAGAAAGGATCAAACACGGGGACAAAATGAGTGGCAGACTTCAAATCTTGGAGAAGCAATGGTACGAGCAACCAGGGAGCCTATCTCAATATGTGGAATGGGCACATGGAATTGCAATGCTGTAGATGGAGCAACCATTGGGAGTTCCAAATGAAGACCACTAAAGAGAGATCGGTTTTCCTTGACGAGCCTTATGCGTAGCTTTGATAAGCTTTCTAGATTGATTGCTCTAGGATTTCTAAAGCTTTAGGATCCATAGATAGAGAATCACACCTGTTTGAGAGGGTAGGTGTTTGTGGAATGTTTGAGTTGGGAGGTCTCACTGGAGTGTTAGTTTCAGCAGCTGATGGTGTTGAGTTTGGATTGGTGGTCTTGAAAGGGAGGAGATGTGTACTATGTCGGAGGGTGGCAAAGTGTTCGGCTAAGGTTGCTTCATACATCTCATATGAGGTGTCGGACTTAAGTCATATTGTTCCTACTAAGTGCAATCAAGTCATATATTCCTAATGTTTTTTCTTCTGAAAAGAGGACTTTGGTTTCTCACCATGACCCAGCCACTCAATGTAAATGGCATTTACAGATGGTTTTTTGACATTGGACTTAGGAAGATTGAAATTGTCGAGCATTGATTTAAATGCATTGGCAATTGACTCTTAAAAACTAGGGTTTACTTGACCTTAAAAAGCTAAATGTTTTGGTTATAGATCGATGGGGAAAAATTATTGAACATGTTGAAGATGGTTTGAAGGAGGAAAAGGACCTAAGAATGCACAACTTTGATGTTTTAATGACAATGGAATAGATACATGGGATCTCCAAATAGTTTTTTTAGATTCGTCTTCTTCGAGATGAGGAGCGTAATGGTTATGTCCTATTGAAATAGGCTTCGCTGCTTGAGTGGCCATGGGAGGCCTGGAAGCTAAGGTATGATAAGTTGAAGACATTGTTGATGCTCATGAATGCGAATTTTTTTTTTTTTGAAGAAAATGGAGTACGTAAGAGAAAAGAAAAGAAAAAAAAAAAGAAAAGAATGAGAAAAATGCGCTTAGCGTTTAAAATAATTTTTAAATTAAAGTAATTGTCACTACTCACTGTGTCAATGTGGAAAGTAATGGAGTTACTTGGGAAAACATATGCAACCATTGAGTTCTAAAATGACATTGTTTGATACGAGCAGTTAATGGGGCGTGTGCATTTTATTCAAGATGTTTAATGACACATCGTAGGTTTTTCTTTATTTTTCGAAAGGTCATTAACAAATACTTTAATGACTTGAATGGTCTAGAATTTCACAGTATCGAAAACCCAAAAAATGTATGTGTCATTACTTTGACCACTAATATTTTTCGGGGTCCTCTATTATACAGGAAATTCAAATCGTAGAGTTCAGGTACTAGAAACAAGTTGATTGAAATTTGTGTCCAATAATTTAAGTTTGAATAGGATGCCTCGAATAATTGGACATAATGATACTCAAAGGAAGTCAAACGATCACATTTGGAAGGAAAACTAATACAACATTTGTAAAATTATTCAAAGAAAGTTTAAATGACTGTAAGAAATGCCAATTTGGCCAATAGAAAGAAGAACACGGGACATACATGCATGAGATAGTTTTTACTATATGTCTATAAATAGGAGTTTAAGGAACAAAATAAGGGGTTCTTTTTAATTCTAGAAATCACCTTTAAGATAAGACATCTAGATTATAAAGATTACCATATCGCTTTGCTATTCAAAGAATGTATGAATTCCTACTTAATCAATAAAATCATTACTTTTTACTTTGTTTTTTATTCATTTTGATTTATGCATTTCTATTCTCTTGTCCTTAATGCATTGATTCATTTCATTTAGTATAACTTTGCATTTTTACACAAAAGTTTGAATTTGTATATTTCATCAACTCAACTTTGACCAATAAACCTGACAACTTAGAATCCCTTAATTATCTAATTTGAATCATGGATTGTTTGTTGAATTCATTTGTTGAAGTGTTAAAATTTACTGTCAAACAACTATAGAAACACATAAAATAATCAATTTTAGTCGATCTATTAATTTGATCAAATATTAACCTTTTTCTTCACTAAATTTGCATAAATTTTATTTGAAATCTAAAAATTATTACAACTCAAATCCACAAAAAAAGAAGGCACTTTTCATTTCTGAAATACTGATAGTCATGAAGGGATACAAGACAACCAATTGAACCCAAAAAATCATCAAAAAATAAACACAATCCGAAGAGAAGTGAAGTACACTACTACTTGGCTTACAAAAAGACAATTATTATGCATGTCACAATATCACAAAAACAACATCTATTATTGGTTATGCAAGAACAAACCACACTTATGATTGTTTAGCAAGCCGGGTGAATGGCAAACCACGTTTGGATGAAAGTGAGAACCAATGCAAAAACCGCAGCAAGGAAGGCAATAATAGCCCAAGGGTTGTCGAAATAGGTGTGAAAACCCAACGCTATCCAAGTCTTGCATCTATTCAAATAATGCATATGTATTTTAAGTCTAACTTCTGAATATTTTTCCATGTTAGCTACCAAATCAGTACTTAGATGTTAAATAGGTTGGCAACTTCCTTATCACTGCCAAGGGAATTGAGCAAAATCCCTTTTGATCTCAATTCTTTCACATCATCAGGGTGGTCGATGACCGAGTACATCAAAGCTGCAAAAGAACTTATCCCATAATCATTCTCAAAATCAGGACACATCTCATATGCTATGAGGTTGTGAAATGCTATAAGCTGCAAAAGAATTTTATGTCTGTTGGCCTTCTTGTCTTGCTTGACTTCAGTGTTATCCCTGCTGCTCTTAGTTCATGTATGTAATCATCTTGTTTTTTTATAGGCACCAACTTTCAGGAAGCACCAAATTTTGTTCTTGTTAGTTTCATTGCCTTCGGCCTAACATTTGATCAGTTATGATGAAAATATAATAATAATTTAGTCAAAAGAATAGTACCATTTCAACGTTAATCAATACTTTATAATAATAATACTATATAATAATACCATTTAATCATCGTTTTGCTTTTTTTTTTTCTTCACTCGAGAGGCGTGATTTAACTATAGCAAATTTTTTATTTGAAATTAGTTTTTCCAGTCGTTTTTTCCTTCATTTTTTAATTTAAATTCATGATTTTCACACATACATAGTTTTTCTTTCATTTTTTTCATGATCTAGTCATCTTCGTGCAACGTTCTTTTTGTTTTTCGTCTTGGTGCGATGTTGTGTTGATTTTTCATCTTTATTTTGGTGTTTGTTTGATTCATATATTGACAAATCAATTTCGATCTACTGCGGATAATTTTGGCATCTTCAATGTTACGGCTCCAAAGGCAAGGGTATTCCGAAGGCAGATAATTTTGTCATATTTGTAAACATTAATATATTAATAAGTAGTTTTCCATTTTATGCTATTAACTTGAATGTTATGAGTTTGTTCGTAGGTTCATTCTTTTCAGTTTTTGCGACTTTATATGGTATTGATCGATGTTATTTTTATCAATTTATATGAATGAATACCATATTTTTCGTAAAAAAAAAAAGTATCATATATTTAATAATGCAAAGGCAGTCCCACATATGTAGGTGAGTAAAGGAACATCGAAGACCTATTAAGGAGGTCTCGAGTTCAAACCTAAAATTATTTCACACATTAAAAAAAATTGTACAAACAAAAAAAAGGGTGAACAATATTTATTTCACTAAATTATTCTTATCAAATTTCGATACATTTAACATAATCTTAAATGCAAAGCATAATATATTAAATTGAGAGTAGTGTATGTAGTATATTAATTAGATAGTTTTATTAAAAAAAATATTAATTAATACAATCTTTAAAATTGAAAAGGTCAATTCTTTGACCAATAGTGTTAGATATACAATTAGAGATTTATTAGATATAGTTTCAGTGGTTATATGGAGTTAAAAGTTATTTAGCATTTCTTTTACAACCTAAAAGTTAGTATTAATTACAAATTAGTTACTATTTGTTAATTTAATTAAAGATACTACATAAAACGCATCCTACACCAATTAATCAACTTTCTCTTATTCAATCTGTTCTAAAATTCATGAACTTTACCATGAATATCAAAAAAATAGGTCATATATATTACGACAAGGAGGGAATCCTCTATCACTTCTCAACAAATGGGTCCTAAAATTCATGAACTTTACCATGGATATCAACAAATAGGTCATATATATTATGATAAAAGGGAATACTGTGTTACTTCTCAACAAATAGGTCATATATGTATTTTAAGTTTGTTCATAACAAGTCTTCTTGAGACACTTGTTAAGGAAATAAAAATAACATTTGAATAAAAAATCACACTTTTTACAATTCTAAAGTATGAATTACATAAATTTCAATACATTTTAAATCTTAACAAATATCCTTGAAGCACTTGCTAATATTTCGCATTACAATGCAACTATAAACATTTAAGTGGTCCGATCAAGAACATATCTTTCAACTTTTAGAACAGACTTTGATTTATTAAATCTAAAATAATTAATTTAAATTTTGAACCATATGATCTTTGATCGTACAATTGAAGTAGGCGAGACTAGCTATAGTTATAAGATTGCAGTTGCAACCCGGACCCATTACTATGACACTTACAATTAATTGGATAGAGGAAGTAGATAGTAAGCATTTCATGGTTTAAATTAATTGTCTGTAATCGAAGTCATAATTTAATCCGTATTTCTCTGCAATATAAATGTTTATAACATAACCGCGATTGCCGCCGCAATTTAGAATCATAATGCATATATGGAGAGGTATAGTAGTTTGATTTGTACCTTCGAAGGTAAGATGATTTTTCGTTGAAGATCAAGAAGATAAGTGGGTGGTTGTGACTCGTCTGGTACATCTATCACGTCCGGTACATCTAGTATTAGCAAGCTAGGGCATCAAACAACACGTGTCAGATCTGGACTAGCCCTAGACACGTGGCCTTTTTTTTGTTGGGATCGAACAAAATGAGACGAATTTAGGAAACACAAGATTCGCAAAGCAAATATAGCTCAACTTTGCTTATAAATAAAGCTTCAAAAATCCTCTTCTTCTCCACTCATTCCACAATTCTCTCTCTACAAGCCCGAAACCTCAAACTCTCATTCTCTAGAAAGTTTGAGTGGGGTGAGGTCTCAAGATATCGTTTCTATTTATGCGAGTTTTTGGTGTATCCAGGTTTGTCTGATTTTGTTGAGATGTTGAGGGTTTTCATCAAAAAGCTTAAGAAGGTAATTGTTGAGGCAAAATCTCTTATATAGTTTCAATGATAACAAACTTTAATGATTAAATAATTGAAAAGTTTTTGGTGTATCTTGTGCTTTTGAGTAACTCCATTAAGACAGAAAAGTCATACAAGATTAAGCACAAAAGACCAAAGTGGAATTCTAGAAACATTCTCATAACAAACATTAAAACGATCAGCATTTGAAGTTCATAATGTTCAATCTTAAACATAAGACAAAATGCTCAATCTTAAATAAATAAATCAAATGAATAAGGTCATGTTCCTACATTGAATCAGAAAAAGAATGTTAAATGAGTCATAAAAATTAAAAAGGAGAATTTTCAACATCTTCACAAGATCATTGAAGACAAAGAAAAATATTCACTTTGATAAGCTATTGAACACATATGATATGATAAATAAGATATCAAAGGAATAAATGAGAACTGAAGTCTAAGAAGACCACAACAGTCCGACTTGAATAAATACAAACTGCAACTTTCTGAACATCATAAAGTTGCAAGATTAGACGATTTTGAGGAAAAGTAAAAAAGTAAAAAAAAAAAAAGTGACTAAAAGGTTTGTAGCACCACTATACTTATATTGTTCATTGATGTGAGCAACCATTAACTTTGAAAGACGTGGATTCGCACAGATTTTTCTTTCCCCTGCACTGAATAGAAACAACTCAGCAAATATTCTAAAGTCAACTTAAAGTTTAGATTGTTCAAGAATCCTCAAGATCTTTATCTTTACAAGCTGCAACGCATTGGAACTAGTTCCCAAAAAACACAATTATACTTTTTCAACTTACTGAAGCTCACTCACATGGTATATGTATATATAGAAGTGCAGAAGCTTGACTAAAAAGTTCATCAAACACACTTAGAGACCATCGTAGATCAACAAATCAAAAGTGTACACGAGTGTGAAGATTTGTTCCGTCCAAATCAAGTTCAAGGCACTTGATGCAAAATCTAAATTTTATTTGTAAACTTTCTAGAGTCATCTTTTGGATTGTAAAAGAGACTCAATTGTAGAAGTGATTGTATAAGACCCTTAGTTTTAAATTCTAATTTATGCAATTTTAGTATATTTTTGGTGTTGAATTCTAAGGCTTTTTAGCTAATTTTAATGGTATTTTGTGTGTTAAATGCCAGAAATATTTTTATGAGACCCGTTTAAAATTATTTGGCGAGAAATAATTTAATTACGTTGCGGAAAATTTATTATCGGACTATTTTGTTAAAAATATCTAGAGTTGCTTAAAAATTTACTTGTCAATTGAGTTGCAATGAGAATAAATATTTTTATCAAAATAGTTTGAGATGTGAGTGAAGCGATGTGTGTATAAATATTTAGATATTTGTTGGTTTGGTTTAATTATAATATATATATAAGTATATATATATATAGTGACGTGTGAAGGCAAACAAAAGAAACAAAGTGAGAGAAAGTAAGATTCAATTTATCTTCAATTCTCAGCTTGCCTGCGTTCTTCTTCTTCCCTTCAGTTTTAAAAAAATAAACAAAACCCACAAACACAAATCCTTATTTATTTATTAGATCTAAGCTTCATCTCGCGAAGTGACAAAAGGGAAAGTTGCTCACCTCCAGGCTGCGGTGCTAGTAAGCTAGTTTTCGAAGTGACGTGCGAATAAAATATTTTACTGGAATTAATCGCGGTGCCGTAATCGGTTGTTAGAGCTACCGTTGAGGTAAGGGCTCCTTCCAAATTTTTAGCTTGCATATAAGATTTTATATGTGTGTTTATGGAGTTGGAATTTGGTGAAATTGATGTGTGATTTTGTAGAAATTGAATTTAATTGATTTATGTGTGTTTTGAGGAAATTAAATTTAAGGTGTTTATGGGTAAAAATTTGGAGATTTAAATTTGTGATTTATGGTTGAAAATTTTGGAGATTAAATTTGGTGGTTTATGTTTGGAAATGTGGAGTTTTGAATTAATGTAGAATATTTGGTTGTAAAAGTTTGGTGTGTGAAAAATATATCATTTTGGGAATTTTGTTGTGGTTGGATAGATTTTAGTTGCGAACAAATTGTTACAAATATTTATGTTTATGTAGTTAGCTCCTTGAGTCTCAAAAAGGAATCGAGGCTGTTGGCACCGAGTTAGCGGTGGGGAGAACTATGAGATATTAATGTTGTTGTGGTGATTCATGTTTGGTGTCATTGATGCGTTCATAATTAATATTATGAATTTTTGAGATGTAATTTATGTGTGGATTATGGTTGAAAATTTTGGAGATTAAATTTGGTGATTTATGATTGAAAATTTTGGAGATTAAATTTGGTGATTGATGGTTGAAAATTTTGGAGATTACATTTAATGGTTTATGTTTGAAAATGGGCAGTTGTGAATATGGGTGATTCATGATTAAATTTGGTGTGAAATTTTGGAATTCGAATTGATTGAATTTGTTGTGTTTGAGATGGGGATGTGTGGTGAATGTGCGATTGATGTATCCATAATTGATTGCGTATGCGTTATGAATTTTATAGATGAATATATGTTTAAGTATGCTTTGTGAAAAGATAAAAAAAAATCATTAGTGTTAAATGAGTATTAAAAAAAGGGAATCTTTTAATAGCTGCATTTACTTAATGGTTGTGGTGAAAAGAGTTAGAGTATGCTCATGCATTTCATAGTACATGGTAACCGCGATGGGCCATGGTGATAGTGGTGACCTGATGGGCCACAGGATGATGCCATGTGAATAGTTGGTTCATCTTGTCCTTGCGGGGATTTTCGCGTCGTGCTGATCTGTGAGAGATTGCACTCTTGTGAGTCGTGTTGATCTGTGAGAGATTGCACGCATAGAAAATTGTGCTGGTCTGTGAGAGGCTATACAATAGTAAATCGTGCTGATCCGTGAGAGATTGCACCTTGATAATTAGTGTTGGTCTGTGAGAGGCTGTACAATTATGATTTACGCCCTTTCGAGGAGGGTTTTGGTTTGGAATTCTGGAATCATGTGCATTGGCATATACGCATTGCATTAGAGTGCTTGGCACGCGAGTCATGTTTGATATACTGTGATGGTGGTATATACATACACGTTTGTCGCTTGTAATTGTGCCTTAATTGATGAGTGCGATTGATTGATTTTGTGTGGTAAGTGCTGAATGATTGCGAAATATTTTCGAAACTGACATTTGCAAATTTTAGCAGTTGTATTCGGCTACAAGCAGTGTGTAGTCGAATACATATATTCAATTTTGCTACTGACTTTTGAAATAGCACTGTATTCGAATACAAGGATGTTGTATTCGAATACGACAGTGCAATTTGTTAAAAACTTCATTTTTCAACTTTGATTATGCATGTGTGGCATATGAAAACCCTTTCCAGATATATGCTAAGTTGAAAGGTTATTTTGTGCATTTAAAATTTAAATTTTGTGTGATATTTGTTAATTTCGGTTGGTGACCTTTACAATTATTGTGGAAACCCGGGCTTTGCCCTCATATGAGAAATAGGATCGTCCTACCAGTTAGTACTCTGGAGATGGGAACGGAGTTAGACTTACCTAACCACTGCTGTGTTAGAAGGATTTCTGCGGGGCGCGTGGAGATCACTTAGGTTATAGTTTTTTTGTAGCATGATCAGATTAGATGGTTGTATAGGGGCTAGTTGTCTATCTGTTGTGGTTGTATTTTTTTCATTCTGGAAGACTGTACCTATACCATATATTGTCAGCTTGACTTTTATTTTGATGGGTCCTTGTACCACTTTTTGAAGTGACGTGGGGAAGTTAAAATTCTTGGGGCAGTGCCTTTGTACAGGTGTTTGCCGAGAATACCCCAGGGGTGTGAGCTACGTTAAATAGGTCTCATAGCCTCGATGTATTTTTCTATTTTAAATATTTTGAATTTTCATTTCAAAACCGTTTCCGTTGTTTGTAATTATTGTTGACTTTTGTCGTTGTGATACGACTTAAATATTTTATCCAAAGGTATTTCTCTCTTTATTATTAATTTGAATTGGTTTTAAAAAAAAATCGGGCTGTTACAGATTGCATGTAGGTCTAGTTTGACGAAGAAGAAGAACTGTAAGATTGTTAAGGCTGAGAAAATATAGGAGAGAAAGGTTCACCCTCACAAAAATAAGATATAGATGAACCTAAAATAATCAAATATGAAGTTGAAGATGAACAAGCTCTCATTTCAAGAAATATTCAAAGACTAAAGAGAATAAGAAATCAGCTAAGAAGAAACTTTCCAAACAGAAAAGAAACTCCAAAAGCTAGAACAGACAAAAGTCAAATCACATGTTATGGATGCAACAAATTAGGACATTACAAAATTGAATATCTAACATACATTTGCTTAGTAGCACATGATTGTATAGTTAAGATTTAATATTATCACTCTCTCATTGTAAAACTCCTCTCATTTAATAAGCTCTCCCATATATATATATATATATATAAAAGAAAAAAAGAGACAAAATTGGAAGACCAAATCAAAACATAATGAAACTGAAAACGCAATCTAAATAAAAAAAAGGGATATAATTGACAGTGATGTTTAGGAGAACCCTTTGAACGAGTATTGTAGGTGTTATCATCTTGTTTTATTGTAGAATCTTCGATTTCTTCCTTCGAGCATTGGATAAATAACGTGTGAGTTTACTAGCTCCATCTATAGAGAGAACAGCATGAGATTTCTAAGGTATCGTAACTTCATCCTCAACATCACCCCAAAATTGATAAAGAATACGCATATTTTGTTGAACAACTGCGTTGAAATTCGGCCGACCAACCTATCTTTGCCATGACCAACATGTAACTGAACCCTGGATCGAATTGTAGTTGTCAACTCATAACCTTCTCATGAGTCAATTTTTTTTGAAACAACGGTCCTAAACCCTAAAATAGTTCTATAATTATTTTACAAAGATATAGCCTTGCTAAATAAAATTTCTTTCCAAATAAAACTGTTATAGTATAACATATTGTGAAGGAATAAAACTCACCATTAATTGAGGAATAAATTTAAAATAAAAAAACTATTGTGTTTGTTTATATTAAAAGTAAACCATTATCCGAAAAAAGTTATAGTAAAAATAATCCAACTTCGATGTCACTTATTAGAGCTGAATTCCCGTATGTCTTGCTATTCACAACATCATAAAGAAATAATCTTAACATCAATAAATAAACGTCCAAATAAATCGCCAACATATAATAATCATATGCATCTTGGAGAACGTATGCATCATCGCAACACCAACCACATATAAATGTAGGGTGGATATAACGAAGTCACATAATGACAAACATAATATGATTAACATAGCGTAATCACATATAGCACATAATATCACAAGATAGTATCCAAGTTATGATCGAGTAATGAAAATGCAATGGAATGCAGAAAATTGGTATGAAAAAATATGTCACACACATAACTCATGCTATGCACGGGTAAATGGTAGCTTTTGATTTTTCTTTTCTTCTTATAATTTTTTATGCTAAAATGTATCTTACTCCAATTCTTTCTTGTTTAATTATATTTTTTAAAGTTGATTGAGGGTTTATGTTCTTATTATTATTGCAATCAAAACTCCTTAAGAATTACATTAGTTTATTGAAAAAATTGGAAAATTTTCAAGTTTTAATTTTGGTAGTTTGAAATTATGATCATCGGTATAAATATTTACAGAAATAAAGGACGAAGTTGATACCAAAAGAAACATAAAAGAATAATTTGTTACAAAACCAAAAAAGATAAAAGACTAATAATTTATTTTCGTGTAACTTAATGGATCGCAAAATGTAATTTTTCTTTTTTATGTAAATTGTTTTTTGTTAAAGTCAGTATGAATCATTAGGTAAAAAAAAGCATATAACATTTGTTTAATTAATTCAAACACAAGTCACCGAATTAAATTTTTTAAATACTAATTGGCTAATTGCTATGGTCTATCCTTAAGAATATTTTGTGACTAACAAATATATTTCATTTCAAGAAGAATAATGTTTATAATACATGTTGAATTAAAATAAAAAACATGGGAGCTAACATAAAACTTTGACTTGTCTTTGAATCAAACTAATTCTATAGTTTTCACCAACTCCATCATTTATAAATGTTTCGCTAAAAAAAGTATTTTTTTCAAAATATAATTGATTTTTTTTTTTTTGAGAATATTAAAGTGGGACATCATTGAAAAAGAAATACTATGATGGTTTAAATATATCTTTACACTTTACAATTATAACAATTTTTATTATTTGGTTAATATCCCTGTAAATATAGTTTTATTTTAAAATAGTTATTTCATCAAATTTCTGTTACACAAATGTAACACCATTAAAACATAACAATTTTTTAACAAAATGTTTTATTCTAAAATTAATCCCAAATGTTTTAGTCTTCTTCCTTAAAAAAACCTAAATTGCGCATTCTTTATATCGTTTCAATCCTCTTCCTCATCATAATTTTCATCACTGTCACCAATATCTTCCTCCATTTAAGATTCATCACCGTATTCAAATTCAAATTCAAATTTATTGTTACGATAATCTTTTTCTTCTTCTGGTGGTACTTGTTGGACGATGGTTGGTTCTAGAATTGATTCTGAATTAGATATTTTCTTCTTGGCGTAGAGATTAAGGGATTGTAAGGAAGTATATGGAAAAGTTCAAAAGTTGGAGTAAAATTTGGTTGTAAAGGGATAAGGGGCAGAGAAGAAAGTTCTAGACCTAGTAATGGTAAAGGGTGATGAAGAAATTCGCCATGGTGACAAGGTTGAACCTTTAATCAAATTCATACTGCTTTTCCAGATATTTTTATTTTATGAATTGCGACACAATATGAAGAATTCTACAATGAGAAGAGGACTGAAACGATGAGGAAGAAAACACAATTTAAGTTTTTTTAAGGAAGAAGACTAAAATGTTATAATTTAATTATATTTGGGCTTTTTTGTTAAAAAATTGTTATGTTTTAACGGTGTTACAATTTTTGTAACATAAATTGGATGAAAGAACTATTTTAAAATGAAAGTATATTTCCATGGATGTTACAATCAAAAAAGGTTATAAATACAATGACCAAAGATATAATTTACAAAACTAAAGTGATGGTTTCTTTTTAATAATTAATAATAATAAGTTAAGTTTAATGGAAATCTCACACTAAGTCATAAATTGAGTTGTTATTTTAGTATGGAGTTACAATCATATGGTGAAATTATTTTACAATAAAAGTGCGTAATCTTTTTTCTGTAAGAAGTTTAAGTCAGTTGAGTCTTAGAGGCTCACCAAAGTCGGAGCATATGATTAGGACCTAAAATAAGCTAATTATGAGGAAAAATAAAAAAATATTTCAAGTAAATACTTTATAATAGTTTTTAGTTTTATTTGTGTTTAATTTAAATTTTAATAATTTTAGTTAAGTGGTGTAAGTCCAATTTGGGTCTAGAGAATTATTTGTTGGTCCATTTTAGGAATAGAGTAAATCCTTCTTTAAATACCTACAAGAGTCTCATTTGGAAATGAATTAGAAGTTCTCTAATGAGAATGGTAAGTGAGACGTGTCTCCTCTTTGAACTCTTGGATTAGAACTTGCTTGAATCTTATCAATGGTTTCCTTACCATTGTGGTGATTCAAATCAACATACTTGGCTGTCGCGCATTCTCCATCTGCTTCATCTAACTCATGTTTGTTTGTTTCATTTTCCCTTTATTTTACCAATTTGTTTCAATAAATCACTTAGTAGATTCTTCATCTCATGTAGAAGCACTCGAAATATACATCTTTTGGTATTTAGAGTTTGTCACCAAGTGGTAATACTTGTTCTTAATTTCTATTTTTATGTTTTTGATGTTCTTGAAGTTCTTAGAAAATTTGAAATTTTATGTTAATTTCTTAAAATTTGAAATTTGTTTGTGTAATCTTTAATTCGTAGTTGATTATAAGTGTTATAATATTTGTGGGAAGTTTTAGTTTGATGATTGTTTTCTTTATTTTGATGAAATTTTGAGTCCTTAGTGTTATTTTCGAGAAAAAAAAATTTGGGTTTAGTTTCATCTAAAAGTTCACTTATAAACTTGTTTTTGATGTTATTTCTTCCATACATACATGATTCTGGAAATTTAAAAGCCTAAACCAATAAGAAAAATGAAAGGGATTCAAATATGCTTTAAAAAAAGCAAAAAAGCTAAGTTCTATGAAAAAGTGATTCTGCAAAGAAGCATTTATTGAAAAAAAAGACATTTGGCAAAAAAAAAATCCAGAATTGTTCACATTGAAATATCAAACATTTTTGCATTCTTTTAACCTCTTTTAAGCATGAAAAGTTTGATTTTAGTGCGTTACCTCCCACATATTTGAATCACTTAGTTATTTAATTCTAATTTTTCTTATTTCTTTGATAATCTACTTGAGTGTATCTTCATTTACTTAGTTTTGCTTGTTTGTCATTTCAAATTATCTTAGTTTTGTTTTAGAGTTTTCCTTCTTGAAAATCTTGTGTTGATAGCTTTTGTGGATTTGTTACATTGTGTTTCGATTCTTTAACTTGGATTCTAGCTTGGGTTCTTTTTAAGACCTTGAAAGAGGAGTTTGAATGAAAAAAGGCAAGAGTGGACATCATTGAAAAAAGCCATCATTGAGTGATATACACGAGTGATACATTTCTTGAGTGTAAACATTTAGTGAGTGGTGAGAGCCTTATTTTTATCTTCTTAACTTATTCTTGTTATTTGCTTGATTATTGTGGTACCGTTGTTTTGTTGTTTTTGAAATCATGAGTGGAAGTGAACTATACCTCATTTCTCCTAGAATTATGTATCTTATAGGTCACGTTACAAAAGTATTGAATACTCAAATCAATGTCTTGAGAGAACAGTTTGTGAATCAAATAGATATGAGATCTCATCATGGAAGATCTTCTCAAAATAAAGATAGATTTGAAATTGAGAAATAAAGAAGATATAGAAGTTATGATGATAAGGAAATCAGGTATGAGAGGAGATATAGAGAAAAAGAAAGATGATGTGAAACTTATGATGATGACGAAAAGATGTACGAAAGGAGAAATAGAGAAAACGAAAGAAGATATAGAGATTATGGTGAGGAGGAAATGATGTATGAAAGGAGAAATAGAGAAAAAGCTAGGAGGGTTAAAGATTTTGAGAGGGATGATTTGAGGTATACAAAAGAGAAAAGACGTAGAATATAAAAAGGAGGATCGAGAAAAAAAACATAAAGTATATCATATGAAGAATATATTAGAGATCCGGAATATGTGAAATATCTTTATGGAAATAGATATACAAAAGAGGCAATAAAAGTAGAGAAACTAGCTTTGAGAGAGAAAGAGAAAATCAAAGAAAAGAAAGAGAAAAAAGAAGGAAAAAAAATAAATAAGTTAGCCTTGATAGAGAAAGTAAAAATTAAAGAAAAAAAAGATGAAGTGGAACAAAGTTTGAGAGTAAAAGAGCAAGAAATTGAGTCCAAAAGAGGAATGCCCACAATCCATTGAAGTTAAAGGTGATTGGCCAAAGGTTTCTCAAAAGGATGCTTGCAAGAAAAATCTTGGTTTGAATCCTAGCAACTTTAATTCTTCTACTACTTTAATTCATGTTTCTCTTAAATTGTTTGATAAGTTTCTTCCTCCTATAATGGATATGTTTGAAAATATTCATGTTGAAATGCCTAACTTGTGTTATTTCCATAAGCCTCATTTGAAAGTTGAAACTATGATGCATCAAGGGCTTAATCCATATTATTCTTCTAAACTTGATTTGAGAATTATGAGCCAAGACTTGAATGATTTTCTTTATAAATGTGTTGTTGTGCTTTCAAAAGAAAATTTGGTTCATGACAAAAAATTTTAAGAATGTGTTGTGATTCTTAAGAAATATTTGTTTGCTAACTTGAATACTTACTCTTGTGTTAAAAATAAAGTTAGTATTTTGAGATTTTCTATGAAGGGTAAATGTTTGCATTTGGAATTAGTTGATATTTGCACTATTACAACTCTCCTTACTCTTTCTGTTATTGTCAAATCTATTAAACTTCCATATAATACTCTTAATTTGTTTGAGAGACTTGTCTTGTTTCAAATTGGTACTTAATGTCAATTTCAAGATGTATAATTTTATCTCTATCTTGAAAACTCCTTATATTGAAAATGAATATGCTGGATCGTTGAATGCAAAAAGTGGAGTTGTGTTTACAGTGGCGGATCTTCTCGGGAGTGGGCATGGGCCATGACATCCTTGGTATTTTTAATTTTTTTTATAAATAATAACGATAGATTATTAAATTTAAATTACTAAATATCTTAAGATTTTTATAGGTTTGAGAAACTGACATCACCTCTCGCCCCTCCCCTTTGTCCCTCTCCCAACGTCAATTGATCTTGATCTCCAGACTATCTCAATCTGTTTCTTATATTTTTCAGAATTCTTACTGTTTTGCTCTTCTACTTAAATAATTTTTCTCTATAAATATAGTAAAAAACGAATGTCAATGGTTCTTGTCAGCAATAATATTCTTATTTTTACCTCAATTAAAGAGATTATTCATTGTTTTTATTATGAATTATTCAATTGAAAAGATAAACAAAAATGAGGTAGACATTTATTAGAACTTATACAATAAAATATAATAAAATTAATACAACAAGCTCTATATATAGATAAACTACCTAATATCGAAATATAAACTAACTAATTTCGAATAGACAAGCTCTAACACCCTAATTAGTAACTCAACTACTACCTACCTATTAACAAACTTGTACATGTTAATCGTTGATATATAATATAGTGTGATACTATTTGTTAATTGTGAATTGTTTTAATTAATTTGTATTTTTTTTAAAAGTGACACGATGTTTAAACATATAAGAAAATTGATGCATTTTTCAAGAAGAAAGTTTTCGACAAAGATGAAAAGTGTAAAGTGGATATATTTTATTTGATTGAATGGTGTGAAGTTCTAAGAACTTGTGTGAATTTTGTGACTTGTGAAAATTGTAAAAGTTTGTGAGAATTGAAATTCTAACTTTTTCAAATTGAAATCATTTATATATATCACTATATATATATATATATAACACCCGGCAAAACGGGGTTATATTGTACTTATTATAAATAAATAGTGATATCCTTTTCCAACAAAACACCATCTACTCTAGTACTTTTGCACCTCATCGCATCCTTGTACAAGTCATTCTAAAGCATGAAGAATCTTAGAAAAAAATTGGATTTAGTCTTTAATCTAAATAAACATCAATCTTGTTTTGTCCCTTTTGTTGCTCGAAGCATGGGAACTGTGTGGTGTGAAACTCATTGAGTATTAGAGGGACTTTCTAATAAGTAGATTGCTCATTTCAGGCCTTAGTGAGAAAGAGACTAGAGTACATCCTTACCAATCTCAACTTCTTTCGAGGCAGCTTAATTTTTCTCAAATCTTCCTACTTCATTTTTTAACTGCCAAAGATATCCCATCTTCTGGCAAGTTATGTTGGTCTAACTTCAAGCTCAGTGAGACAAGGAAACAAAAGTTGAAGTTAGAGTATTATCCTTCCATTCACGAATATCTTTTATACTACTATTAGCTTCGACACTTGGTGGAAATCATATTTCAACAACAATTGGTAGTCCTTTTCTAAGTGCTTCCAAGGTCAACCTGCTCATACTTCTTTTTTGCAGATATGGAATCCTAGCACCAAGAACTTAGGTATGTATCTCGAAGACTACTTACAAATTTAGAGAACTTGGTAAAACTATGAGTATGCAGTTGGAGAGTTAAGTGAGAATATTAGACTTAGAATAGAAAACCTGAGTCTGATAAAAAATTTAAAACTAAGTCTTCGAACACTAGTGAGTTCGAATTCATTTCTCCTAAATTTCCTATTTTACAGAATGCTCCATTTGTAGTAGCAAATCCTCTTCCAAGTCTTGAATGGTTTATGCCCCTTAAATTAGACCTTCTTTACAAGTAATATCTAGTTGGTACCGTCTTTTGAATATCTGTTATAGTCTTGGAATTGACTTGCGCACAAGAAAATTGTTTTCTGAACCAAATGCTAAATTTTCCAATACTCTTTGTACCATATTCTCTCATACTAAGTTTAACTTTAATCAATTTCAACAGATGCTATAATCACCAACGTTTTGAAGAAAAACAGCAAGAAGAAAGACGAATGGGATTATGTTCCGTTGATTGAATCATCAAAAGAAGAAGAAGTCCCAAAGAAAAAGAAGTGAAGCCAATTTCGAAAATTGCACCTTCCTCAACTCACTCTTTAGCCGTGAGGAAATTTTCTAACCTTCATCTCGCACTTGTTTATTATGTTATTTCCTAATACTCTTGGATCTCAAGGCCTTGTAAAAACAACTTCGAAGATGGTAACGAAGCCTTAAGAAGTGCAACCAATATCATCCAAAGAGTCTACTAAAAAAGTATGTTTCTATCTTTTCTTACTATTTTATATCTTTACAATCCCTTTTATCTTCCCATCTTTTTACCTGTCAACATATGAAATACCTGAAATTCCTTTGAAGCGAAAATCCCTAATTAAAAAAAAACAAGAATCCTCGAAACACAGTAAAAGACTTCATGACATAAATGATGATGAAGTAAATGATGATGTGGATGACACGATTCCTATTGGTAACCTTATCTCCATCAGAATCAACTAACATTTGAACCACTTGAGGTTTTTTACTAATTATTTACTTGTTGTTTTTAAAGGTAATCATGTTTCCATTATGTTGATGGGGAATAAACACAGAAATACAATAACAAGTAATACGCAGCGGATATAAAATTCCCCCTACTTGCAAGAATCCGTGAGGAGCAACAACAAATATATGGCAGCAAATTAATCAAAATAAAAGATTGTAAAGAACACCAATATTTTAACGTGGAAAACCCCTCAATGCAAGGGTAAAAACCACGGGTCGTCCAGACCAAAGAAATAGCTCCACTATAATCAAATAAGGGTACAAGAGAGTCTCAAAAAGATGCACAAAGTGTGCCTACAACCAGCCAAAATAACAAAGCACTAAAGCTTACAAATGAAAAGCAAGAAGAAGAAAAACACCTAAAAACCTGCTACTGTGCGAGCCTGATTTCTCCCTCTCCAGACGTCGTTTCGCCGATCCGACTGTTGAAAACGAAGCCCTGAATGTTGCGAACCTACTGTCCAAATTTCAGCCCGATCCAACGGTTAACGAATGCAAAATCGATGTTTTTCTGAGACTGATTTAACAAAATCGGGAATAGGGTTTACTCTTCTCTTTTCTCTTTTGGTGGTTGCCCTTTCTCTCAAAATAGTCTCTCTCTTACAACCCTAATTAGACCACTCTCCACTTAAATAAGTGAGACACATGGACTACAATATTTGGGAATTTCTCCATATAGGAAGGGAGCCCAATACCCAACACATCTCCCCCTCAAAACTATGTGGAGATTATCGCCAAATCGGCGATATCACAACAAGTTTCAAACTTCCCTCTTGGTAATGCTTTAGTCATCATATCAGAACCATTATAATCAGTATGAACTTTAGCCAACTCCAACAGCTTAGCTTCCAAAACATCACGTATCCAATGATACCTCACATCAATGTGTTTGGACCTGCTATGAAACGTCGAATTCTTACCAAGATGAATAGCACTTTGACTATCGACGAATAATACATATTTGTCCTGAATAAACCCAAGCTCCTGCAAGAATTTCTTCAACCAAATCAACTCTTTGCATGCTTCGGTAATGGCAATAAATTATGCCTCAGTTGTAGACAATGCTACACATTTCTGTAATCTCGACTGCCAAGCCACAGCTCCATCTGCAAATTTAATCATGTAGCCTGAAGTTGACTTTCTCTAGTCAATATCTCCAGCCATATCTGAGTCGGAGTACCACACCAAAATAGGTTTGTCACCTCCAAAACAAAGCCTCATACATGTAGTACCACGAAGATACCTCAAAATCCATTTTACAGCATTCCAATGCTCTCTACCTGGATTTGACAAAAATCTACTGACTGTACCAACAGCATGCGCAATATCTAGTCTTGTACACACCATTGCATACATCAAACTACCCACAGCAGAAGCATGAGGAACTCGTTCCATGTATCTTTTCTCATCTTCACTAGAAGGACTTTGTTTAGAACTCAACTTAAAATGAGCAGCAAGAGGAGTACTTACAGCCTTAGAGTTTTCCATTTGAAACCTTCGCAACACTCTCTCAATATAGTGTTCTTGTGACATCCAAAGTTTCTTCTCCTTTCTGTCACGCATGATTCTTATGCCAAGAATCTGTTTAGCTGCTCCCATGTCTTTCATGGCAAATGACTCGCCCAACTGCTTCTTTAACCTGTCAATCTTGAAAATATTTTTCCCAACAATAAGTATGTCATCAACATATAATAACAGGATAATGAAATCATCGTTAGAAAATTTTCTAACAAATACACAATGGTCAGACGTAGTCTTTGTGTATCCTTGTTCACACATAACAGACTCAAACTTTTTGTACCACTGCCTTGGAGCTTGCTTCAAACCTTATAGACTCTTTCTTAGTCTACACACATAGTTTTCCTTGCCTTCAACAAGAAAACCATCAGGTTGCTTCATGTAAATCTCTTCCTCTAAATCACCATGAAGGAAAGTCGTTTTTACATCCATTTGTTCTACCTCTAAGTCAAGAGTAGCTGCCAAACTCAACACGGTTCTAATTGATGACATCTTTACCACAGGTGAGAAAATCTCATTAAAATCAACACCCTTTCTTTGACGGAAACCTTTCACCACTAATCTGGCTTTATACCTCGGAGACTTTGAGTTACTCTCAAGTTTCACTCTATAGATCCACCTGTTTTCCAAAGCCCTTTTGCCTTTTGGCAACTTCACCAAATCATAAGTGTGATTATCATGCAATGATTTCATCTCATCATGCATTGCATCCAACCACTTTTGACTTTCTTCACTTTCCATGGCCTCTCGAAAACACTCAGGTTCCCCTTCATCAGTCAAATTAACATACTCATCAGAAACATACCTTGTAGATGGTTGTCTCTGCCTCTTAGACCTTCTGAGTTGGGTTAGAGATGATTCAGAAGCATCATTAAGATTCTCATCGTGTGACAACTCATGATCTTCACTAGTTGGAATATTTACGTCATCTCTAAATCGATGATCATCAACACAATCATGTGGCTCATCATTCTGATCATTACCATCAGTAGTATCCAAATCAGGAACAGGTGACTGAACTGGATCACCATCAGATAAAACGTTATCTCTCTCTCAGGTGTAGTTTTCTCCACCTTATCAATGTCTTCAATAGTTTGGTCTTCCATGAACATTACATCACGACTTCTAATAACCTTTTTGTTTATAGGATCGTACAACTTGTAGCCAAATTCATCCTCACCATAACCAATGAAGATACATTGCTTTGACTTTGCATCCAACTTGGATCTTTCATCCTTCGGAACATGCACAAAAGCCTTGCAACCAAAGACTCTCAAGTGATCATACTTGACATTCTTCCCAAACCATACCTTGTTTGGTACCTCACTATTTAAAGCGACAGTAGGAGTAAGATTAATAACATGCACCGCCGTGTACAGTGCCTCACCCCAATAATGTTTAGGCAACTTAGCTTCAGAGAGCATACACCTCACTCTCTCAACAAGTGTCCGATTCATCCTCTCTGCTAAACCATTCAGCTGAGGAGTTTTAGAAGGAGTCTTTTCATGTGCTATACCCTGTTGTTTGCAATAGACATCAAAGGGTCCGCAATACTCACCACCGTTGTCAGTACGAACATGTTTCAGCTTCTTGTCTGTCTGCCTCTCAACCAAAGCATGAAATTGTTTGAATTTCTCCGACACTTGGTCTTTTGTCTTCAGAACATAAACCCATATTTTCCTGGAACAGTCATCAATAAAAGTAACAAAATAAAGTGCACCACTAAAAGATTTTACCTTTAAAGGGCCACAAACGTCAGAATGCACCAACTGAAGCAACTCTGACTTTCTAGAGGGAGGATGCCTTTTGAAGGATACTCTAGTTTGTTTACCAATTATGCAGTGAGAACATTTCTCCAAATCTACATTCTTCAATCCTGGAAGCACATCATTTTTAGCTAAGCAATTTAACCCCTTTTCACTGATATGGCTAAGCCTTCAATGCCACAAAGATGATTCCATATCCACGGCATTAACACTGTCTTTTGCAACTAAAGCTTTTGTCCAATACAGTTTACTAATTTTCTCCCCTCTAGCCACAACCAAGTTACCTTTACTGAGTTTCCACTTTCCAGAAGCAAAATGATTATCAAAACCACTTTCATCAAGCATATGCACTGAGATCAAATTGAAGCGAACATCTGGAGCATGTTTGACTCCTTTAAGCAACAATTGCATTCCCATGTTGGTTTGCAAACATACATCACCAACACCAATTACCTTAGATACACCATCATTACCCATCTTCAAAACTCCAAAATCACCTGAAGTATAAGATGTGAAGAACTCCTTCCTCGGTGTAACATGTAGTGTAGCACCACTATCAATTATCCACATGCTCTCATCAGATACAAGATTAATTGATTCATAGTCACGTAGAATAACAAGATCATCACTAGTAGCAGTAGTAACACGGTCATCATCACTATCATCATCACGACCCTTTTGTTTCTGCTTACCTTTCTTGCCTTTGTTCTCCTTTTTCCACAGAAAACAATTCTTCTGTATGTGCCCTGTTTTATGACAATAATGACACTCCACATTTTTGTATCTAGACTTGCACTTGCTTCTGCTGTTTTCTCTACCACCCTTCGGTTCTTTTTTCTGACTTCTCCCCCTATTTTCAGTGACAAGAACTTCAGATTGAGATGAAGAACCCTGTGGCTTCCTTCTCATCTCCTCATTCAAAACACCACCTTTAGCCGTTTCCAAAGAAACAACACCATTAGGAGCTGAACTCGTTATAGAAACCCGAAATGTCTCCCAAGACTCTGGTAAAGATAACAGTAAAAATAGTCCCAATAGCTCATCATCAAACTTGATACTCATTCCAGACATTTGATCAAGGAGCCCCTGAAATTCACTCAAGTGGTCCGAAATAGACGTTCCCTCCTTATATTTCAAACTTATGAAACTATTCAGCAAAAATAATTCATTATTCCCTGATTTAGAGGCGAACAAAGTCTGTAACTTATCCCACATAGCTTTTTGGATTTTCAGAAAACATAGTTACAGAAACCGAATAACCCATCCAACCTACTGAAGATTTGAAGTCTCCTTGAAAAGAACATGTAGAGATTGACACCCAAGAAAAAGATCAACCATGTGACTTAGGTTAAATCCAATAAAGATGGACCTACTTCAGAGGTAGTTGTAAGTTCTCATGGTACTTCTCCTTTGAAGAAATCAGGCAAAGATGAACCACATGAGGAGAGTCCTTAGGTTGAAGGGGAATTTCCTTCGAAGCAATCACCTGATAAAGTTGTGTCGAATCCATATCGAAACTGGACAACCTTTGTCTCCCTTCAAGGGGGATAAGGAGTTCGACGAGCGTTGGTTTCAAAGTGGATGCTTTTCAAAGCTAACTCAGAACAAGATGTTTTTGCTGCCATTGATGACTTACTTTCATCTTTCAATACTTCAAAGAACTCTGCAGTTCAACGGTGTCATGAACACACACTTTCGAAACATGTTGAGGTGACAACTGACAGCCTAATTCACCGGTTTTTAGATATAAGGAACATATCCTATAATGATTCTCAAAATCAGGACACATGTCATATGCTATGAGGTAAAGAAATGTAATGGCTGTTGGGTCGTCGACAACGATCTCAGGAAGCACCAATGGGCTTCGTGTCTTGCTTGACTTCAGTCTTATCCCTGCTGCTATTAGTTCCTGTACATGTATGTTCCCGTATGTGACTTCAGTCGTAATCTGGTATTTTTTGTCAGACATTTGATATTTCACCTTAGTTTCATTGTATTCCACCTAACATTTGATCAGTTATGATAAAAATATAATAATGATTTAGTCAATAAAATAATAATAATAATAATAATAATAATAATAATAATAATAATAATAATAATAATAATAATAATAATAATAATAAGACCAACTCAGCTCCATAATATGTGTTACTACTATATTTCAAAAATTAAAAGTATAATGATAAGTGTTAATAGATCATTTCAACTTTTTTTATTTACTTTATAAATTCTTTTAATTGGAAATAATCTTATTTCAACGTTTTTCTTAGACGATCATTTCAACGTTAATAAGTGCTTTATATGCTATCTAATAGTACAATCTAATTATCTATAAAAAAAAAATAGTACCATCTAATTAACCTATCAATTGCCTCCCTCGTTTTCTCTTTTTCTCTATTGTTTTTTTCTTCACTCAAAAAAGGGTAAATTATAGTCAATTTTCGACTTGAAATTACTTTTTTTATTCGTTTTTTACTTCTTTTTTATTTAAATAAGTGATTTTTATACATATATAGTTTTTCTTTCATGTTTTCTCATGATCTTTTCGTCGTCTTGGTGCGACGTTATTTTTGTTTGTCGTCTTGGTGCGACGTTGTGTTGATTTTTAATTTTTGTTGCGGTGTTCGTTTGGTTTATATTGACAAATCAGCTTCGATACAATGCAAATAATTTTGGCTTCTTCAACTTCAAAGGCATGGATATTCCAAACACTTTAATTTTATCATATTTGTAGACTTTATTACATATATAGGCATTTTGCCATTTTATAATTTAACTTAGATGTTGTGAGTTTGTTCGCAAATTTATTATTTTCGTAAAAAAAGTACCATCTATTTAATAATGCATACTCGTGCATATGTAGGTGAGCTAAGGAGGATTGAAGACGTATTAAGGAAATCTCGAGTTCAAATCCAAAATCATTTCATACATTAAAAAAAAATGTACAAATGAAAGAGAGTGAATAATATTTATTTTACTGAATTATCCTTATCAAATTTGGATTCATTTAACATGATCATAAATACAAAATAAAATATATTAAATTGAGAATAGTATATTATAGTATATTAATTAGATGGTTTAATTAAAAAAATATTTATTAATACAACCTTTAAAATTGAAAATGTCAATTATTTTATCAATAATGTTAGATAAACAATTAGAAATTTATTAGATATAGTTTGAGTTTATTAAATGTAATTAGTTAATATTAATTACAAATTAATTCCTATTAGTTATCACCGAAAAGTTAATTAGTATTAGTTACAAATTAGTTACTATTTGTTAATATAGTTAAAATTAATATAAAGCGCATCTAACACCAATTAATCAAATTTCTCTCATTCATTCCATTCTAAAATTCATGAACTTTACTATGGATATCTACAAATAGGTCACATATATTATGACAAAGTGGGAATCCTCTATTACTAAGCTTCTAAAGTGTATCATTCTTCTGAACAAATGGGTCATATATATATATATATATATATATATATATATATATA
>JBBPBP010000001.1:33481971-33510520 GCA_037974735.1 Cicer chorassanicum
GGAGTATCCTCAGATGGAGGTTGGCAAGATGATTGTTCTGGAGAGGCAGCAGATGAGGAGCTTCGTGTTTTTCTCTTCTTTGATGAGGGAGCAGCAAGTGGTTCAGACGACTGAAGACGCATTTGTTTGACATTTTTCATGGAAAAGGTAAGATTGAAATGCACAGAAGGTTCATCATCCAGCGGAACCTTAAAAAATTTGAAAATCTTAGTCAAGATCATACCGTAAGGTGCTGATCGACTTTGTGCAGCTGCATTTACCATAAAGTTGAAGATAATGTTTCCCAAGTGTAGAGATGATCCTGTGATCAAGTGATGAATAAGGAGAACATCTAATTCTGTCACTTTTTCAAAGCTTCCTGCTCGAGGTACAATGCAGTGAACGCAGATGTTGTGTAATATGCGGCATAACGGAAGTAGATTTGAAGCAACATGTGGCTTAGATGGTGAGATGAAAATGTTTTCCAGAACAGAGGAGCGGGTGATTTTGCACTGAGAATACCAAGTTTCTGAAAAGAAATAGGCTCCTTCATTTCGAACATCTAATATATGGCACAGAGAGGCGGGATTGATTTCGATTAAGACTCCTTTGAGAACAACAGTTAAATCAGAAAGTCCCTTGCAGTTGTGCGCAGCAGCATAAAAGGCCCTAACCAATCTTGGATATTGGGGCTCATTTATCTTAAGGAAGGACGTCCAGCCCAGTTGGTCAAAGATGTCTTCAATGTTGAAGCCACCTTCCTTCAAGTCATCAAGATCGATAATCTTTCCGTTAACCACGGATTTGTTCAACCATTTGGAAATGTAGATAGATTCTTGTTCAGTAGAAGTAAACAACGAGGTCTTGGCAGATTTTGGCGATGGAGAGGATAGTGGTTTTTTGGCTGTGGGTTTGGAATTTTTTGAAGTGGTGGAGAGGATAGTGGTTTTTGTAGGAGTTTTTGTAGGAGATTTGGAAGGAGTTTTGATAGGTAATGAATGAGGTGTTGGCGCATTGGATAAAGTTTGTTCCGAATCATCTGATTCAATCAGATGAACAGTAGAGTCTTGAGAGATGGGATTTTTTTATGAAAGAATTCCAGAAAGAATTTTGGAGGATCTTCTAATGGGGGCCGAGGATGTGGAGGAGGATGGATTTTTAGTGGACTTTGGTGAAATAGACGGAGTGGAAGTTGTTTCAGATGATTCGAAGAGACTTGTATCGGATGAAGGCTCTTGATTAATTGTGGTGTTAAGTGAATCTTCCCTATTTTGATCAGATTCCGTACTGGAATAATGATCTTCAATATCTTCAGGTGCTTGAGGGAAAATTTTGCGTTTTGCAGCAATCATACTTCTAGCCATAATTGTTTTTGTTAATGGAGGAAAAAAATGATTCTGGGCTGAGAGTGAAATTAAGACAAATGAAATGGCAGAGTTAAGTAAGAAGGATGGAAGATGGAAGGGGATGACGTTGGGAAAGACCCGTTGATTAATTTCTGCCTAGGAGGATGCAATAACTCATGATTGATTTGATGGTGGCGTGCAGGCATGCGTGTGCAGCACGCGTGTTGGGAAACGGCTGTTTCAGCCGTTGAAGCATTTAATGCTTGCGTGGATTAAGGAGGCGGCGCCACATGGACGGCCCAATGGGAAAAGAGGCGCGTGCATGCAAGGACTGGGCCTATTAAATGCAGTTACATCAAAGAGGATGTTGTATTCTCTGGTTATTTGCCATCCTCTGAATTTTAACCTTATATACAAGGATCAGATGTGATCTTTCAGGCATTTGACAATTAAATAATTTAAACAAACCAAAATCAGAGACACGCAGCAAAATACAAAGGATAAAACAATTAATCAATTAATTTTTGAAAAATTAATGATGGAAAGTTTTTTCAAAATATCCTTGAACCTATCCTCTTGAAGAGGTTTGGTAAAAATATCAGCTAGCTGATTTTCTGTATCAATGAAAATTAATTCAATGTCTTCTTTTTGAACATGATCACATATGAAATGATGTTTAATTTCAATGTGCTTAGATCTAGAATGCTGAATTGGATTTTTAGAAAGATTTATAGCACTTGTATTATCACAGAGGATGGGAATTTTTGCGTACCTTAAAGAATAATCCTCTAGTTGATTCTTTATCCACAGCAATTGTGAGCAACATTGTGCAGCTGATACATATTCAGCCTCTGTAGTTGATAGAGCAATGGTGCATTGTTTCTTGCATGACCAACTAATTAGTGATTTACCAAGAATTTGGCAACCTCCACTTGTGCTCTTCCTTTCAACTTTATCTCCCGCATAGTCAGCATCACAGTAGGCTATGAGGTCAAGATCTGAGCTTTTCTCATACCAGATTCCAAAATTTATTGTTCCAACAAGGTATCTTAGTATCCTCTTAACAGCTGTAATATGAGATTCTTTGGGAGAGGATTGAAACCTTGCGCAAAGACCTACAGCAAATACTATGTCCGGTCTGCTTGTTGTTAAGTATAATAAGGATCCAATCATCCCTCTATACTCTTTCTCAGAAATTGGAGTTCCTTCATCATCTTTGTGAAGCGTGGAGGATGGGTGCATAGGAGTTCCCATACTCTTGGCTGAACTCATGTTGTACTTGTTGAGAAGATCTTTGGTGTATTTTTCTTGTGAGATGAAAATACCATCTTTGAGTTGTTTGATTTGTAAACCAAGAAAAAATTTCAATTCACCCATCATACTCATCTCGAATTCACTTTGCATAAGATTTGAAAATTCTTCACACATTTTTTCATTTGTGGATCCAAAAATTATGTCATCCACATAAATTTGGACAATTAACAAATCTTCTTTAGATGTTTTCTTGAAAAGAGTAGTGTCAATCTGTCCTCTAATGAATCCATTTTCCTTAAGAAAAGAGCTTAACCTCTCATACTAAGCTCGAGGAGCTTGTTTTAGTCCGTAAAGAGCTTTTGAGAGTTTGAATACGTGATTGGGCTTCTTTTCATCCACAAATCCAGGAGGTTGTTTGACATAAACTTCCTCATTTAAGAATCCATTCAAAAAAGCACTTTTGACATCCATTTGGTATAGTTTTATACCTTTATGGGTGGCATATGCTAGGAGGATGCGTATAGCTTCAAGTCTTGCAACCGGTGCAAATGTTTCATCGTAGTCAATTCCCTCTTGTTGATTGTAACCTTGAGCATCTAGCCTTGCTTTGTTTCTTACTACTTCTCCATCCTTATTCAGTTTGTTTCTGAAGATCCATTTTGTTCCAATGATGGATTTTTCATGTGGAAGAGGTACAAGGTTCCATACCTTGTTTCTTTCAAATTGTGAGATTTCTTCCATCATGGCTTCAACCCATGATTTTTCACACATAGCTTGATCAATATTTTTTGGTTCAATTTGTGAAATCATGGCCATGGTAGCTTCATTTCCACGAAGAGACTGTCTTGTTCTTACTCCATCAGCCGTGTCTCCAATAATCAGATCTGGAGGATGATAAGTAACTATTTTCCATCCTCGTGGAGGTTGCTGAGAGGATGGATCAGACTCATCCTCATCGTTTGGACTAGGTGCGTTGGAGGATGAAGGTTCATCTTCCTCAGATTTATCAATTTTTTCTAAGCACAAGTCATCAAACTCATCAAAAATAACATGCATGGATTCCTCCACAGTTTGAGTCCTAAGATTATATATTCTATAACCTTTAGACGAAGTGGAGTATCCTAAAAATAATCCTTTGTCAGATTTTGAATCAAACTTTCCCAAATTTTCTTTATTATTTAGGATGTAACAATAACACCCAAATATATGAAAATATGAGATGTTTGGTTTTCTTCCTTTCCATAGTTCATATGGAGTTTTGTTTAAAATCTTTCTAATGGATACACGGTTTAAAACATAGCATGCCGTATTTATAGCTTCGGCCCAAAAATATTTTTCAATATTAGCTTCATTTAAAATGGTTCTAGCCATTTCTTGCAATGTTCTATTTTTCCTCTCAACAACTCCATTTTGTTGAGGGGTTCTTGGGCAAGAGAAGTTGTGAGAAATACCATTTTCATCAAAAAGATTTTTGAAGGATTCGTTTTCAAATTCACCTCCATGGTCACTTCTTACGGAGATAATTTTTGATCCCTTTTCATTTTGGATCTTCTTACAAAAATAATGAAAAGCCTCAAAGGCATCATTTTTATGTTTTAAAAACAAGACCCAAGTAAAGCGTGAAAAGTCATCAACGATTACAAATCCGTATCTTTTACCACTAAGGCTAGGAGTTTTAATAGGACCAAAAAGATCAATATGAAGTAGCTCAAGAGGATGGTTTGTGGAAACAACATTTTTAGAATGAAAACTACTTTTAACTTGTTTTCCTTTGGCACAAGCTTCACAAATTTTGTCTTTTTCATAATCAATTTTTGGAAGACCTTTAACTAATTCTAATTTAGACAATTTTGAAATAGTGTTTAAACTTGTATGTCCAGCCCGTTTGTGCCATACCCATTTATCCTTTTCAATGGATACAAAACAAGATTCAGTAGGCAAATCATCAAGATATAGTTCATATAAATTCTTTTTTCTAAAACCGGAAAAGAAAACTCTACCCGAGGATGAATGTTTAACCTCACATAGATTGGGTTTAAAAATAACTTCAAAACCACTATCACAAAGTTGACTAATACTAAGCAAGTTATGTTTTAAACCATCCACATATTGAACATTTTCAATTTTGGCAGAATTTTTATTACCAATAATACCAGTACCTTTTATTTGAGCTTTCTCATTGTTTCCAAATGTAACCGATCCTCCATCTTTTATTTCAAAGGAAATAAAGCAATGCATATCCCCGGTCATATGCCTTGAGCAACCACTGTCCAAGAATCATGGCTTTCTTTTGTTGATCAGAGGATGTACCTGAGGATGAGTTTAATAGTGACTTAGGTACCCATATAGAGGTGGGTCCTTGGTGGTTAGTCCGTCCTCTTGTGAGGAATTTTCTTTTATGATAGCAAACAGATTCGTGATGTCCATGTTTACCACAGAATGAACATCCTTTCTTTATGTTATCTGCCTTTTTCTTGGCATAACATCTTTTGAAAGTATGTCCAAGTTTTTTGCAAAAAGTACATCTTGGCCTATCCTCTTGTTTCTTTGGAACGAAAAAATTTTCATAGAGTTTTTGTTTTTGAGAACTTTTAAATCCAATACCAGCTTTGTCAAAAATATCAGATTGTGATCCCATTATCTTTTGAAAAGTATCAGTAGATTTAACAAAGTTGGTGAGATCATTTTTGAGTTCTTCAACCTCTATTTTAAAAATTTCCTTTTCTGCATCCTCTTCTGGAGGATGGGTTTTGACATTTCTTTTGACACTAGATATTTGTTCAGACAACTTCTCATGAGATAACTGCAAGTCTAAAATGGTTTGTTCATATTTTTTATTTTTAGCTTGAAGTTCCTCGTTTTGCCTCTTAATTTCATAAAGTTGATTCTTAAGAAAACCACATTTTTGAGATAAAGTATTTGAGTCATTCAAAAGATTGTCAAATTCTATTTCTAATTGTTCACAATTAGGACAAAGTTCAGATGCGATTACCTTTTCATTTTCTGAGTTTGTCATGAGGCAGAGGTTGGCCTCTTCTTCCTTTTCTTGCTCCGAGGATGAGTCATCACTATCATCCCACGTGATCATAGATTTGTTTTTGTAAGGAAATCTTCTTGAGTTCTTTTTGATCAGAGGACACTCAGTTTTGTAGTGGCCCAGCTTGTTACATCCAAAGCAAGTAATCTGACTTTTGTCATTTTTTTCTTTTTGAGGAGATCTTTTTTCCTGTCCTCTACGATTTATCATCCTCTGGATTCGTCTGGAAATTAGAGCAAGTTCATCCTCTTCCTCAGATAGAGGATAGTCTGCATTTTCTTTCTTTGTGGCTTCTTCAACTCTTTTGGAAGATGAGCGTTCTGTTTGGCTTGATTTTAAAACTATCATTTTTCCCTTTTTGCTTGGTTTGTCAGCCAGCAACAGAGGTTCGTGAGCTCTTAGAGTTCCAACCAGATCCTCTAGTTTCATGTTGGCCAAATCTCTTGCTTCTGTGATGGCAGTCACCATTGGCCTCCACTCTTTTGGTAAACTCCTTAAGATTTTTCTTATCCTCTCTTGAACAGAGTAAACCTTTCCAAGAGATCTCAAGTTGTTAAGTATGATTGTCAACCTTGAGAACATTTCATCAATCGTTTCATCCTCCTTCATTTCAAATAACTCGAATTCTCTTACTCCCATGTCTATCCTCGCTTCCTTTACGTGGCTTGATCCTTCATGATGAATCCTTAGAGTATCCCAAAGTTCTTTGGCGTTTTTGCATTCTTCAACTCTATCATATTCTTCCTTGCTCAAAGCACACGTTAGAAATAAATGAGCTTTAGAGTTTAGGAGTACCTTAGCATTTTCATCAGCCGTCCATTGTGCTTGAGGTTTCTCGTCGGAGGTTGCATCTGTGTTGTTGATTCTGATGACATGATCCCCGTTTTCAATAACAGACCACATGTTGTTATCTTGTGATATGAGAAACAATCTCATTTTACTTTTCCAGTGGTAGTAATCTGTACCATCAAAATAGGGAGGTCTGGTGGAGGATCCTCCTTCAGGAACATACTTAGCTTTTGACATTTTTTCTTGGATCTTTTTCTCTTACACGGTTAAGTGTAATATTTCTAGAGAACCTTGCTCTGATGCCAATTGATGGAGCTAAATATCACTAGAAGGGGGGTTGAATAGGGATTTTGGCGTTTAAAAATTGTTTTAACGAGGTTATGAATTTCTGTCCTCTCTGAGAGGATGCGATAGAGGATGGAAATTCAAACTCTTTAATCAAGAACAAATTAAATGCAGAAATAATAAAATGAGATAGACACACATATTTTATACTGGTTCACCCAATTATGGCTACGTCCAGTCCTCACACTCTTGTGAGATTTCACTAACAATCAATCAGATCAACCTCAAACAGAGGATGATTACACTTTGTGTATTTTCTAGCTTCACCAAGCTTACAATCACGTATTTGAATGTTTTCAAGTAACCTTACTTGAATAATCACTGAATGATTTGAGTATGATTGCTCTCTCTTTTCTTAAACACTTTCTATAAAGATATTACAAAGATCTATTTTGTGAATGTAGAAAGTTTGAAGAGAGGATGGATATTGCTTTTGATAATCCTAAGATTTTTTATCTTTTTCTGCAATATTTGTGTGTGTTTGATTATGGAGAGCTTGCTGGCTTTTATAGAGTTCTTGTACAGCTCTTCCATGTGTTTAAACATTTCTTGACCGTTGAGGAGGTTGCATCAAAGAGTCCAATGGTCTTTGAGCTGAAATTACAAAACTGCCATCCAGCTGTCTTGAACAGTGTTAGTCCATCCTCAGCCTTGAGGTTCAAACCTCCTAGGTACTTGGTCCATTGTAACCTTTTTCTTTTTCTTTCTTCAAGACATGAAACGGCTATTTCCTTGACTATGTGTGCTACAGCAGGCTGAATTCGTGGAGTACAAGGTTTGATTTCAACTTTTCAAGAATGATGTGACAAATTGTTCAACCTTTTACCTAGTACTAGCCGTCCTCTACCTAGAACAGCCTATCCTCGTACTAGTCCAAATGTGCTTTCTGACCTCTTTAGATAATATGCTTTATTGGGTCATTCTTGGTTACAATCTTGTCATTTTAACCTGATTAAGAATCATGGTTACGTTGCTGGATGTATACTGTGCTTTTACGAGGCCATCCTCGCGTAGGTTCAACCCATCCTCTTGCTTGCAAATATGATGATTTTGTCTCATATGTTCATCATTTTAGTCTTTATGATTAATAACCTGTTTTCTACTATAAATCCACTCAAGAGCACAGATTAGTCCTTAAACACAATCATAATCTCTTAAGTAATTTTGTTATCATTAAGATCAATTGAGAGAGATTTTGTCTCAACATTAGGTATACAATTAGAGATTTATTATCTATAGTTTGAGTTTGTTAATTGTAGTTAAAAGTTATTTAGCATTTTTTTTACAACCGAAAAGTTAGTTAGTATTAGTTACAAATTAGTTACTATTTGTTAATTTAGTTAAAATTACTATATAAAACGCATCCTACAATTAATCATCTTTCTCTCATTCATTCTGTTCTAAAATTCATGAACTTTACCATGGATATTGAAAAATATTCATGAACTTTACCATGGATATCAACAAATAGGTCATATATATATTATGACAAGGAGGGAATACTCTATTACTTCTCACCAAATATATTTTAAGTTTGATGTCTTCCTGAAACACTTTTTTTATAATTCTAAAGTATGAATTACACAAATTTTAATACATTTTAAACTCTTAACAAGTATCCTTGAAGTAGTTGTTAACATTTTGCATTACAATGTGACTATAAACATTTAAGTGGTCCGATAATTCTAAAGTATGATTCAACTTTTAGAACATACTTTGATTTATTAAATCTAAAATAATTAATTTAAGTTTTGAACCATATGATCTTTGATCGAACAATTGAAATAGGTGTGACTAGCTACAGTTATAAGATTGCAGTTGCAACCCAGATCCATTACTATGACACTTACAATTAATTAGACTGACAAAGTAGATAGTATGCATTCTATGGTTTAAATTAACTGTCTATAATTGAAGTCACAATTTAAACCTTATTTCTCCGCAATATAAATGTTTATAATGTAACTGCGACGGCTGCTGCAATTTAATATCGTAATGCATATATGGAGAGGTATAGTAGTTTGATTTTGTACCTTGATATAAGAGTGAGGCAAGATGATTTGTCGTTGAAGATCCAGAAGATGAGTGGGTGGTTGTGTCTCGTCCGATACATCTACTTTATGCTGTTGTTGTTGTTGGTTTCCTTTTTTGTTGTTGGAAACAGAATGACCAGTAGTCCCTTGTGTCCGTTGCCTCCTCCTCTTATTTTCTGGTGTGCTCCAATGATGACATTGAAGAAAATTCTTCATTGTTGTTATCAAATTAACCTCGGCGTCATCTTTCCACAGCAGCCTCAGTACTAAATAAGGAAGTTGGTTCTCCAACAAAAGCACATCCATCATCACAAGAACAAGTTGGTCAACCTTAATATTTATATCTTTTGCTTTTTCTAGCTTGGCTTTCTCCAATATATAAAGCAGAGCACATCCATCTACAAACAACATCCAAGACAGCTCTTCATTATCGAAGCCTTTTGGATATTTATTACTGGTTAAAGTTAAAACATCGTCGGCGAAAAAACTCTTCAATTACCAATGTTATCTGCAATCCTTTTGTATAGATCGTTTGGTTTTAGTTTAGTGTTTTCGATGTACTTCGCCGCCCAAATAAGCTTGTACTTCTCTCCTAACTCCAGATTTTCATTACCGTGATGTATGGGACCCATTGACACCAATTTGGGTAAGTAATGCATCTTATATTTCTCTCTGTTTCGGAGATACTCTGCCACCTTTTGTATCTTGGGTCGTGAGTTTTGGAGTGTTTGCTTTGCTTTTTCTAGCTTCACAAATTTGTTTTCAAGGGTAGTACTGAGGGCTGCCATCGTGCAATATAGAGTGATATTGGTCTTGCAAAATGAATATACATCATTTATATAATAAATTAATTAACCTGGATAAATACCTTTACCCGATTAACAAGATAAGTAAATATGCATGCTTGTAAGGAATTTAGAGAAAAGATATTACGCTTCCACTTTAATCGAGTTTTATCCATATCGTTTCTAAAGATTTATTTTCATAACAAACTAACTACATTTCTCACTTTACTCGATGGACAAGCAAAGTAAAATTCAAGGGGAAAGCATATATCTTTGCTTTCACTGTTCTAAATTTTTTAGTTACAACTTTTATATTTGGACTTTTTAAATTTTCATATAATCATTCTTTTTTTCTTTTTTATATTAATTAACACTTTATTTTCTTTCAATTTTTTTTATCACTTCACCAATTTATCACATCTTTCAAATAATTTTCTTTATTTCTTTTTCTCTCAGGTAGTCAATTAGATGTATGAGAATCTACAAAACATTTTTTTTTAGTTATTTATTTTAGAAAAAAGTTACTAGAACGATTCATAATATTTTGAGTGAAGAGCCGTTTTAGCCACTGAAAAAACTTGGAATGCTCAATTTAGTCCCATAAATTAAAATAAGTATTTCTTACGATTAATAATAAACGCATAAACGCATATTTAAGCAAGAAACATATATGATAAAAATAATAAAAATAAATTAAAATAATTATTTCTTACAATTAATAAAAAAATATAAAAAAAGAAAATAAAGAGAATAAATAAATAAAATAAATTTTGTAACAATTAAAGAAAATATGGTAATTTAATAAATTACAAATATTACATTTTTATCCTATTTATCTTTTCTAATTTAGTTAACTGAAATGAAATGATATATTTATAAATACACATATTTCTTTTAGACACATAAGCTTAAATCATTTTAATTGAATCCGATTGAAAAACCTAAAAATAACCTTAAATAAGTAACTAATCTATAACCTCTAATTGTCTCGCACCCAAGCTCTACAATCTCGCATACCACACACCAGCCTCCCTTTTAGCCTTTCATGTTTATTATTTTGCATCAAAAATTACTTCATTATACAACAAATGTTAAAACAAATGCAAACATGTAATCCTTCGTTATTTTTCTCAATGGCTAAAATAGATTTACACTCTAATATTTTTTATAAGTTTAGGATAATATAAAATGTGATCCTGCGCTTTCACTTCTTAGTATTTATTTATACTTTAGAATAAGAAAAGAAAAAGATGAAATGTTAAATATTGGTATCCATCTTGCTAGCCATATTTTCGTTAACGGAAGTTAAAACGCATTTAGAACCAATTGTTAAGTGTTGAAATAAGGTTATAAGGTATTGGATTTAGTTTAGAAAGCTTAATTAAGATTTAAGCAAACTAACTAGTTCACCAAGTAAGAAAAGTGTGTCTTGGCCGACCTGATTCGCTAAGAGAATCCAAAATTCTCTTGGCCAAACAACACGTGTTAGGTATGGACTAGCCTTGGACATGTGGCCCTTTTTTTATTGGGACAGAACAAAATGAGAACAATTTAGGAAACACAAAATTCGCTAAGTAAATTTAGGTTAGGTCAACTTTGCTTATCAATAAAGCTTCAAAAATCCTCTTCTTCTCCACTCATTCCACAATCATCTCTCTCTACAAGCCTAAAACCCCAAACTCTTAGTCTCTAGAAATTTTGAGTGAGGTGAGGTATCAAGATCACGGTTCTGTTTATGCGAGTTTTTGGTGTATCCAGGTTTGTCTGATTCTGTTGAGATGTTGAGGGTGTTTATCAAGGTTCTATTTATCAGGTTCTGTTTATCAAGCTCACTAATCATCGTCAAAATAAAATAGTTGCAAGTACGTATGTGGCGTGAGAACCAGATCATCATTCATAAAAAAACATGGCTATGCTCTCACAAGTTGAGCCAAAATCCACAAATGAAGCTATCGTTGATGAACCCTGGATTGAAGTTATGAAAGAGAAACTCCCCTAATTTTGAAAAGAGCAAAGTTTGGAACTTGGTACCTCTATCTCAAGACAAAGTCGTCAACGGAACATGATGGATTTTTAGAAACAAATTGGATGAGAATGGTAAAGTAATCTGGAATAAGGCAAGACGTGTTGCTCAAGAATATAATCAAGAATAAGGTATTGATTATGATGAAATCCTTGCTCCTATGATAAGGTTAGAAGAAATTATAATTCTTCTTGCATAAACTCCTTATAAATGCATAAAAAATTCAAATGGATGTTAAAAAGTGCTTTTCTAAATGGTTTTTTAAATGAAGAAGTTTTTGTCAAACAACCTCCTGAGTTTGTAGATGAATTGAAACCAAATCACATTTTCAAACTAACAAAAGCACTTTATGATATGAAACAAATTCCAAGAGCTTGGTATGAAAAACTAAGTACATTCTTAATTGAAAATGGATTTTCAAGAGGAAAAATTGCTACTAGTCTTTTCAGAAAAAACTGATAAATCAGACTTAGTTATTGTACAAGTCTATGGCTCTATGAGGATGACATTATTTTTGGATCCACTAAAGAACTCATGTGTAAAGAATTTTCTTTCCTAATGCTAAGTGAGTCTGACATGAGTATGATGAGTGAACTCCAATTTTTTTTTCTTGGATTGCAAATCAAACAAACTAAGGAAAGCATGTTTATTTGTCAACAAAAATATACAAAAGAACTTCTTAGAAAATTTAAAATGAATGAAGCAAAAATTATGGCTACCCTCATACATCCTTCATCAAGTCTAGACAAAGATGAAGAAGGACAATCAATTTCTAATAAGGTATTCAGAGGAATGATTGGATCTCTTCTTTATCTTACTACTAGCAGATCTGATATTGTTTTTATTGTAGGATTGTGTGCAAGATTTCAATCTTGTCTCATGGAATCTCATCTTATTGTAGTTAAATGATTTTTTTAGATATTTAGATGTTGCTACTAATCTTGGGCTTTGGTATTGAAAGCAATAAGGTTGAAAGTTTGTCCTTGATTGAGTGCAATATATTTCTTATAAAATTTTACTTCTAAATATGAATAGCCTTTATGTCTTTGTTTTACACTGTACATACTTTTGAATATGATGAGCAAAATTGCAGAGATAAGATTTATTAATTATTCAATCTCATCAGTGACAAACTTATTTCATGTATGATAGTAAGTTTGAAATTTTTGTTAGTAATAACTTAGTCCATGTATGGTAGTTCATTCTCATAAGTGACAACTAAAAAGATATTCTAAATATGAAGTGTTAGAAACACATTCTCTAACACACCTCTTTGATTGGTTAAAATTTACATTGATCTCACCAAAAGATATTTCATCATCAACTTGCAATGAGTATCGTTGTAGATCATATAAGCTTCTTAATTAAAAAACTACCCTAAACTTCATGACACTAGGTAAAAATCTAATGTAACTCAATTTTATGGATTGTAGTTTCTAGTCTCGTCGTAAATTAACAATAAATTTATTGAATCTCCTTCACTGCAGCATATATAAAATATTGGTTACATGGTGAGAATCAAATTCGTATATATAACAGAAGTAGAAGAACATAAGGCTCATGCAACAAACATAATTATTTATTTAATTATCAATCCTTTATAATAATTATCAATCTTGTTGTAATCAATATTTTTTATTATATATATATATATATATATATATATATATATATATATATATATAGGGAGCATATCAAATGAGAGGAGTTTTACAATGAGAGAGTGAGAAAGTTAAATCTTGACCAATTATACATGGATGGTCATGATTAACAGTTATTTAAGAAGCACATGATCACTTAAAAAAGTCACATGCCTGTTTCTTCTAATCTTTCTCATTCATGTATTATTGTGTGGTTAAGATTTAATATTATCACTCTCTCATTGTAAAAGTTGGAAGACCAAATCAAAACCTAATGAAACTCAAAAGGCAATCTAAATAAAAAGGGGACATCATTCATCGAATATTGTAGGTGTTACCATCTTTTTTTTTGTAGAATCTTTGATTTCTTCCTTTTAGCATTGGATAAATAACGTGTGAATTTACTAGCTCCTGCAGAGAGAAGAGCTTGAGATCTCTAAGGTATCGTAACTTCATCCTCAACATCACCCCAAAATTGATGAAGAATACGCATATTTTGTTGAACAACTGGGTTGAAATTCGGTAGAGCAACCCATATTTACCATGATCAACATGTAACTCAACCTTGGATCGAATTGTAGTTGTGAAATCATCCTCAAGAGTACGAATAACCTTCTGATGAGTCAATATTTTTGAAACAACGGTCTTAAACCCTAAAATAGTTCTATAATTATTTACAAAGATATAGCCTTGCTAAATAAAATTTCTTTTCAAACAAAACAGTTTGAGTATAAGATATCGTGAAGGAATAAAACTCGTCATTAATTGAGGAATATATTTAAAATAAAAAACTATGGTGTTTGTATATATTAAAAATAAACCGTCATTCGAGAAAAGTTATAGTAAATATAATCCGACTTCGATGTCAATTATTAGAGCTGAAATTCCCATAAGTCTTGCTATTCACAACATCATAAAATAATCTTAAAATCAATAAATAAACGTCCAAACAAATCGCCAACTTATAATAATCATCTGCATCTTGAGGAACATCTGCGTCATTGCAACGCCATATATATTTTGTCTTTTTTATGTAAATTGTTTTTTGTTAAAATAAGTATGAATCATTAGGTGAAAAAAAAGCATATAACATTTGTTTACTAGTCACCAAATAAATTTTTTTAAATACTAATTGGCTAATTGCTATGGTCCATCATTAAGAATATTCTTTGACTAACAAATATATTTCATTTCAAGAAGAATAAAATTTATGATTGATTTTTTTTTATGAGAATATGATTGATTATCATACTTAAAGTGGGACATAACCGAAAAAGGAATACTATGATGGTTTAAATATGTCTCTGCTCCTTACAATTATAACATTTTAGATAAGTGATGTAAGTCAAATATGGGTCTAGAGAATTGTTCTTTGGCTCATTATAGGAATAGAGTAAATTCTTCTTTAAATACCTACAAGAGTCTCATTTTGAAATGAATTAGAGGTTCTCTCATGAGAATGGTAAGTGAGACGTGTCTCCTCTTTGAGTTTTTGAATTGGAACTTGCTTGAATCTTATTAATGGCTTCCTTACCATTGTGGTCATTCAAATCAACCGTCCTTGGTTGTCACGCATTCTCTATCTTCTTCATCTAACTCATGTTTGTTTGTTTCTTTTTCTCTTTATTTTACCACTTTGTTTCAAGAAATAACTTAGTAGATCCTTCATCTCATGTAGAAGCACTCGAAATATACATCATTTGGTATTCAGAGTTTGTTACCAAGTGGTAATATTTGTTTTAAATTTCTGTTTTTAAGTATTTGATGTTCTTGAAATTCTTGGAAATTTTGAAAGTTTAGGTTAATTTCTTTAAATTTGATATTTGTTTTTGTGTAATCTTGAGTTCCTAGTTGATTATAAGTGTTATAATATGTGTGGGAAGTTATAGTTTGATGAAATTTCGAGTCTTTAGTTGTTGTTTTAATGAAAAAAAAATTGGGTTTAGTTTCACCATCTTGTTCACTTGCAAATGTTTGATCCAAAATTTCACTTACAAACTTGTTTTTGATGTTATTTCTTCCATGCATGTCTGATTCTGGAAATTCAAAAGCCTAAATCAATAAGAAAAATGAAAGGAATTTGTTGACACCTAATTTTGTCCGCTTGTTATTTATTTATCTATTTATTTATTTTTTACTTTTTATTAAAAAAAGGGGGAAATAATAATAATAAATGTATAGAAATATAAAAATAAAAATAAATAATTAGGGCTTTAAACTTTAAACAATCACATTTGTTCCCAGTTTTTTGCCTCTAATTCTTGTTTAGACTCTTTTCTAAAAAATAGAAAAATATAAAAATATATAAAAAAATAATAAAAAATAAATAAATAAATATACATAATTGTATGAAAGAAACTGAAAAGAAATGAATTGATGGTCATAAAAATCGGTATAATGAGGATCAATTGAATGGATTGATGGTCATAAAAATCGGTATAATGATAATCAATTGAAAGAAAAGAAACCACAAAGAAAGAGATTAATAGTAATAAAATGGTGATCAATTGGCAATTATTCCCTTGTCTTTTGTAACCTACACCCGAAAGGCCTATAAATAATCGATAGTAAGAGTGGAAGAGGAGGACATTTGTAGAGCACAAAAAAGAAAGAAGAGAGAATAACAGGCGAGAGAGGAGCAGAGAATCTGGTCTTGGGAAAATCAGTCCAGCAAGAAACTACTTCAGTAGTAAGGTATCTCTTCTCTAAATTTATTCTTATTAGTCTTTATATTGATCCCTTTAAAAAATGTTATTTTTTTTTGTCTTTCTCTTTTTCTATTTATACAAAAAATAAACTCGTGTGTTAAGCTTTCATTTTTCTAAGGTTGTCTGTTCTGCTTTCTTTGCAACACAAAATGCTAGAAAAATATAACTAATTGATGTTTATAAACCAATCATCAAGAAAACGAATTTTACCGCATCGTAATATTGAATATATAGCTCATATCACGTATCTATCAAAATAACAAAAAGATCGTAACAACAAATAAATAGTTTTTCCATTAGATTAGAATTAATAGTCGCTGCCGCCGGATGAAATTCATCCTCGCTCGCCGCGCCACATCTCACCTCTTTTTTTGTTATTATTATATTTTCGTTACGTTGTTTATTTAACAAAAACTAATTTTTCTTTAAAACAAAAATAAAAAAATACAATCCGCGAACAAACATCTCACCTTTTTTTTTGTTATTATTTATATTATCACTATTACCATTATTACTATTATTATTATTATCACTATTATGCTGTTAATTTATTTTGATATATATATATATATATATATATATATATATATATATAAAGTAAAATTAATAATAAAATCAGTCAACACATTAATATTTTCTACCCAAGAACTACGTATGTTTTGATTTCTCCATTGCACCTGGGGATACGTAGGAGCAAGGTTTTATTCCTTGTCAAACCAAATTAATAAAAAATATTTTTCCTTATTTTATTAATGTAAATAATTTATTTTGTTTTTTTTAGTATTCTTTTTGGGGTAAAAATAAATGAATAAATAAATAAATAGTTTGTATACAATTAATTATAGGGTAACCGTTTAACGGACGTTGTAGGGTGCTAATACCTTCCCTACTCGTAATCGACTCCCTAATCCGAATTTTTGGTTCAAAAATAATTATTTTAGGTTTTATCCAATTTTTCCTTTGAATAAAATAAAATTGGTGGCGACTCCTTTTTCGCGGACAAACCGGCTACGACAGCTGGCGACTTCACTGGGGAACGTTTGAGAGTCAAACCCAATCTATTTAATTGTATATAATTATTTCTTATTTATTGTTTTATTTATATTACCCCTCTTGTTTTATTTGTTTTGTTATATTGTGAATATAATTATATGTGTCTTGTTAATTTATTTTCATTGTGATTTTTTTTTTATTTTACTTTATTTAATTTTCTATACACTACTCTAACACGATTCACACACTTATGAGTGGGCTCTATACCCGGGCTGAGTGCAACCTAAGATAAGTTAGAGACTGTGTAATGATAATTTTCTGGATGTACATCCTGTTTGGTTGTCATGAAAGTCTCACCTAGAGTTGACCTTTTCTATAATATTGCCATTTTAATAGTTTACCTATTAATTGGTTTAATATTTTAGAATTGAGTTGTGTGCTCTAGGAACCAATTTAGAACTATAGAGCTACCCATGGTAAAGGTTCACATAAAAAAAAACATAAAAAAAACGAATCATGTAAATCTCATGTACACACGAAAAACCCGCTCTATTTCCCGTTCACTTTTACCTTCTAGTATACCCAAGTTTTTTTTTGTTTTTTTTATTTTTTTTTTGTTTTTTATTTTTTTGCATCATATTCTTCATCATGGTCACTTTTGAAAAAATATCGTTATCACATCATCTTCAAAACCATAAAAATTAAGGCTTGTTGTGAATAACTTTAACCACAGGAAACATGGGATCAAATGATGGCTCAAACATTACTCCATTAAGAAAGACCTTGCCATTGAGAGTTCTCAAACCAGATATAAGCAACCTTAAGAATCTCGCTCGGAAGTTGAAAAAGGTACAACGTGTAATCTTTATGGGGAAATTTGGCAAAATTCTGGATTTACTTGAAGTTAATGTGCAAGTGGATGCCCTTACAGCGTTGGCCCAATTCTATGACCCTCATTTCAGGTGTTTCACCTTTAAGGACTTTCAGTTGGCCCCAACGTTGGAATAGTTCGAACGAATAATGTGATATCCGATGAAGGGGAGCAAACCTTACCAGTACATGGAACACTACCCTTCACTGAAAACAGTTGCTGAAACACTTGATATCCCTATAAAGGAAATAGAAGACAATAGAACCAACAAAGACAATTTGATCGGATTCCCAGTAAAATATCTTGAAGAGAAAGCAGTAAACTTAGCGAGAGATGGAAAATGGGACACTTTCATGGATGTGCTCGCCTTAATTATACATGGGATTGTTTTATTTCCAAGTGTTAAGGACTTTGTGGATTTTACGGCAGTAGATGTTTTTTTGGCCTACAAGCATAGAGGGGAGAACCTAGTACCGGCAGTTTTGGCTGAAATTTACTGCACGTTCGACTTCCGTCATGAGAAAGAAGGGGGCATAATCCATTGCTGCTCGCCAATACTATATCTTTGGTTTGTCAAACATATTTTCCAAGACACACATCAGTTAAGAACTAAGAGCAAAAAGGAATGGGCCAACATTCTAGCAAATCTCAACGAAAGAACTATCTAGTGGTATTCCCGGAGTCAAGATATAAATGAAGTGATTTGTAGATGCGGTGTTTTTGTTGATGTTCCCCTCATGGGAACTAAAGGGTGTATAAATTATAGTCCCTATGTTGCTTTGAGACAATTGGGTTATCCTATGACGAAGCCTCCGATGATTGATGTAACAAAATCTTTTGTCATTCGTGGACGAGACGTTTATGATGCTAGCCTGCTGAGAAGAATACGTAAGTCTTGGGGAGATGTCGTTAGAAGAGGTCAAGAATTAGGGCCTAGAAGTTGTGGTATAGGAGAGGAATATCATAATTGGGTGAAAAAGAGGTCATTAGAGATCAAGTTGCCTTTTCATTGCAACACGGTTGCTCCCGTAGTAGTAACAACAGAATCCTTTTTCAGTACTGAAGATTTAGAGGCTGACTTAGCTCTAAAAAGACAAGAAATTGAGAAATTACAACAAGAATTGGAGAGGGCTCACCAGGCTTATAGAGTTATGGAGTATAAGAATACTCAACAATCCCTTATCCTTGAGAAAGTACAGAAAAGAGCAAGAGAGGAAGAAGAAAGCAAGAATAGAACTCGGATCTGTTTGCGGGGTGCGAATGAAGAATTGAGACTCAGACGTCAAGAAAGGGATGATGCAGTGATGGAAGGTCTCAAGCTTAAGGAGTTGCTAAAAAAATCTGGGGAAAAAAATGAAGTCATATGTCGACAAGAAGCAAATCTAAAGCAACAAATAGAGAGGGTAAAAGCGGAATGTGAAAGCAAGATAATGATAGAAAGGCAATGTCAAGAAGAGATCGTTGAGGCATACCGAGTTGAACTTGCAAGAAAAGAAGACGAGATGCATACACAAAAAGACACTATCGAGAGACTTGTTCAAGAAGGAATGTTTTGGATGGACCGCTTCTCCAAACTAGTTTATTTAACCAATTCAGCTATCAGAGATATTCCACCATTATTAAGAGATGCAGACAGGATGGTTAATCCTCTCTCTACCCCTCAAGAGATATCCATTTTTATTGAGCATTGTAAAAGTTTAATTAAGCAAATGAAAAAAATGATTGCTCATTAAATTTTCAAATTCCGTGTTTATGTTACTACATTCGTTTTGTTAAGTTTTTGTTTGTTCTCTCATTTGTGGTAAAACTTGTATCTTGTTCAATGAATTAAATTTGGCCCCACTTTTGATCTCATGGTTCTCCCTTTATTATTGGTTAAGATATTCACAAGCAAGCAATAAATAGGTCTTTAACATTCATGCATCATCACATTTTCATACATCACATTGCATACTCATGCCATATTCTTTCACAGAAAAAAATAACACAACAAATAAAAAAACTGGTGCTACGACACCGTTATCGGACACGATCCCAGTCAAAAATCATGGATGAGATAGAGCAAACAGAAATAAGAGAAGACGTGAACCAACTCAAGGGGCAAATGACCAAGATCTTAGAGATTCTACAAGCACTTGGAAATAGAAATGATGGGAATCCTTTGGTAGATGAAGGGATGCCCCAAAACACTCTTGTTCACCCAACGGGCGTCGCTTCACACCTTCATACTAATTATCAAGAAGGGAAGGCACAAAAATTTCCACCTTATGGTCTGCCACCAGGTTATACCCCGCCCATAGACACTCATCCCACCAACAACAATCCACTGGTCGTGGCTACAAATCCGCAACATAATACTGGCGAGTTCCCTCTAGTGCAACCTTCACCCCTTACTTTGGGATTTCCTAGCTCTTCGTCGCAAGGAAAAGCTACCGAAGCTACGCCGGTGATGTTTAACATACCTCATGAACCTCGACCGCTCGAGAGCAATCAATCCCAAGAAAAATGGCAAGCCTTAGAAGAGCGCTTGAGAGTCATCGAAGGGGGAAACAATTATGGATTTGATGCTTCGGACCTATGCCTCGTTTCTGATGTTATAATACCTACGAAATTCAAGTTTCCTGAATTCGACAAATACAAGGGAACTACATGCCCCAAGAACCATCTTATTATGTATTGTCGAAAAATGGGTTTTTGTGCCCATGACGAAAAACTGCTAATCCACTTCTTTAAAGACAGTTTGACAGGAGCTTCCCTGAGTTGGTATATGCACCTTGAGCGAGCTCATATCGGCTCTTGGAAAGATTTGGTGGATGCCTTTTTGAAACAATACAAATATAATCTTGACATGGCTCCTGACAGAATGCAGTTGCAAAATATGACAAAACGAGACAATGAAACATTCAAGGAATATGCCCAACGATGGAGAGAGCTAGCTTCCCAGGTTGAACCCCCTCTATCAAAAAAAGAAATGGTGACCATGTTCATAAACACTCTTCAACCTCCGTTTTATGACAAAATGATAGGAAGCGTCTCGTCAAATTTTTCAGATCTCGTCATCATAGGCGAAAGAGTAGAAATGGGATTGAAAAGCGGAAAGATTACTTCTAGCTATCCCGGATTGAATAACACAAAGAAGCCGCCCGTAGGTGCGAATAAGAAAAAGGAGGGAGAAAGCCATTTTGTGGCGTCAAACCCAACTGATCCTTCTTTCGTGCATCGCCCCTACGCCGCTGCAACCTCACAAACCTCAAGTACCATAAGTCAAAACTTACAAGGGAATCAAGATTCCTATGAAAGTCGGGGAAGAAACTATCGTGGGAGGAAGTTCGTACATTTCGACCCAATCCCTATGACTTATGCAGAATTATTACCGCATCTAGTTAGCAATTCTATGGTTGCACTATGTCCAGGGAAACCTATAGAACCGCCCTACCCCAAAGGATATGACTCGAACGCCACATGCGATTACCACTCTGGGGCTATAGGACACTCTACTGAAAATTGCCTAGCTTTAAAATTTAAGGTGCACGATTTGCTTAAAGTTGGATGGCTGAATTTCAAAGAAAACGAGCCTAGCGTGAAAAACAATCCCCTACCAGTCCATGGTGGACCAATAGTGAATGCTATTGATGAAAATCACCAATTAATAAGGGAGGTCGAAAGAATTAAGACTCTGATGGGACTAATTTTCTCTGAGTTATGCAAATTTGGGTTAATCCAAGGAAACGCCGATTGGAAAGCAAGATGCAATTTCCACCTCAATGAAGATCATTCCATGGAAGAATGCAATGAGTTCAAAAAAGAACTTCAAAAATTGATAAACACAGGCATCGTTCAAATAGGTCGTTGGGAAAAGGATGATGATATGATCGCAACCCAATTAGAAGAAAAACTTGGCATAAACCGTCCCAAAGCCATTAGTCATTCACTTCACTAAGGAGGAAACTATGAATGCCCCGAGTGATCTGAGGACCTTAATAGTTCGGATACCAAGCCCTTTTCCGTATAAAGACAATAAAGCGATACCTTGGAACTATAATGTAGAGGTACATCTGACTGAACAGAAGAATGAAGATGCTTCTAGCTCAAAAACAACCGCTGCCACGAACATTTCAGGAATAGGAGGGATGACTGGAAGTGGTCGGATATACTCCCCGAAAACATCACAGAGAGAAAAAATAATGGCGTCTGGGAAGGCATACAAAGATAAAGGGAAAAAGAAAGTAATTGTAACAGAAGAAGTTGAAAAGAAGAAAGTAGAAAATGAGAAAGGGGTTTCTAATGATGAAGCTCGTGAGTTTCTCAAAATCATCCAACAGAGTGAATACAAAATAGTCGACCAACTCAACCATACTCCTGCAAGGATTTCATTGTTGTCCCTACTGATGAATTCTGAGTCCCACCGGAAGCTATTGATGAAAATACTAAACGAGGCCCATGTCACTCACGACATCACCTTGGACAAATTTGGAGGTATCATAAATAACATCACCGCCAACAACAACCTAACCTTCACAGATGATGAGCTGCCGACCGAAGGGAGAGGGCATAATAAAGCACTACACATATCAGTGATGTGTCTCGACCATATAATATCGAGAGTCCTCATTGACAATGGTTCCTCGCTGAATGTCATATCAAAATCGACATTAGCAAGACTACCTTGTGATGGTACATATATGAGACCAAGCCCCATGGTTGTTAGAGCTTTTGATGGGAATCGTAGAGAAGTAATGGGAGAAATCGAACTCCCAGTTCAAATAGGCCCGGTCACATTTGAAATCACGTTTCACATGATGGACATTGTACCCGCATATAGTTGCTTGTTGGGAAGGCCATGGATCCATTCTGCCGGCGTAGTGCCATCAACCTTACATCAAAAGCTGAAGTATATGGTAAATGATCAATTGGTAATCGTGTCAGGAGAAGAAGACTTGTTGGTAAGTAAGTTGTCCACCACACCTTATGTTGAGACGACAGAAGAAGCTCTAGAGATCGCCTTCCAAACACTAGAAATTGTGGACACCGCTTACGTCGAGACGACACCTATAGAACCACAAATGTCAAACACTGCTATTATGGTGGCTAAGTTCATGTTGAGCAGAGGACACCATCCATGGCACGGGTTGGGGAAGGATGAAGAAGGGCTCAAAGAACTGGTGGAACCTCCTGAGAATAAGGATAAGTGGGGTTTAGGCTACAAACCCACCCAGGCTGACAAACGAAGATTGGTCAAAGAAAAAAAAAGAAAAGAGATTAGCTCGGATCGACAATCGAGAGCCCAGAACTGAAAGGATTCCCATCTGTGACATCCAACAGAGTTTCCAAAGTGCAAGACCAACAAGCGAGATCCATATCGCAGCAACTGGAGATGACATTTCCGTTGATGAAGCTGATTGGATTCGTCCGTGTGGTGCAGGAGCAGAAATTAAGAATTGGATATTAGTCAAGTCGCCTATAATATTTAATGCAATTCCCATGTAATTCTAAAAGCATTATTACTCTTACTAAGACCTTAAGTTACTTTATTATATTTAGGATGGACACAATTTTGTTTTCCCAGTACTTTGAATTTCAATAAATGTATTCTCATTTTATTTTCTTATTGTTCTTTCTTACCGTTCTCATATTTTAACACTCATTCGCCAAAATTGTTCTTTTTTTTCTTTTTTTTTTCTTCCCCTTATCCTGGCCTTGAATCCTGCAGATTTGGGAATAGTCCATTCACAGATGACTGTACTAAGATCTCGTCGCATAAGTTTGACAATCTTGTTAGTCAAACAGAAAAAGATAACGAAGAGGAATATGAACCTCCTCTAGAGTTGTTAAGAGCGGTAGAACGGGAAGCCAAGAGTATCATGCCCTATGAGGAACCGACGGAAATGATTAATCTAGGGACAGAAGAAATAAAGAAAGAAATTAAAGTCGGCACCATCTTAAAGAAAGAAGTGTATCACGAACTAATCCAACTCCTACATGAATACAAAGAGGTTTTTGCCTTGTCATATCAGGATATGCCTGGATTGGATACTAGCATAGTGGAGCATAAATTGCCCTTAAAACCCGATTTTTCTCCGGTCAAACAAAAATTAAGGCGAATGAAGCCCGATATGTCAATAAAAATTAGGGAAGAAGTAAAAAAGCAATTTGACGCAGGATTCCTGGCTATGGCAACTTATCCCCAATGGATAGCCAATATCGTACTGGTGCCGAAAAAGGATGGCATAGTTCGAATGTGTGTCGACTATAGGGACCTTAACAAAGCCAGCCCTAAAGATGATTTTCCGTTACCTCACATCGATATACTGGTTGACAATACGGCTCGCCATTCACTCTTTTCTTTTATGGATGGTTTCTCTGGGTATAATCAAATTAAGATGGTAGCTGAAGATATGGAAAAAACAACTTTCATCACCCCTTGGGGAACATTTTGTTACAAAGTAATGCCTTTTGGTCTGAAAAATGCTGGGGCGACCTACCAAAGAGCTATGGTAACCCTATTCCATGATATGATACATAAAGAGGTAGAAGTTTATGTAGACGACATGATTGCTAAGTCACAAACAGAAGAAAAACATATTATTGATCTAAAGAAACTCTTCGAAAGACTTAGAAAGTTTAAGCAAAAGCTTAATCCTTCCAAGTGTACTTTCGGCGTGAGGTCGGGCAAATTATTGGGATTTGTGGTTAGTTAGAAGGGAATAGAGGTTGACCCTGATAAGATTCGGGCCATTTCAGAAATGCCTCCCCCGAGTACCGAAAGAGAAGTTCGCGGTTTTCTTGGGAGACTAAATTATATTTCAAGATTTATATCACAACTGACTGCGACTTGTGAACCGATCTTTAAACTTTTACGGAAAAATTAAACAGTTGTGTGGAACACAGAATGTCAAAACGCATTTGAAAAAATCCAACAGTATTTGCAAAAGCCTCCAATTCTAGTCTCCCCAGTTCTGGGCCGACCCCTGATTATGTATCTTACAGTTCTCGACGGGGCCATGGGATGCGTGCTGGGGCAACACGATGAAACAGGAAAAAAGGAGCATGCCATTTACTATCTAAGTAAAAAATTTACAGAGGTTGAAACAAGATATACAATGTTAGAACGTACTTGTTGTGCCTTAGCCTGGGCAGCCCATCGCTTGAGGCAATATATGCTTTGCCACACGACATACTTGATATCCAAAATGGATCCAATCAAGTACATTTTTGAAAAGCCTGCTCTCACAGGGTGAATTGCTCGCTGGCAGGTGATGTTATCAGAATATGATATTACCTATGTTACTCAGAAAGCCATCAAAGGGAGTGCCTTAGCAGATCATCTAGCTAATCAACCTATGGATGATTATAAGTCAATGCAATGTGAATTCCCAGACGAAAGCATCATGGTTATGTTTGAAGAATGCGATAATGGAAAATGGACCTTGTTGTTCGACGGGGCCTCAAACATAATGGGGCATGGGATTGGGGTTGTCTTAATATCTCCCAAAAATCAGTTCATACCTATCACAGCGCGTTTATGTTTTGATTGTACCAATAATATGGCAGAATATGAAGCTTGTGCCATGGGAATTTTGGCAGCTTTGGAATCAAAAGCGAAAGTGCTGGAAGTGTATGGAGATTCAACTCTAGTCATTAATCAGCTTAACCAAGAATGGGAAACTCGAGATAAGAAGTTAATACTTTATTTTACCTACATAAAAGAATTGTCTTTACAATTTGAAAAAATCACTTTTCACCATGTCCCTCGAGAAAACAATCAATTGGCTGATGCTTTGGCTACTTTATCCTCGATGTTCCAAATAATTCGAAGCAATGAAGTCCCATCCATTAAATTGGAGAGTCGAGATCATCCTGCCTACTGCCACTTAGTGGAAGAAGAAATTGATGGGTGTAAAATACATGTTTTTGATGAAGACAAAAAACCAACGATGACGATGATGATCAAGACAACAAGCTCAAAAAGAAGAAGTCCAACATATCTCATTGATTAACTTTAGACTTCAAACATATTAAATGTTTAAATATAAAGGTAAATGATACAATCACAAGATCAAGTACATGAGAACCTTTCATCTTTACATATGCATAAAAAGCATTTTCAAAAGTCAAAATTATATTTACAAAGTGTTACAATTAATATTTTTGACAAAATACAAAGGTGTATTCGAATACAACCTAAGTGTATTCGAATACAGATGCAATGGCTAAGTCAGAGAGTTGGCCATCTCATCTGTATTCGACTACACAGTGAAAATTTTGAATGATTTTTTAACGTTGCAGCAAGTCGTATTCGAATACAGAAATCTTGTAGTCGAATACAAGACAAAAACATGGCTAAGTCAGAGAGTTGGCCATCTCATCTGTATTCGACTACACAGTGAAAATTTTGAATAATTTTTAACGTTGCAGCAAGCTGTATTCGAATACAGAAATCTTGTAGTCGAATACGACTGGAAGCAATGCAATTTTTCAGCTTTGAATTCAATTTAAAACATTACAATTCTTTCTCAAACCTCTTGGGTCAAAGGCCACGAATCTGAAGAGATGTTTATGGACTATAAATATGTCATAACTTCAGATTCAAAGGACACAATCCAATGGCCAAACCTTGAACGACTTTGAACAACTTTTCTATTTTTCTCAAAGTCATTCTTCATAATTCAAGTACTTGCATTTCATTTTCATATCCTTGACAAAGGTTCTCAAAGTACTTGAAGCAATATTGGATTGTTATCATTATACCTCTCTTTCATATTCCTATATCCCTATCAAATCACATTACTTGTAAAAAGAAAGTAGTACTTTCTTTAAGTAATTTTATCTAAGATAGTGGGGTGCTATCTTGTACATTATCTAAGATAGTGCGGTGCTATCTTAGAGGTTTTTGTTAGAAGTTTGTAGCACAGATCCTAGGGTGGGACTTGTACATATTCTAACAATAGTGGAGAAATCTCTTGTGGTGTGCAAGAGGACTGGATGTACCCTTGGGTATAAGGGGAACCAGGATAATTCTACTGTGTTCTTTACATTACTGCCATTTACTTTATCTTTTACCATCCATAAGCGCAAAAATCAATTGCTAACTCGCTGAAAACAAGAAATACTCTTAAACACCTAATTCACCCCCTTTCTTAGGTGCACATCTGATCTTACAATTGGTATCAGAGCAGGTTCAAGGTAACTTACTCCTCGATCAATAACTCATGGCTTCCGCACAACCTGTTTTCAGAGATGGTGGCAGCAGTAACAGACCACCATGCTTCGTTGGCAAGCATTATGATTTTTGGAAGATACGTATGCAAGCGTATCTTGAAGCACAAGGAGACGATATATGGGATGCTGTTGAAAATGGTCCATACATTCCAACAACAGTCATCAACAACAAAGAAGAAATTAAGATAAAGAATTCTTGGACCGATGACGATAAAAGAAAAGTGCTATTCGATAAAAAGGCTAAAAACATTCTACAATCAGCACTTGGTATGGATGAATTTTTCCGCATATCTCACTGTAAAACAGCCAAGGAGATATGGGATACATTGGAAGTAACCCATGAAGGCACTGTAGAGGTAAAAAGATCTAAACTAAATGCACTTTCTCAAGAATATGAATTATTTCGTATGCAGCCCAGAGAATCTATATTAGACATGCAGAAAAGATTCTCCCACTTAACAAATCACTTGACAGCCCTTGGAAAGATTTTCACCAATGATGAACTAAATCTTAAAGTATTAAGATCACTAACAAGGGCATGGCAACCAAAGGTGACAGCAATATCAGAAAAGAAAAGCTTATCCAAGATGTCACTTTCTACATTATTTGGAAAACTCCAAGAACATGAAATTGAACTTGGAAGGTTGGAGCAAACTGAAAGTCTAATAAAGAAGACCAAAAACGTTACTCTAAAGACCGAATCAAAGGAACAAACCACAGATGAAAGTTCTGATGAAGACGAAAACATTACTTCCCTTGTTAGGAAATTTGGCAAGTTTCTTAAAAATGATAGAACTTTCAAAAAGGAAAGTTTCAAGAAAAAGGATAATTCTACTTCAAGCCAAAACTTCACTTGTTTCGAATGCGGGAAACAAGGACATATCAAAGCAGAATGTCCAAACCTCATCAAGAAAAATGTCGGTAAAAGGAAAGACTTCAAGAAAGCATACATAGCTTGGGAAGATAACGAAGTAAGTTCATCATCAGAAACAGAGAGTGATGAATGTGCTAATGTTGCACTAATGGCTTCACATCATTCAGATGACGAAGAGGTTAGTAACTTTTCAGATGACGAAGAGGTTAGTAACTTAAACACTCCTCATTATAATCATGAATTAGCCATAGAATATAATGAAGCACAAAATGCAATAAAGGAACTTCTTGTTGAATGTAAAAATCTGCTTAAACAAGTATCAGCACAAAAGAAAGAAATTTCATGTCTTAAAGAAAAAATTGATATTATGGAAAAAGATGCTGAAAAATCAAAGCAGAATTTTACATGCAACAAATGTGATTCCCTTTCATTTAAAATTGTTCAATTAAATAGAGTAATTGAAAGATATGAAAAAGGATATATAGGATTAGAAAATGTTCTAAACATGCAAAGATATTCAAACGATAAAAGTGGTCTTGGATTTTCTAAATTTGACAAACCAAGCACCAATAAGACCATTTTTGTCAAATCAAGTACTCAAACAAATCAAGGAAATATTACAAATTTACAAAAAGGTCATTCTTATAAGGAGA
>JBBPBP010000001.1:33524574-33547579 GCA_037974735.1 Cicer chorassanicum
AAAAAAAAAAAACTCATCTCCATAGTTGATACCTCTGCAACTTCCTTGAACCGCACCGTCGCACATCCCCTTTGAAACAGAAATCGCAATTTTGTTTGACTTTGCAACATCCGCCATCCTCACTGTAAAGAAAAATGTTATTGGGCAGGAATGATAGTTTAGGTTTTGAGGTTGGGGAGAATACGGTATCTACTTGTTTCATGTAGCGTAGTATAGTATTTTCAATCTTCTTTTTGTTCTATAAAAAACGTGGAGCTTTTTTAGTTTACTTCATTTTGTTTTAAAAAAAAATGCGGGGCCTTTTTAGTTTACTTTTTGTTCTAGAAAAGACGTAGGCTTTTTTTTTAGTTTACTTTAGTTTTTGTTATAATAAAAAAATTATTGGGTCTTTTAGTTTACTTCTGTTTTAGTTTTTTTTTAGTTTTATTTTATTATTTTAATTCTATTGTTTATGTTATAATAATAATTATCTTATTAAGTCTTGGGTTAAATACAACCAGTCTCAACCATCAATGTACTTTTATACATCTAAATTCATTCTGAAGTTTATTATTATTATTTTTAAAGATAAAAATCAATTTTATTTAAAATTAATTTGGGTAAAAGGATTTGTTGAGATGTTACATTTTGCCAATCTTAGTTTAAGACACTTGAGTTGTGACAACTTGGTGATCTTAAGCTATAAAATAATTATTATCTTTTAATAAAATATAATATGATCGACTGAGATGCAACATATTTTCGATCATAATTTAAGACGCATGAGTTGTGATTACTTGGTGATAGTAAACTTTCTTAATCGAATCCAAAATGAATAACGAACTTACTAATCACAAAAAAAATTTGTACTCAATATCTTTTTTTCTTCATCAAACTATTTTTGTAGTCAAAATGAATAACGAACTTACGAATATCGTAGGGTGCCAATACATTCCCTACGCATAATCGACTCTCGAATTTTAAACTTGATTTCCAAGACCATTATTTTGTTTATTTTTAAGGATTTCCCAATATTTCCCCTATTTTAAAATAAACATTGGTGGTGACTCCATTAAATTCAAGAAACACTCGAAATTTTAGGCCACGACAACTAGCGACTTCACTGGGGATTTCAAGAGAGACAAGCCTAACATAATAATTGTGCAAATTTTTTACTTCTTTTATATTTTTTTCTCCTTTCATTTTCTTTACTTTATGCTTTTATTGTTTATTAGTTATTTTCTTGTAGTCATTTTCTTTATATATATATATATATATATATATATATATATATATATATATATATATATATATATATATATATATATATATTTAGACATGGCAACGGGGCGGGACGGGGCAGATTATGTCTTCTCCACTCCCGCACTCGACTAATCGGGAAAAACCGATACCTGCTCCCGTTTTTAGCGGGTGTGAAATTTAGACCCCATCTTCGCCTGCAACGGGTTTCCCCGCCCACACCCGCACTCATTCATATAAATAAAATTATAAATTTTAAAATCATATCTATTATAATTAATATAATAAAATAATTATTATTAGACAATAATAATTTTTTTTATAAAGATGCGATTATTATTTTTAATATTCAAAAAATATTAAGTATATTTAATATGCGCATGTATAAAATTGAAAAATTACAATAATATTACTAGCTGGGCGGGTTCGGGTGCGAGGTAGATATCAACACACTCACACCCGTCCTTGCCCCCGAATTTTAATTTCAAGGAAAACCCGCACCTACACCCAATCAAAACGGGTTTTCCCTGCCCAAATCAAGACGGTTTCGGGTGGGTACCCTCAGGTGCAGGTTATGTTGTCATCTGTAATATATTTATATATGTGTTGAGTATTTTACATCATTTATTGATTCTCTTCACACACTACACATTCTCTTACACACGCACACACATTTATGAGTGAGACCCTAAATTTTGGCTTCAGTGAAGCTTAAGTTTAGTTAGGGGTTTAGTGGTAATCATTTTGGATATACATCCTATTTGGTTATTGCAAAGGTCTCGTCTAGAGTGTGGCTCCATTAAAAATACCTAAATTTTGGATGTACTTCCTATTTGTAGTGATGTTTCAGTACGAGTACCTAGCTCTAGAGATCAATGACTTTTAGGATTATAGAACCCACCTAGGAAAGTGTTCACGAATTAAGAAGCTTATAGACTTCAAGATTTCTCCAATCTTGGATATAATGCATTTAAGTCATATCATAGCCTTCTTGCTTTTAAATGGCATAATTGTTTTTTACCGTTTGACGTCACGATACATCTCAGTTTTTCTTTGTTGCATCCATGCAAATAGATTTCATTGTTAATAATAAAAAAAAAAGATTTAGTACCATGCATTTCCTTCATGTATCAATTTTTTTTTTCAAAATACCATATCATACAACATTCATAATTATTCATTTTTATTTAGGTCCATTAGAGAACCATTGAATTCTAAGCTAGGTCGTGGATATCTTTGATTGAAAATGAGATCCAACAATGAAACCACAATCCCAATGCTAAAGGAAATTCTGAATGTGAAAGCCAAAAAGCCTCAGGTTGACAATTTAAAAAGACTCCGTAGCTTGTTGGACCTTAATCACTTATTAACCTTTACTAAGAAAAATGGAAAGATTCTTGATTTATTGGATGTGGACATACAAATAGGGGCTATTATTGAATTGGCTCAATTTTACAACACTCCATTGAGATGTTTCACCTTTCAAGACTTCCAACTTGCGCCCACTTTGAAAGAATTTAGACCGATTTCAGGCTACTCCCTAGAAAGAGGGAAACCTTATCGTTACATGGGGAATTATCCATCCACAACCAAAGTAGCAGAGATACTAAGAGTTGAAGAGAAAGAGTTGAATAACCAAAAGAAAAAAGGGACTTATGGTTTTCTATGTTTTCTTGAAGAAAGAGCACATCATTTAGCTAAAGCCAAAGATTGGAGTGCTTTTATGGAAGTGTTAGCTCTCACCACCTATGGGGTTGTCCTATTTCCAAGTGATGAAGAAATTATAGATTTAGTGACAATCGATGTATTCCTAGCTTTGAAGAATAGAGGAGAAAATCCTACAACAGTCGTCCTCGCTGATGTGTATTATACACTTACTATTGTCATGAGAAAAAGGCAAGTGAATATTGTGTTGTTTACTTGTTTCGTACGTCTGATTGGTGAATCATATGTTTGATAGTGGGTGCCAAAAGTGTTGCCCTATCAATGATTTCAAGAATTGTTACGTTGACATATAGGATAATCGAGAATGGGCTCGGAGATTGGTAGATCTTAATGAAAAAACATTTTGATGGTAATCGAGATAGCGACAGGTAAAAGAAGTAATATACAAATGTGGAACATTCCTTAATGTGCAACTTATGGAGACTAGAGGTTGTGTAAATTATAACCCAATATTGGCCTTGAGACAACTTGGGTATCCTATCATAGGAGAACCAATGCTAAAACTAATAACCTCTTTTATTCTATATGACATGGGTCCAGAAAACATTAAAGATTTGAGGAGAGTACGTCAATCTTGGAATACGATAATCAGAATAGGGAAAGAACTAGGAAGTAGAAGTTGTGGTGCAGATGATTGCTACCGACAATGGGTCAAGAATAGGGTCTAATAGATTAAGCTACCTCTTCGTCGTACATCTGAGGCGACATGAAACACCGATGCAACCCATTATCGTTAGTGAAGAGATTGAGAGGTTGCAAGCATCCATTCTAGAGGCGGAATAAGAAAAAAAGAATTCAAGAGAAGAATTGATTGTAGTTCGTTGAGCATATGAGACTGTCCAGTTGGAAAATAAGCAGAAGACAATTTCCCTTGAAAGATCAAATAAAAGGGTAAAGGTGAAGGAAGATTGTAGGCTCAAGCTTTAGCGTAATTTAAAGACCTCTAATAAGACAAGAAAGAGATCAAGCACAAGAGGAGGTTGATAATTTGAGAAAATGGTTGAAAGATTCATAAATCTGTGAAAGAAATTTAAACAGACAGTTGGAAGTTTTGAAGCAGCAGTTGGATAGGGTGGTAGCAGAATATAAGACAAGGATAAAAGAATAAAAGAATGAAATACAAGAAGCGGTTGCCATGTACTAAGATACATGGTTGAAGGAACAAGAGGAAGCAAATATGTTAAGAAACCGAAAGATGGATCAAGTGAAAGCAATAAAGATGATTGGGAAAGAAGGGATAATGTGGATGGATCGTTGTGAAAGACTCACTTTCATAGCCAACCAAGCCATCTAAAGGATCCCTGTACTCCTAAGGAAAGCAGAAGCAAGCATAGTTCCATCTGCCACACATGTTGAGACTATTACTTTCATTCAACATTGTAATAGTTTGATAGAAGCAATGAATGATTTAATTCTCCGAGAGCGATAGAAACAATGTATTTCAAATATAGAGAAAAATGTTGCACTTGTACCCTTTTTGTTATCAATGAACGAGTTTGTATTGAGTTTTCTCTACGTATGGGTTTGGTTTTGATGCATGATCCAAAAAAAAGATGTTTGTACCTAGGTTGTGAAATCAATGTTTCTCTAATACCCAGATGCATGCATATAAATCTTCATCTTTTTTAACTAGCATCATATGATCCTTTAGAAAAAATCACTAAAGTTGTTTCCCCGACACCGTTATCGGACTCGCGCAAACTCAAAAATCATGGATGAACTTGAGCAAAACAAAGAAGTGATGAGAGCGGATGTAAGCCAATTGAAGGACAAGGTTGATAGACTCGTAGAGGCCATACATGCTTTAACAAGGAAAGAGAATACAAATGGGAATCCTCCAATTGCAAATGAAGAACACCAAACCACTCCTTCTCACCCACCAAGCTTTACCCGACTACCCAACAGTTTTGTACGACAACTATGCAACTTCTTATGTATGGTCTTCCACCTGGTTATACTCCGCCCTTAGTCATCATCCCCAAGGACAACAACCCAAACAACTCAACTATCAACTCCCAAAGCCTAAACCAACCACAAAACCCATCTCTATAGGCTCTGTGCCCTCCTAAACACTATACCCTCAGAAAATATTTCATTCAGTGCACCCCATGTACCCCATTTTGATGCTAACGAAAATTGGCAACAACTTCAATTTATCGAGGATGATACACAATCGAAAGAAAAATTCCATGTTTTAGAAAGAACGAATAAAAGCAATTAAGGGGAATAATGTCTATGGTCTCGAAGCTTTTGATTTGTGCTTAGTTCACGATGTGGCGATGCCTTCAAAATTTAAGGTATCTGAGTTTGAAAAATACGAAGGTGCCACATATCATAAAAATCATCTGACCATGTATTGTAGAAAAATGGCTTCTCATGTTCATAATGACAAAATTCTCATTCATTTTTTTCAAGACAGTTTGAGTGGGGTGTCATTAAGTTTGTATATGCATCTCAAGTGAAATCAAATTCGTTTGTGGAAAGACTTCGATGATGCCTTCTTGAAAAAATACAGATACAACATTGACATGGCCCTTGATAGGATGCAATTGCATAATTCATTGAAAACGGACAATGAACATTCAAAGAATATGCACAACGATGGAGAGAAGTGGCATCACAAGTAGATCCTTCTTTATTTGAAAGAGAAATGGTTGGTATGTTTATGGATACTCTTCAGTCACCCTTTTATGATAAGATGATTAGAAGTATGTCATCAAACTTTTTTGACATGGTCATAATAGGATAAATAGTAGAAAGTGGAATGAGGAGTGGTAAGATTGTATGTGGAACGAGTGGTGTGAAGAAACCCCATATGCGAGTCAAAAAAAAAGAAAGAAATGGATCTTAACGCTGTAATGGCAAACCCTAGGGTCTCTTATTCTCCATCCATTAATTCTTATCGACCTCCAAATTTTCAGCCCCTAATACCTGAAATTCCCTATATTTCCTATCCATATGTGGCTGAGACCTCACAAGCTCCATACCCCCAATATCACCCTTCAAGGCCACCTTATTATCAATCACTTGTGGTCCAACCACCATCTGTCATGTTTTCCCAACAAAACCAATGGAACCACAATCCAAGCTCGAATCAATACAAACCACCAGCCAATCGAGAAAAGAAGATAACCTATTTTAACCTGATTCCCGTGACATATATCCAATTGTTGCATCACCTACTCTAGAATTCAATGGTAGTCCTGAGACCAACGAAACCTCTGGAACCACCATTCCCAAAATTGCACAACCCAAATGCCAAATTTGGATACCATCGAGGAGTCGTAGGGAATTCTCTCGAAGATTTCCAAACCCTAAAATCTAAAGTGCAAGAACTGCTTGATGCAAAATGGTTTGTCTTCAAGGAAGATAGTCTCAACGTAGGGAATAATCCACTACTGAGCCACGAGAATACCTATATCAATGTTATTGAAGATGAGGTAAACCAATGTGCAATTAAGAATTTAGAATATGTAAAAACCCCTATGAAAGTGAGTTTTACTGAGCTATGCAAGTTAAACTTGATTGAGATGATTAACAATAAGTTTAATATTTGTGTCGTTCACCCAACTGGTTCACAGCCCATAAAAAATTGTGAAGAGTTCAAGGAAATCCTTCAAGAATTAATGGACAGGAATTTCATACAAATAAGTTGTGCAAAAGACGATCATGTGTTGACTATAAAGTCGCGCATATAAAATAATAGATTTTTCCCAAAACCATTGGAAATCCTCTATCGAAAAGAGAATCTTAAGCCAACTCCAAATGGGCCAAATCCAATAATTGACCAAGCACCAACTCCTTCTCCTTATGAAAATACAAAGGTTGTACCAAGGGATTATAAAGTCACATCCCATTTTCCAATCATCAATCAAGTGATAGATTTGGACCTAAAGGAACTAATGTCACCATTATTTCATGGATTGGTGGGATGACTTGGAGTGGTCGAGTATACGCACAACCTAGGAAAAAGGAGGGTCAAGGGGGAAAAGGGAAAGAAACTATGAATCATGCTATAAAAGGACCAGAGACTAGCAAAAAGACGACGCCTGAAGAAGAAGCTAACGAATTTTTGAAGTTTATCAAGCAAAGTGAATATAAGGTGGTGGATCAGCTAAATCAAACCTCTTCCATGATATCTATTATTTCCTTGTTATCGAACTTTGAAGCACATAGAATGGCAATGATGAAAGTTTTAAACGAAGCCCATGTTACTCATGATATCACTGTCGACCAATTTGATAGAGTTGTCGGTAACATCACCGCTAGTAGTTGTTTGAGTTTTAGCGATGGCCAATTACTAGTTGAAGGGATAGGGCATAATAAAGCACTACACATCTCTATGAAGTGTCATCATCATATTCTCGCACGGTTGCTAGTTGATAATGGTTCGTCATTAAATGTCATGGCAAAATCAACACTTTCAAAAATATTTATTGATGGAGCCTGTATGAAGCCCAATGCTATGGTGGTGAAAGCATTTGATGGATCCAAGAGACAAGTTGTTCGTGAGATTGACCTGCCGATTCAAATCGGACCCCATAACTTTGGAATAACCTTCCATGTGATGGATATTAAACCGGCGTACAATTGCCTTTTAGGGAGACCGTGGATTCGTGTTTCTGGAGCAGTGACATGCACTCTCCATCAAAAGATAAAAATTAATGTGAACAATAAGGTGGTAATAATGTCTGGGGAAGAAGATATGATAGTGATATATCTACCTTTTATAGGCTAGATATGACACGGGGGAAGCCATAGAGACTTCCTTTCAAGAATTAGAAATCGTCAATGCTGTCTCCATTGAAGTCTACCAAATCCATGTTGGAAGGAGGGGTTTTTGTTAAATTGGGGGAAATTGTTAGAAATACCAGAAAATAACGATAGATACGGGTTGGGATATGTACCTACCAAAGCTGATAAAGAAAAGCCTAAGAAAAAAGGGAAAGAAAGATGGCTTGTCTAGATAACTAGGCGCTGAATTCATAGAGGATTTCTATTTGTGGCATTCGTCAAACCTTTCAAAGCGCTAGATTAATATATGTTGACTAGGTGGCTATTGCAGAAGAAGATCATGTTGGTGATGATTCCCTCAAATTAGTGTACCCTTGTCTTTTGAATACCAATCTCAACAATTGGAAGATCATCGAGTTTCCCGTGCTTGTTAATTCATGTTCAAAGTAATTTTGTATTTCAATTCCTTTTGTTCTGCCCAAGGCTATAAGGATAACTAATTAAGGCGCGTGTATTTCAATTCCATACTTATTACTAATAAATGCATTTTGGAATTATCCAACTATTTCTTTTTCTTTTCTTTTTCTTGAAATGTCAATCTTTATTCATATTTTCTTTTTCCCTTTTTCTTCTTTATTTAAACATTGCAGAGTCGAAAATGAATATGTTGGAAATAGCAGCGCTAGAACCCCTTCTTGTAATTTTGAACGCCCAATTAATCATGTTGATGAGGATTGTAAGCCTCCCCCATAACTAGAAAGGCTAATGGAACAAGAATTTAAGATAATCCAACCCTATCAAGAACCTGTTGAGGTGATCAATTTGGGGACTAAATATGATAAGAATGAAATTAACATTGGTATGTCTATCAGGCAAGTTACTTGGGTTTATCATTAGTCAAAAAGGAATTGAAGTAGACCCAAATAAGGTAAAAGAAATACAAGAAATTTCGGCTCCACGTATGGAAAAAGAAGTCCCTGGCTTTTTGGGTAGATAAAATTACATTGCCAGGTTCATATCACATTCCAAGATCATCAACATCAAGCACATATTGACACTAGCAATTTCCAGCAACATCAATTTCCAACCACATCATCAATTTTTCAAAGATCATCATCAACACAATAAAGACCCTATTGTAACAAAAAATAAAATAAAATAATTAGAATAATTATCGGTTCACACAAAAATATACAATAACAGTTTACAATGTGAAACTCACCTAATAACAAATTATATAACTCTTAGTTCGAGCACATACTGACACCAGTCTTCCTTGATTTCAGTTAGATCACTTTCAGAGTAAGTTGACTTGGAGTTGTCAAAGTACTATGTGCGATATAATATTTGAACATAAATAAGTTAGAATCAAATATATAGATAGTTTATATATGAAAATCAAAATCTAATAAAAAATCACGTAGCATTTATGGAATTATACTTTGATTCATAACAACAACCTCCTTCATGAATTGCAAAATATAGTACCTATAGTCTATGTTGTTATCTTGGCGAGGGCACTGTAATATAAAACATGTACGCCAATATATAGTTATGCATTGATTGTAAATGAAATTTTAAAGGCATATAACTAAATTCTATAACAAAAATTTAAAAAGTATATAAGTAAAACATATTTATTATTTCAAACCTTTATTGGAACCCATATGATGTTGCTTGACTTATGCTTAGACAATGTAACCCCCTTTTGAGCACGGAAAACATGTAAAGCACTATCAAATAAATATGATTATTTTGCAATGACCAAACACGTTATTTATATATATAAGAAATAAATGAATATTACTTACGTATATAAGATATTCTTTATTTTTGAGTGATTGTTATAATGATCGTGCAGTGGATCCAAATAATATATAATTTCTGAAGTGACATTGATGACAAACAACACCCAATGTTGCCTACAACAATAAAAATTTGGTTGGTAAATTTATTTACAACTGATAAAATATCATAAATTAAACAAGATATAGATAATCTAATTACCCTGAATTATATGGCATAAGAAACAACTTATCATTTTCTTTATTTTCCACAAGTCGATCACCAATATATTTTTTTACTCTAATTGGATCAAGTTGAAACATGGATAGCTTATGGGGAGAAAAGAACGAAAATTTCTCTGTCCACTGGCGTAGGCACACCAACTTTTTATACAAATACCTTCAATGAAAATATAAAATTAAATTAATTACTAATAAATGTGGCAGTTATGCAAGTAAAAGAAATTTTTATCTCAAATAAAGTATTTTACATTATCTAATGTATATGCTGATTATAGTAGCACCCAACTGATCATGATTCAGAAGTTCATATATTTTACGTGTATCTGATCTCTCCATATAAGTTTTTGCTGTTATGTCAAGACACATACCAACAGGATGATATTTCGAAAAAATTAAAGATTATTTCGAAAAAATCAGCATTCCTCTAAATTATTACTAAAAACATAAATGCCAACGGGATGAAATTTAGAATAAAATGAAACCAGCATTCCTCTAAATTGTTTGCAGTTAAAAGGAAATGTACTAGATACATAACATGATGGAATTTATCTAGTATCACCATTTTCTACAAAAGACAATTCAAAATAACATAAACTGATCAAAGTTCATAACACATTCAACAAAGTAGAGATTCAAAAAATAACAGCAAGCAAATACATAATCATTATCTAAGTTTCCATACTAAATATATGTACAGAATATATGATTGGTAGTAATAATGTTTTCAACATACCGTATCTATGCTAACAAGATTTTTGGTTCATGCCACATAACTACCTATTGCTTCTCCCAACAACTTCATATCTCCATCATTGTCAGGTGTAGGCAATGGTGCAAGTGGTTCTAGCGCAATCACAGGTGAAACTTTAATGTAGCTGATAGGCATCGGATTATGGTGTAATATTTCTCCGAAAGTATTGTACAATGTTCCTTTTCCAAACATGCGATAAGTAGGGGAAAATAAATAGAGCACACAAGATTAAACACCCAAAACCAATGGTTAATAAATAAATTAATTCATGTATTTAGTATGTGAAACAATTAGATTGAATGAATTTCTTAATTCATTAAGTAATTAATTAGCTCTGGAAGACTTTTACGAGCAATGTTGCAACTAGAATTTTCACTAGGTAATTCTATATCACGTTGACATTCCGGAAGATGTTTTTCCTTATCATTTTTCACCAAATATGCAACTTGCTCTGTTAGATTTTTCAGCACATCTAGTACATGCTCATTAGATGGATTTGTGCGCTTATCGTGTGAAAAATGGCTTTTTGGAGTTACACCAAATCATTTGCCCCTTACACGGCCAAAATACTCAGGAACATTAAAAATCTTACCAACTATGTCCCTACAACTAAGTTGTTGAATCTCCTCTTGAGATGAACATTGCTCTAGATTTTCCTAACATACATGCAGTATTAAAAAGATAAGTTTATTATCATTTTTAAAAGACAATAATATAAAAAAAGTGATAATATACTTACACATTGCTCTATCACTTGTTGAACATTTTCATTATCAACTAGTCCATGTTTATTCAAACGAGCCTCCTTCCACAAAATATGACGACCTAATGGTTGATTTGATTTCGTCTCTTGAAACTATTCGTTAAGACATATAATTTTATTAGTTAGAAACTATAGTTTATAATCTACCACGTTGTATAAAAGCGATGTTTACTTACAATTTTTTGCTCTAAACGTGCATACCCCATACGCGACTTTTTGTATGGATGCAAGGGATTTAATGCTCTCTCGCGATTTGCAGTACTTATACTCTATATAAAAAAAATAACAGCCGTGTAAAAAAAATGCTAAGAATATGAATAAAACAAACATGCTAATAAATTAATATTACCACAAAAGCGGGGTCTGCACGTTTAGCTACAAAAGCGCTCAACTCTTCAGGTGATATGTAGTGTTTATATATTTTTAGAGCTTCGACACTCAAATTTCCATCAGCATCTCTTAAGCAGTACTTTGTCAAGTGTGATCTAAATCCTCTATGTAATTTGCCAGCAACTCTAAGTACATAATTCTTTCGCACATCGTCAAAATTAAAAACCGACTACAAACCAAATAAAGAAAGAGTTTGAGTAAAAGCATTTCAATGGAAAAAATGCTAACTAACAAATAAGTGGAGTAAAAAAGTTACTTATATATAATTCCACATGATATCTTTAGCATCCTTCAAGGATTTATCTCTCCAATCATCAACTGTTATTGGGATATTATGACCAACAACTGCACCAATATAACTTACCATCATGGAACTGTTGGGCTCAATTGGCTGGCCACTTTGATTCCATCCTACCTAATAAACTCATAGAGTAAGTGCATGATTTCAAAAAAGATTAAAAATAAATTCTAAACAAAGTATAGTATACCTCAAATTTAATTCCACTACTTCTTGCTTTGATGACCTTATGCATAATAGTCACCCCACGCTTAACTTCATTTTCAAAATTATGAGTAGTGACATTTTCCTCATTTTGACGAGCACATTCATCATCAGAATCCATTTATCTACACTTTTTACACAATAGAATTATAAAAGCAGTACAAGCAGATACAAAAGTTAATAAACAATAATAGAGCACAAACATGGCAAAAGTAAGAAATTACATGTGCTGTAATTTATAAGAATTATAAAAGTATAGTAATAAATTATACGTGTTGCTTTTATAATTCCATGTAATAATCCATTTAGTCATTAGGAACAATATGTGCTATATAAACGTGGTGAATATAAATATAATTTATAAGTACTGTAATTTATACGGGTACTCAATAGTAATTAACTTCACTAGACAACTATTTAAATTATAATACTTAGTATAACAAGTAGAAAAGCAATCAATCATAATCATACAATTAAACATACATAGCAATTATTATAAAATTACAAAATACTTTCAAATGCAAATAGAGAAAATAGAAAACACTTAAACACCTTAAGATGCCCGTTGTAAGACCCGTAGTTTTAATTTGTATTTTTTGTTTTTGATGTGTTTTTATGTTGAATTTTGAGGCTTTTTAGCCAATTTTATTGGTATTTCGAATGTTAAATGCCAATGATATTCTTATGAGACCAATTTAAAATTATCTGGCAAGAAATAATTTAATTACGTTGCGGAAAATATATTACCTGACTATTTTGTTAAAAATATCTATTGTTGCTAAAAATTTACCTGACAATTAACTTGTAACGAGAGTAGATATTTTAATCAAAATAGTTTGAAATGTGAGTGAAGCGATGTGTGTATAAATATTTAGATATTTGTTGGTTTGGTTTATATATATATATATATATATATATTAGTTAGCAGATTATATATACATATGTAGTATAAGTATATATATATATATAGTGACACGTGAGGCAAACGTAAAAAAACAAAGAGAGAGAAAGTAAAATTCAATTCCCAGCCTGCATGGGTTCTTCTTCTTCCTTCAGCTTTCAAAAAAAAAAAAAAAACCAAAACCCACAAACACAAGACTTCCATTTTCTTCTAGATCTAATCTTCCATTCGAGAAGTGACAGTATGGAAAGTTGCTCCTTGCCACGTTGCGGTGCTAGTGAGCTAACTTTGGAGGTGACGTCGTAAATGAAGTTTTTACCAGAATTAATCGCGGTGCCGTAATCGGTTATTTAAGCTATCGTTAAGGTAAGGACTCATTCCAAACCTTTAGTTTGCATTTAGGACCTTATGTGTGAATTTGTGGAAAATAAATTTGATGTGTTAGAGGTGTAGATTTGTGGAAAATGAATTTAAGGTGTTTATGGGTAAAAATTTATAGATTTAAATTGATGATTATAGTTAACAATTTAGAGATTTAAATTGGTGATTTATGGTTGAAAATTTGGAGATTTAAATTGGTGATTTATGGTTAAAAATTTAGAGATTTAAATTGGTGATTTATGGTTCAAAATTTTGGAGATTAAATTTGGTGGTTTATGTTTGGAAATGTGGAGTTTTGAATTAATGTAGATTATTTAGGTAACACCCCGGCCATTACCGTTACCGGCTATGCTACCTCACGATCTTCTCGTCCCCCCTCACCACCCAGTGGAAATAACGAGATTTTGCCTTCTGTGGGATTCGAGCCCGGTACCTAGGGGATAAGTACCGCCCCCACACAGTCCCACTACCAAATTTTAGCAGTTGTGTTCGGCTACAAGCAGTGTGTAGTCGAATACAGATATTCAATTTTGCTACCGACTTGTGAAATAGCACTATATTCGAATACAAGGATGTTCTATTCGAATACGATAGTGCAGTTTTGTCCAAAAACTTCATTTTGCAACTTTGATTATGCATGTTTGGCATATGAAAACCCTTTCTAGATGTATGCTAAGTTGAAAGGTTATTTTGTGCATTTAAAATTTAAATGCTATGTGATATTTGTTAATTTCGGTTGGTGACCTTTAGAATTATTGTGGAAACCTGGGCTTTGCCCTCAAATGAGAATCAGGATCGTCCTACCAGTTAGTACCCTGGAGATGGGAACGGAGTTAGACTTACCTGTCCACTACTGTGTTAGAAGGATTTCTGTGGGGAGCGTGGAGATCATCTGGGTTATAGTTTTTTGTAGCATGATCAGATTAGATGGTTGTATAGGGGCTAGATGTCTATTTGTTGTGGTTGTATTTATTTCATTATGGAAGACTGTACCTATACCATATATTGTCAGCTTGACTTTTATTTTGATGGGTCCTTGTACCATTTTTTGATGTGACGTGGGGAATGTAAAATTCTTGGGGCAGTGCTTTTGTACAGGTGTCTGCGGAGAATACCCCAGGGGTATGAGCTACGTTGGATAGGTCTCATAGCCCCGGTGTATTTTTCTGTTTTAAATACTTTATATTTTCATTTCAAAACCGTTTCCGCTGCTTGTAATTATTGTTGACTTTTGTCGTTGTGATACAACTTAAATATTTTATCCAAAGGTATTTCTCTCTTTATTATGAATTTGAATTTGTTTTAAATAAAAAACAAAATCGGGCTGTTACACCCGTCTTCTTTTCCTGGTGGGTTTCATATTTGTTTGTCCCTTTACGATACGAAACGATGGATTAATCCAAATTCCCTCATCATGATCATCTCTAAGATATAAACCATCATCAATTTAATCAATTTCATTGTTATTGTTATCATCACTTAATTTATATTTCGATAGGACAATGGACCATTTATCATTGGCAGGATCAGTGACATAAAACACTTGTTGAGCTTGCAACCCTAAAATAAAAGGCTCATCTTTGTATCCCACCCTATTAAAATCGACAAGCAAGAACCCTAACTCATCAATACGAACGCCATTATTATTATCGACCCACTTGCATCCAAAGATGGGAACACGAAATATTGTGTAATCTAACTCCCATATGTGCTCGATAACCCCAAAATATGATAGATTTGCATATATTGGGTTTTTGTCTTTAGCACTTGAGATATGCATCAATTGAGCTACTACAGTGACTCCGCTATTTTGCATAGTGGTTTGATCATCTTGTTTTATGGTATAAAATGTGTAGCCGTTAATTACACACCCGGTGTAAGAAAAGACATGTAAACTTGGGCCATTTTCTAGGCATCTCAATCTCTCTGAAATTGAAGCGGGGTCTATAGCAAACTTTGAGTTAATGTGATTTTTTAGCTATGTTATAAAACTTCGATTGTGCTCTCGTGTTATCTAATTTTTATTCCTATTCATGTTCAAACTAGTTAACTGATCCATGTGTATTGTAACATACGGTTGAACCTCATCCGCATTGTGCAGAACATAAAATTGTGCTTGCTCTCATTCTGTCCTTGATATAGTCATCACTCTCTTTCAAATTATCCCTTCTCCTATTATTTTTCCCGAATGACGAGACATGGGAAGCCCTATGTATTCAACATTTGATAGATATTCAGTACAAAATTCAGCAGCTTCTTCAACAATGTACCGTTCAACAATACAACCTTTTGGGCGACTTCTACTTTTTACGTACCCTTCTAATATTTTCATATAGAGTTCTATCTGATACATCCATCTCATATAAGTTGGCCTACAAAGTTGTGTCTCCTTAACAAGATGAATAGTAAGGTGAACCATTATATCAAAAAATGAGGGTGGGAAATACATTCCAAGCTCACACAAAGTAACAACAATTTCCCTCTACAATGTCGGTAATTTCTGAGGATCGATCACTTCACTACAAATTCCCCTGAAGAAGAAACATAATTTAGTTATGCTTCGTCGAACTTTTTCAGGTAAAATGGAACATATTCCTATTGGTAGCATATGCTCCATTAGAACATGGCAATCATGAGTCTTCAAACCTTTTCACTTGAGGTGTTTCATAGAAACTAAATTTCTAATGTTTGAAGAGTATCCTTCTAGAACTTTAACTTCGTGAAGAAATTTACATAATTTTCTCCTTTCTAGATAAAGTATGAGCGAATGAAGGTAGATATGTGCGATTTCCTTTCTTTACGGGACCCAATTCATTTCTTATTCCCATATCACTTTTCACTAGAACACTTCGAGAAAATCACTTCTCACCACATTCCTCGAGAATGAAACCAATTGGTCGACGCCCTGGCCACATTGCCATCAATGTTCAAAATAAGCATCGATCAAGATGTGCTAGTCATAAAAATTCAACAAAAGGATAAGCTAGCATAGTGTTATTCAATACAAGAAGAGCTTGACAACAAGCCATGGTTTTATGATATCAAATCCTATGTTAAGAATAAGGTATATCCATTGGGCGTTTCAGAGAACGACTAGAGGGTTTTGAAGAGGTTGTGAATGAACTTATTCTTAAATGGTGATATGCATTATAAGAGAAATCATGATATGGTTTTCCACATAAAAAATCATTCAAGAGGTTCACGAAGGTCCTTTTGGAACTCACGCAATGACAAGAAAAATCTTAAGGGTTGTCTACTATTGGTTGACCATGGAGTCTTATTGCTTTAGTTACGTAAAGAAGTGTCATAAATGTCAAATTTATGCTGATTAAGTACATGTACTGCCCACCTCTTTGAATGTCTTAACATCACCATGGCCATTTTCAATGCGGGGGATGAATGTTATTGGACTCATCGAGTCTAAGGCTTCAAATAGAGACCGGTTTATCCTAGTAGCTATTGATTATTTCACAAAATGGATTGAAGTCGCTTCTTATGGCAATGTGTCGAAGAGCGTGGTTGTCAGATTCATCAAAAGAGAATTGATTTGTCGATACGGCTTGCCATATAAGATTATCTCTAATAGCATGACTAATCTGAATAAAAAAATGATGAAGGAGTTGTGTGATAGTTTAAAAATTTAGCACCATAATTCTTCACCATATTGTCCGAAAATGAATGGGGCTATAGAAGCAGCAAATAAGAATATCAGGAAAATCATACAAAAGATGGTAGAGACATATAAAGATTTGCATGAAATGCTTCCCTTTGCATTACAAGGCTATAAAACCTCTATTCGCACCTTAATAGGGGCAACTCCTTTCTCATTGGTTTATGGAAGGGAAGCGGTACTTCCCATTGAAGTTGATATTCCCTCGATCAAAGTCTTGATGGAAACAAAACTAGAAGATACATAGTGGGTTCAATCACGATTTGACCCTATCCACTAAAAAAACATAGTTAAAATTAAATTAATTAATAAATACTAATATAATAAATAAAAATTAAAAAAATCTAAAACTACCGAAAAACTTGTGGGTGAAGTTCTACGGTAACTTCCGGAAAAGTCACTAACAAGATTTCCGGTAGTTCATTATTTTTGAAAAACTTAAAAATGAAAATTTTGGAAAATAAAAAAGTTATTTTAGGTATTAATATATATTATGATATTTTGATCTTTTCACTAACATTTTGTGATATAGGGATAAAAGGGGTATAAGGTAAAATTTTCAAAGTTCAACAAAAAAAAAAAAAAAAAATAGAAAAGAAAGAAGTTGAAAGAACACTCTTTGATTTCAAGAAGGAGGTGTTGGTGTGGAGGGAGTGAAATAAACACTCTACCGGATTCCTTACTGTCACATTCTATCATTCCTTCCTACCAAAACCTCCGTGTGTACAACGAGTCTCGTCTCTCGCAGGTGGCGCAACCTCTGGAAGAATCTCTTAGCCTTCGACTTCTGCGACAACTACATGTACGACGACGAAAACGCCAAAGAACGGTTTAGACTCTTCGCCGTTTTCGTAAACGCCGTGCTCAATCTCCGTGAGTCACGAGACATTCGGAAGTTCCGTCTCTCTTGCTCTCATTTCCCTGACGACACTTTCTACACCGACTCAATTGATAAGTGGATCGGGATCGCCATTGGGCCCCACCTCGAAGAATTTCAGCTCAACATACTCAATTTCCATGACGGCTTCAACCTCCCTCCCCCACTCCTTTCTTGCTCTAACCTTCTCTCTCTCAGGTTAACTTTTCCTTCCATCATGTTTTCTTTATTTTTCTTTTTCTTTTTCTCTTCCATTATCAGTTTTATTATTTTTGTAAAGATCTCAACATTAAATCTCATAAAATAGAAAGGATCTCGACATTAAATCTATAGGGCCCTAAATTATAGGGTTAATTGTCATTAAAGAGTAAAAAAAATAAATCCGAAACAAATAGCCCAATCAGATTAAATCCTATTATAAATATCCACAATTATCCTTAAATTTATATTTCTAATATACTCTCTATTAAAGTTTCTTGGAGTTCACTCTTCACTTCAAGAATCTACTCTTTTGATTTAGGTTTTTTCTTTTTGCAATGGTCTTTTCTATTGAAAAAGAAGCACTTCAAATCTCAACCAATATCAAGGTTCTAGTGGTTGATCATGACATTGATCTCCTTAATGATGTTCAGAATATGTGTCTTAAATTACATTATTGTGGTTCGCCAATTAATTCTACCTAATTCAATTTTTTAAATTAAATTATGTTAACATGTTAAAGTTTTCAACTTTTTCACAAAAAGTTAATTCTAAACTTTTTTTTTTTAATGATTCTTACTTTTGTTTATTTTTATGTTTTTTTGTTCAGTTACCACATGTCTTATGGTTTCTGATGCATTGAATATTTTGAGAGAAAGAAAGGGATTTTTCGATGTGATACTACTCAATGTTCTAATGCAAGACATGGATTCCTATGATTTTATGCTACATGTTACGCAACACATCAAAATTCCTGTCGTTAGTAAGAAAATATATAATTAATATTATGGGAATTATGTCACATAATTAATCGTTATATGGTTATGTGTGACATTATTATTAACTATATATGTGCGTGTGACATGTGCAGTGATGTCTAGTGATGGCACAACAAGTTCAGTGATGAGGGCTATAGAAAATGGGGCATGTGATTATTGGATTAAACCATTGCATGAGAAACAAATCAAGAACATGTGGATACATGCTGCAAGAAAGTTAATGAATGAAAATAAAAAACAAGAAATTAATAGAAAAAATCTGGAGTTTGAAGGTAAGAAAAGAAAGGGGAAAAAAGATGATTCGATATTAGGTTTAATTGATGGAACAAGTGAAGCTGTAAAAATTGACCCAAAAGAGGGTTGCTCAAAAGTAATAGTAGAAAAAAGTGATTATGTTATTGAAAAAGATAATCTAGATGAAAATGAACCATCGACAAAGAAGGCACGTGTGGCATGGACGGTTGAGTTGCATCAACAATTTGTTAGAGCTGTGAAGCAACTTGGAGTTGATAGTATGATTCTTAGTCAATTTTTAATTTTATTTTCTGTTATTATTTTTCAGCTTTAAAAATTGTTTTTAATTTTGTTTTTGTTATTTTTCAGAGGCCGGACCAAAGAGAATTATTGAAATAATGAATGTTAATGGTTTGACTAGAGCGCATATTGCTAGTCATTTGCAGGTTTGATTTGTGTTTTTAATTGAATTTTATGTGCTTTCATAAGTGGTACATTGTTTTCGTTATAACATGTCAAAGTTGTGATTAATCTGTTATTTGTACCGTCAACTGAAAGATGTCAAAAAAAAAGTTGTAATTGTAAAATGAAAGGTCTTATTCAAAGAAACTTGATGATTTATTGTTCGGAAAAGTGACCCTCTTTATACATGAATTAATGAATTTTATCATGTGAATGTATTCATGTGGTTAAGAAGTGTCCCAAGATGTAGCTCAAATAGTTAGGCTTGTGTCAAATGAGTTTGAGATGTAAGTTCATATTCAAACTCTCGTTTACGTACAAAAAACTAATATTTATCCATAAAAAGAATCTCTAACAAGTTTTACTTAAAAATCGTATTAAATAAAATATTTAATTTTTAATTATGATAATATTTTGTTACTTGCTTATATCTCAACTGGTGTCTGAATTATAAAGATCATTTTCATGTGTATTTGGTGGTTAAATAAAGAATTAGTAAATTTATCATTATAATTAATCTTATCATTTCACTTTTAAGGTTCTATCTATCACTTCTGAGTAAAATATCTTCATCATCAGATCTAAATACTAAAATAGTGTGGCATGAATATAACTAAGCCTCTTAAATATGTGGTTAAAAGTATAATCTTATTCCGTTATGTAAGAAAATATATGTTTGTGTCTAGTGACTTATTAATTTTTTAAATGGATCGCAACACACTTCCACTTTAAGCTAGATATCCTGCATGTTCACCCAAAAAGGAGCTAAATTAAAATTTGAATTTGTTTAGTAATCAAGTTTTCATAGTGTTTCAAATTAAATGTCATAGTCACATAGACACTATAGACACTTGTTGCATGAACCATAGATATCAAATCTTGTTTCCATTCATTAAAACCTAGACAATAGATTGTAGACAAATAAAATCACTTGCATTTTATAGTTTCAAACTCTAATATACTGATATTGTTATCAATAACATTGCTATTATATTGATTGGCAGAAATTTAGACTTTATTTGAAGAGAGAAGAAACACAAAAACATCTACAACAAAAGAAACAACAACAACAGAATGGAACTGTAAAAGCTATAGATTCCAACAATTCAAATGCATCTGAAGGATTTGATTATCATGCTTTAGCTCTTACTAATCATGTTTTGAATCCTCTAATTGAAGTTCCAAAACATGATCATCACCAAAACCAAAATAGTAGTAATGTCCAATTGAAAACGTCAACAATGTGGCCTAATTTTAAGCATGAATCATATGGCTGCAATTCTTCTAATCAGCATGTTTCTTCCAACACGCTCCTACAACATGAATATGCACCACCATCATCATCATATGGAAAATGGGTTCCAACTGAATCATCAAATCACTTAGTTGATCCAGCTAATATTAGAAACCTTATGTTGATGAAAAATGTTACGAATTCAAAGCCTATGCAGCAGGAAACATCATCAACATCAGGATCAACATCATCATCATCAGATTAATAATAGTAATAATTCAATCATTGATGTTCAACATCAAAATAGCATGATGATTTCAAGAAATGGTTCATAGGAAGATATCCTGCTTCTGTGAATCAAAATTCTGTTTTCTTGGTCATGATCAAAATAATCAAGGTGGAATCATTTTCTTAGGGAACAATCCAATGAATCAACAGATTTTTATGTCGTCGTTGAAAATCGGTGATTCGAGATCTTCGCCAACTCTTTTAACTTTTTGTGTTGCTGATTTTAGTTATGAAGGAGTCTCCCTTGATGGTGAGAAGGGGCCAAATGGTATTTAAGGACTATTCTTCAAATTGCAGTAACTTTTCCAAGAATTTTTTACTATATAGTTCACAAGATTGCCTATTCTTGTGATGATATTGTAAATATGACATATTGTTTTATAGATTTAATACATTACTCTTTATAATTTTGTGAACAATGGTTTTTTCTACTTGGTCAGTTATTAAAAGATACTTCACATGTTTTGATGAGTTTGTGTTTAGTGTATAATTAAGCGGATAAGGAGTGACGAGTTGACCAAATTTTATTTTGTTACATAATGTTTGTCTTAGATGCCGTTATCAATTAACATGATTTAGTTTAAGTGGTTAATAAAAACTAATTGTTCAAAAAAGAAAAAGAAAAAGAAAATAATACTACTAATTAAAACAAAAAATATTACAGATAATAATTGCTGTACATCATAGATGCCACTATTTTCCTGTTTCGTTAGATTATCACATCCTACAATCCCTATGTACTTTTTTAGGAGACAAAGCCTAGATACATTGAGGTCATATAGATATCATATTCATTTTCTAAAATAGTAAAGTGTTAAATTTGGCGTTGAGCTTTCATATTCTTGTGTTCTAAGGCACTTTAGTTGTGAAACCTTCCATTGAAGAAATAGAAAATATACTGGATTTTTCATACGCAGATCAACTATAACCACTTTTCTATTGTGTTTAAAATTATCTTTAAAAGACTACGATGATTCCGTTGTTTCCATATTTCGTCTAGTAGTTTATTCAACAATCCAAAATCTTCTTTTCTTTTTATTTAATTCTTTCATAATATATAATATTGTTAAAAGTTTTCTAGCGTAAAAACTGAAAACAAAAAGAAATTGTGACACTAAAAGAGGTTCATTCTCGTTTTCCAAAACACTTTAGCTTTGAAAATTAAAAAGCTACTGTTTGAAGCATCAAGGTGGATGTGTGTTTCCACCAACTCCACCGCCAAAACAAATATAACAATAACAATAGAGTTAATGAATTTAAAGACTAGGGTTCAAATGAGGGAAAGGAAAAGAAAACTTTAATTACCAACTTTAACTTTTTATTAAAATGTAAAAATACAAAAATTTGTATTCAATTAAAAAAAAACGAAAATTTATTAAAAAAGATACGGAGATATGGTGGAGAATTGCCGTAGAAATTAGTGCAAATTCCTTTTAATGAGGCATCCCTTAGATAGATGGCAAAACTACATCAAATATTTTTTTCACTTAATTTAAAGTTTTAAAGAAATTATTTTTTTTGTCAAATTGCCTATTTTACAATTTTGTGTATATGATCGATCATTGAATAAAATGATATATTACATAGAAGTTTCACCACTCATTGATTCAACATAATACTCTTCTTAATTTACCTATGCTACAAATTTGTATCAATGATAATTAAATAATATATTATATAAAATTGTATGGTAATTTTTGTTATTTTATATATCAAAAAGTATATTTTTTAAAGAATTTTATTAAAAAAAGTATTTTTGATTTAAAAGTTATTGGGTAAATTATTTTTATAATAAAGGAGTTAACTATAAACGAGTTAACTATTTTTCTAATTTGGATTAAATATTTATA
>JBBPBP010000001.1:33548117-33585343 GCA_037974735.1 Cicer chorassanicum
ATAGAATTGTGGCTAGACTTATACATCTTAAACGTGGAAAAGTGAAGAATCCTAAATTTGGAGTTCATACTCTTGCATATCACTCAAACTCATCAAACCACCTCATAACTCCCATTTTAATATAGTCAATTTTGTCCATTCCATTAAATTATACTCATAATATATCAATTTTTATGTTTGCCATTATTTTATTTATCTTTATGAAATTTTAAAAAATTAAAATATATATATATATTTCTACATTAAACTTTGAGGATCATTTTGCTCATTTTGTCTCATTAAATATTCTACTCCTTTTTGTTTAATTTTTGTGTTTGGCCTTGCTTCTGCTTTTCTTTTGTCTAGTTTTTGTCTTTGACTTTGCTTCTGCTAATCACGATGACTCTCGTACCTGTTGTAACTAGAAAAACATAATTATATAAGTCATGGTTTGATGCCTCTCGGTATCTGTTGTAACTAATTGGAAAAATGATAATTTTATAAGTGATGGTTTGATAAAAAATAAAATGGCCACCAATGGTATGTAATGAACTAGTTAATGAAAAAACAATTCTCATTGGCCTTAGCCATTGCCCATATAATACAAAGCAAAGAGAAAAAATTCTGAGTTTGAAACAAAAACTAAAAGACAAACTCTATTGGATCCATGTACAAACCTAAGGACTAGAAACTAGCTCAACAAACTAGCTCTGTTCTTTACACACAAATAGAAGTCCAACAGATAATCAGATAAAAACAAATAAGCTAAAACCGCGAATGCATCAGATGTGCAAAATAACTCAGATTATGAGCAAAAGAAATGAACCATCAATTAAGGAATAAAGGTGCAAACACGACAAGGGGGTTGAATTGTATTTGCCAAAGTTGATAATTTTTTGATAATTTACAAATAAATAGAAAACTAGTTTGATTTTGATGACTTCCTTGGAGTAGAACTAATCGGATTCAAAGACAGCAAGCAATGAAAGCATAAATAATTTGACACGTAGATTTATCCTGGTTCACCACTAACATGACTACATCCAGTCCCCTCATTCCGAAGGTTTTAATCCATTAATTCAAATACCTTGAATTACAAAGCACCTGACCCTCCAAGCCAGTCTTCCCAAACAGCTTGACAACCCCAGACTTTTGAGGAACTAACCACCTTGACCCTACAAGCCAAGTCTTCTCCTAAAAATCTAACAACCCCAGATTGAAGAAGGAACTAAACCACTATTGGGTTGGATACAAAATATTGGAACTTGAGTAGTTGCTTCTAAAAAGCTGATAATATTTTGTTCATAATGCGTTTGTAAATTCTTCAAATTGATTATGTAATACCCTTAATTTTAAAATGTACTTTTTGTATTTTCGGGTGCTTTCATGTTGAATTATGAGGCTTTTTAGCCAGTTTTATTGGTATTTTGGATGTTAAAATGCCATAAATATTTTGTGGGTCCCGTTTTAAATTATTTGGCAAGAAATAATTTAATTATGTTACGAATATTTTATTACCAGACAGTTTTGTTAAAAATATCTATAGTTGCAGAAAATTTTACCGTCAATTGAGTTTCAATGAGAATGGATATTTTATCAAAATAGTTGAGATATGTGCGTGAGAGTTTTAGATATTTTTGGTTTGGTTTAATTTTAATATATGTACATATATGGTTTGGTGAGTTAGTGGTATATATATATACATATATAATGTTTAAGTAAGTTATATATATATATATATATATGAAGGTTAGAACAGAGAAGAAGAAAAGCATTTTTCCTCCTGCCTCGCGACTCCTTCTTTCTTTTCTTTCTCTGTTTTCACGAAACAGTGTGGGTGGTTTCCAAAACCGCCAAACACAAAACCTCACATATCACCTAGATCCAAGCTTTATCTCGCGATGCGACTGAAGAGAAAGTTGATCGTGATCACGTTGCGGTTCTTGGGATCTAATTTTCGCAGCTCTGTGCGAAGCGGGAATTTTACCGGAATTTTATCGCGGTGCCGTAATCTGTCGTTCGAGCTACCATCGAGGTAAGGGGCTCCTTCCAAACTTTTAGTTTGCATCTAGGACCTTACTTGTAAGCTTGGGGAGAAGAAATTTGGTGGGTTTGAGGTGTGGTTTGTGAGAAATGAATTTAATCCATTTTGTGAGTAAAATGGTGAAAATTGAATTTGATGAATTTTGATGTGTGGGTAGTGGTGATTCTTGCCTGGTATAGTTGTTATGATTATGGGTAATATTTTGAATGTGGATATTTGCTTTATGTTTCAATATGTGGGAATTTGAATAAATGCAAATTATGTGTGTAATTTGATTTGGTGTGAAATGAATTAATGAGATTGTGTATGTGGTGATTTGAATTCAATATGATTTATGAATTCAATTTCATGTGATTTGATGGATTGTATGCATTGAGTATGCTCTGTGTTAAATTTGAGAATCATTAGTGTTAAATGAGCATTAAAAATGGGGAATCTTTTAATAGCTGCATTTACTTAATGATTGTGTTGTCGAGAGTCAGAGTATGCTCATGCATTTCATAGTAGTGATAGTGGTGACCGGATGGGCCATGAGATGATTCCACGTGATTGGATGGTTCATCTTATCCTTACGGGGATTATCGCGTCGGTGATAGTGGTGACCGGATGGGCCACGGGATGATTCCACGTGATTGGATGGTTCATCTTATCCGTATGGGGGATGATTCCACGTGATTGGATGGTTCATCTTACCCTTATATGGATTATCGCGTCGTGCTAACCTGTGAGAGGTTGCACATTAGTAAATCGTGCTAGCCTGTGAGAGACTGCACCTTGGTAATTAGTACTAGTCTGTGAGAGGCTGTACAATTATGATTTACGCCCCTTCGAGGAGGATTTTGTTGATATTCTGGAATCATGTGCATTGGCATATACGCATTGCATTAGGGTGCTTGGCACGCGAGTCATGTTTGACGTGTTATGATGTTTGTATATGCGTACTTGATTGCGATTTGTGTTGTGTTGGTGTTTGTGATTGATTGAATTGGTGTTGAAAGTGTTGGAATGAATTTGGAAGTGTTGGAATGTTTTTGAAAGGGTTAAAAACTGATTTTCTGCTGTTTTGACAGGTGTATTCGACTACACCTGTGTTGTAGTCGAATACAGATGATTAAATTAGCTACTGACTTGATTTTTTTGAAGTGTATTCGAATACAGACAGACTGTATTCGAATACAGTAGTGCTGTCAGTGCTGTTTTTGCTGTTTTTGCTGTTTTTCTGCTGTTTTCGTAAGTGTATTCGACTACACATAGGGTGTATTCGAATACAACAGTGCTGTTTGGCTCAAATCTTCATTTTTCAACTTTGTTTATGCATGTTTAGCATATGTAAACCCTTCTTAGATGTATGCTAAGTTGGAGGATGATTTTTATGCATTCAAAAACATAAATGTTATGTGACGTTTGTTAATTTCGGATTGGTGACCCTTTACAATTGTGGAAATCTGGGCTTTGCCCTCAGATGAGAACTAGGGTCGATCTAAGGCGTGGCACAGCGATGGGTTGGTTGTGTGACCGAAAGCAGGGGGCTTGATGCCGCTCGTGGATTCTCAGTACCCAGTCACCCTCAGATAGATTAATGATCAGCTTAGGGTTCTATTTAAGAATGTTATTTATTTCCCTTTCTTATTTCAAGTTGTTGTAGAAAAAGGAACTTGTGTATTTGAAACAAACTATTGGAGCCGGTGTACTTTATATTTGGATTATCAATTCAAAAACTTTTTTAATGTGTTGTAATTAAGAGGAAATAAATTATGACTTTTGTCGTTTGAGTTACGACTTGGTAATTTGTATTACGACTTAAATGTTTTGTCCAAAAGTACTTTCTTCATTAATAGAGTTAACCTGGTGTTTTATCCATTTATTTTGAAAAAAAAAATACACTCGCGCTTTTAAAAAAATCGGGGTGTTACAGATTATGTTCCTTTTTTGTTTAGATTGAAATTGTAAATTCTTCAGATTGATTCTGTTTGTAATTTGTTCAGATTGCGTTAAATTCTTCAGATTGATTCTATTCATATTTTGTTGTAATTAAATCTTGATCAAATCTTCTACAAATCTTGATCATATCTTCTTTCATACTCTTTGAAGTCGAATATATTGTTTTCATAAAATATTTTTGTTATCATAAAAACTCAAAGTATAAAATTAATTTGGTTCCAATAGGGAACTAATTGGAAAGCTTAAAGAGAGGCACATAAAAGAAAGCAACTGAACAATTAAAGAAAATTCTATAAATGGACTTTGTTTTTTAGAAAAGGGGGATTTTTCCATTTATCAGATCAGTAAAAAAGGTTTTTTTTTTCTTTCTGATACATGATATGAGTGTTAGAAGAATACACTAATTCAAAATAAGAGCAAATACCAATCAGAAGTGCAAATCACAGCGGTGAAACAAACATCCAACTTGTGTGTGGTAACTATCTCTAAACTCCATTATGTAACAGTTTCATATAGTTCTTATACCTTTCAAAATAAAAAATAATTTTTTTTTAATTCGTTTTATCTCTACTTTAATTTTTATTTTTTTTTGTTTATTTTCTTATGTTTTCGTCAATCTCACAACTATAAAATAATTAGAACATACAAAATAAGAACAAACCCAAACCTTTTTTTTTCTAAAAATAAGGGAAAATAAAAAACTCACCTCCATAGTTGATACTGTTGCGACTTCCCTGAACGGCACCGTCGCACATCCCCTTTGAAACAGAAATCGCGACAATTTGATATGGGACATTTTGCCAATCTTAGTTTAAGACACTTGAGTTGTGACAACTTGGTGATCTTAAGCTATAAAATAATAATTTTCTTTTAATAAAATATGATATGATACACTAAGATGCAACATTTTGTCAATCATAATTTAAAACGTCTGAGTTGTGACAACTTGGTTATATTAAACTTTCTTAACCGAATCCAAAATGAATAAAGAACTCACTCATCGCTAAAAAAATTTGTACTCAATATCTTTTTTTCTTCATCAAACCATTTTTGTACTCAAAATGAATAACAAACTTACGGATGTCATAGCGTGCTAGTACCTTCCCTACGCATAATCGAATCCCAAACTCTAAACTTCATTTTTTAAGGGTTTCCCAATATTTTCCCTATTTTAAAATAACCATTGGTTGTGACTCCATTAAATTCAAAACACTCAAATTTTTTAGCCGTAACAACTTGCGACTTCATTGGGGATTTCCAGAGAGTCAAGCCTAGCATAATTAATTGTGCAATTTTTTTACTTCTTTTATATTTATTTATCCTTTAATTTTCTTTACTTAATGCCTTTATTGTTTATTAGTTATTTTCTTGTAGTCATTATATATTTATGTGTGTTGAGAATTTTACATCGTTTATTGATTCTCTTCACACACTACACATTCACTCACACACACACACACATTATTTATGAGTGAGACCCTTTACCCGGGCCTGAGTGAAGCTTAAGTTTAAGGGTTTAGTGGTAATAATTTTGGATCTACATCCTATTTTGTTATTGCAAAGATCTCGTCTAGAGTGTGACTCCATTAAAAATACCTGCATTTTGGATGTACTTTCTATTTGTAGTGATGTTTCCATACGAGTACCTGGCTCTAGAGACCAATAACTTTTAGGATTATAGAACCCACCTAGGAAAGTGTTCACGAATTAAGAAGCTGATAGACTTCAAGATTTCTCCAATCTTGGATATAATGCAACTAAGTCAAATCATAGCCTTCTTGCTTTTAAATGGCAGGATTATTTTTCACCGTCTGACGTCAGTATACCTCTCAATTTTTTCTTTGTTGCATCCATTCAAATAGATTTCATCGTTAATAGTAAAAAAAAAAATTAGTACCATGGATTCCCTTCATGCATTCAAAATTATTTTCAAAATACCATGTCATACAACATTCATAATTATTTATTTTTATGTAGTTCCATTAGAGAACCATTGAATTCTAAGCTAGGTTGTGAATATCTCTGATTGAAAATGAGATCCAACAATAAAACCCCAATCCCAATGCTAAAGAAAACTCTGAATGTGAAAGCCAAAAAGCCTTATATTGACAGTTTAAAAAGACTTTGTAGCTTGTTGGAGCTTAATCAACGATTAACCTTTACTAATATATGGAAAGGTTCTTGATTTATTGGATGTGGACGTACAAATTGGGGCTATTATTGCTTTGGCTCAATTCTACGACACATCATTGAGATGTTTCACCTTTCAAGACTTCCAACTTGTGCCTACTTTGGAAGAATTTGGACCGATTTTAGGCTACTCCTAGAAACAGGGAAACCTTATCGTTACATGGGAAAGTATCCATCTACAACCAAAGTAGCTGAGATACTAAGTGTTGAAGAGAAAGAGTTGATTAACCAAAAGAAAAAAAGGGACTTCTAGTTTTCTAAGAAGTTTTTCTGGGTAAAGAGCACATCATTTAGCTAAAGCTAAATATTGGAGTGCTTATGTGGAAGTGTTAGCTTTCACCACCTATGGGGTTGTCTTATTTCCAAGTGATAAAGAAATTATAGATTTAGCGGCAATCGATGTATTCCTAGCTTTGAAGAATAGAGGATAAAATCCTACAATAGTCGTCCTCGCTGATGTGTACTATACACTTAACTATTGTCATGGGAAAAAGGCAAACGAATATTGTATTGTTTACCTATTTGGTACGTCTGGTATGTGAATCATATGTTTGATAGTTAGTGCCAAAAGCTTTGCCCTATCAATGATTTCATGAATTGTTACGTTGATATAAAGGTAATATAGAATGGGCTCGGAGATTGGTAGATCTTAATGAAAAAACAGTTTAATGGTATGCAAGATGACAAGAGGTAAAATAAGTAAAATACCAATGTGGAACATTCCTTAATGTGCCACTTATAGGGACTAGAGGTTGTGTGAATTATAACCAAGCCTTGGCCTTGAGACAACTTGGATATCCTATCATATGACATGGGTCCAGAAAATATTGAAGATTTGAAGATAGTACGTCAATATTGGAATACGATAATCAAAAAAGGGAAGGAACTAGGAAGTAGAAGTTGTGGTGCAGATGATTGCTACCTACAGTGGCTCAAGAAGAAAAGAAGAATTGATGGTAGTTCGTCGAACATATGAGACTGCCCAGAGCGATATAAACAATGTATTTCAAATATAGAGAAAAATGTTGCACTTGTACCTTTTTAATTTTCAATGTTGCACTTGTACCTTTTGGAGTTTGTTTTGAGTTTTCTCTACATATAGGTTTGATTTTGATGCATGATCCAAAAAAAAGATGTTTGTGTCTAGGTTGTAAAATAAATGGTTTTCTAATACCCACATGCTAGCATATATATCTTTTTTTTTTAATTAGCATCATATGATCATTTAGAAAAAATCAATAAAGTCGTCTGACACCCTTATCGGACTCACGCAAACTCCAAAATCATTGATGAACTTGAGCAAAAAAAAAGAAGTGATGAGAGCGGATGTTAGCCAATTGAAGGACAAGGTCGATAGAATACTAGAGGACGTACATGCTTTAACAAGGAAGGAGAATACAAATGAGAATCCTCCAATTGCAAATGAAGACCGCCAAACCACCCATTCTCACCCACTAGGCTTTACCCCGACTACCCAATAGTTTCATACGGAAGCTATGCAACTTCCTATGTATGGTCTTCCACTTGGTTATACTCCGCCCTTAGTCATCAACCCCACGGTCAATAACCCAAACCACTCAATTATCAACTCCCAAAACACTATACCCTCAGAAAATATTTCATTCAGTGCATCCCAAGTACCCCATTTTGATGCTAACAAAAATTGGCAACAATCTCAAATTATCGGGGATGATACATATTCGAAAGAAAAATTTCATGTTTTAGAAGAACGAATAAAATCAATTGAGGGGAATAATGTCTATGGTCTCGAAGCTTTTGATATGTGTTTGGTTCCCGACGTGGCGATCCCTTCAAAATTCAAGGTACCTGAGTTTGAAAAATACAAAGGTGCCACATGTCCTAAAAATCATCTGACCGTGTATTGTAAAAAAAATGGTTTCTCATGCTCATAATGACAAACTTCTCATCCATTAATTCTTATCGACCTCCAAATTTTCTACCCCCAATACACCAATTTCCCTACATTACGTATCCATATGTGGCTGCGACCTCACAAGCTCCATACCCCCAATATCACCCTTCAAGGCCACCTTATTATCAACCACCTTTGGTCCAACCACCACCTGTCGCGTTTTCCCAACAAGACAAATGGAACCAAAATCCAAGCCCGAATCAATATAAACCATCAATCAATCGAGAAAAGAAGATTACCCATTGAGACCCGACTTCCCTGGCATACAACCAATCGTTTCCTCACCTACTCCAGAATTTAATAGTAGTCCTGAGACCAATGAAACCTCTCGAACCACCATTCCCAAAATGCTACAACCCAAACGCCAAATGTGAATACCATGCAGGAGTCGTTGGGCATTCTATCAAAAATTGTCAAGCCCTAAAATCTAAAGTGCAAGAACTAATTAATGCAAAATGGCTTACTTGCAAGGAAGACAATCCCAATGTAAGGAGTAATCCCTTTCCGGACCACGGGAATACCTCTGTTAATGTTATTGAAGATGAGATAGATCAATGTGCAATTAAGAATATAGAACATGTGAAAATCCATATGAAAGTGAGTTTTGCTAAGCTATGCAAGTTAAACTTGATTGAGACGATTAACAATGGGGTTAATATTTGTGGCACTCACGCAATTGGTTCGTGCTCCATAAAAAAATTGTGAAGAGCTCAAGGAATTATTTCAAGAATTAATGGATAGGAATTTCATACAGGTAATTTTTTGAAAAAAAGGATCATGTGTTGACCATAGAGTCGTGCGTGGAACATAATAGATCTTTCCCAAGACCATTGGAAATCCTCTATCGAAAAGAAAATCTTAAGCTAGCTCCCAACGGGCCAAATATAATTGTCCAAGAACCAACCCCTTTTCCTTACGAAAATACCAATATGGTATATCATGGAATTATGAAGTCGCAACCCATTTGCCTATCATCAATTATGTGATAGCTTTGGACCTAAAGGAACTGATGTCACCAATATTTCAAGGATTGGTGTGATAGCTTTGAATCATGCTATAAAAGGACCAGAGAATAGCAAAAAAATGGTGCTTGAAGAAGAAGCTAACATATTTGTTAAGTTTATCAAGCAAAGTGAATATAAGGTGGTGGATCAGTTAAATCAAGCCCCTTCCAAGATATATGTTCTTTCCTTGTTATCAAACTCTAAAGCACATAGAAGGGCAATGATGAAAGTTTTAAACGAGGCCCATGTTACTCATGATATCAATGTCGACTAGTTTGATGGAGTTGTCAGTAACATCACCTCTAGTACTTGTTTGTTTTTTAGCGATGGTGAATTACCAGTTGAAGGGACATGGCATAATAAAGCACTACACATCTCTATGAAGTGTCATGTTCATACTCTCAAAACTATTTGTTGATGGATCCTATATGAAGCCCAATGCTATGGTGGTAAAAGCATTTGATGGATCCATGAGACAAGTTGTTGGTGAGATTGACCTATCGATTCAAATCGGACCCCATAACATTGAAATAACCTTCCAAGTGATGGATATTAAACCGGCGTACAGTTGGCTTTTAGGGGGACCATGGATTCATGCTGCTGGAACAGTGACATCTACTCTCCATCAAAAGTTAAAGTTATAGTGAACAATAAGATGGTAATAATATTTGGGGAAGAAGATATGATAGTGAGCCATCTATCTTCTATGGGCTACATCGAAGACATAGAGGAAGCCATAGAGACTTCCTTTCAAGCATTAGAAATTGCCAATGTTATCTTCATGGGTGAAAGGTTTGTCTTAAAGGAACCAAAACTATCAACTACATCATTGAAGTCTACCAAATCCATGTTGGAAAGAGGGGTTTTTGTTAAATTGGGGAAATTGTTAGAAGTACCAGAAAAGAACAATAGGTACAAGTTGAGATATGTACATACCAAAGCTAATAAAGAAAAGGTTGTGAAAGAATAAATGGAAAACAGTATGGCTCGTCTGGAAAACTAGGCACCGAATTCACAAAAGATTCCTATTTGTGACATTCGCTAAACCTTTCAAAGCGCAATAATAATATATGTTGACCAGGTGGTTGTTGCAGAAGAAGATCATGTTGGTGATGATACTCTTAAATTAGTGTACCCTTGTCTTCTGAATACCAATCTCATCAATTGGAAGATCATTGAGTTTCTCGTATTTGTTAATTCATGTTCAAAGTAATTGTGTATTTTGTTCTGCCCAAGGCTATAAGGCTAACTAATTAAAGCACATGTATTTCAATTATGTACTTATTATCAATAAATGCATTTTGGAATTCTCCAACCGTTTTTTTTCTTTTCTTTTTCTTGAAATGGAAATCTTTATTCATATTTTCTTTTTTCGTTTTTCTTCTTAATTTAAACAATGCAGAGTCGAAAATGAATATGTTGAAAATAGCAGCGCTAGAACCCTTTCTTGTAATTTTGAACGCCCAATTAATCACGTGATGAGGACTATGAGCCTCCCCTAGAACTAGAAACACTAATGGAATGGGAAGTTAAGATAATGCAACCTTATCAAGAATCTGTTGAGGTAATCATTTTAAGGACTAAATATGATAAAACTTTTATTTGAAAGAAATTGAACGAGAAAAGTTGATTAAACTTTTATTTGACTATGTGGACATCTTTGTATGGTCATATTAGGATATGCCTAGGCTATATACTAACATAACTGAACACAAGCTACAGCTTAAGCCTGAATGTGCTCCAATTAAACAAAAAGCTAAGGAGGATGAGGCCTGATATGTCACTTAAAATTAGAGAAGAGGTCAAGAAGCAATTTGATGTTGGTTTCTTAGCAGTGGAAAAATATCCTCAATGGGTTGGTAATATTGTCCCAGTTCCAAAAAATGATGGAAAGGTTTGAATGTGTGTTGATTATCAGGATTTAAATAAAGCCAGTCCTAAAGATGATTTCCATTTGCCTCATATTGATGTCCTAGTGGATAACACTACTCAATTTTATCTTTTCTCCTTCATGGGTGGTTTCTTAGGATACAATCAAATCAAGATGGCTCCCGATGATATGGAGAAAACTACATTCATTTCACAATGGGGACTTTCTTTTACAAAGTGATGCCATTTAGATTGAAGAATGTTGGGGCAACCTATCAAAGAGAAATGGTAACTTTGTTTCATGACATGATGCATAAGGAGATAGAGGTTTATGTAGACAATATGATTGCAAAGTCTCAGACCAAAGAACACCATGTTGTCAACCTTCAAAAGTTGTTTGTGCGACTAAGGAAGTTCAAACTACGCTCAAAGCCTGCTAAATGCATTTTGGTGTGAGATTAGGAAAGTTACTTGGGTTTATCGTTACTCAAAAATGATAGAAGTAGACCCAAATAAGGTAAAAGCAATACAAGAAATGTTGGCTCCGCGCACGGAAAAAGAAGTCCCTGACTTTTTGGGTAGATTGAATTATATTGTCAGGTACATATCACATCTCACTGCAACATGCGAGTCAATTTTCAAGTTGTTGCACAAAGACCAAAAGGTTGAATGGAATGAGAATTGTCAAAAAGCTTTCGAGAAGATCAAGCAGTACTTGTCAATTGTTCCTGGGAAACCGCTTATTATGTACTTAACAGTACTTAACGAGTCAATGGGTTGTGTAGTGGGGAAACATGATGAATCTGGTAAGAAATAGCACGTTATTTATTATTTGAGCAAAAAGTTCACTAGTTGTGAAACAAGGTATTCATTACTTGAACGGACAAGTTGCGCATTAGCATGGGCTGCTCGACGGTTGAGGAAATACATGTTATGTTATACCACTTGGTTGGTGTATAAAATGGACCCAACTAAATACATCTTTGATAAACCTGTTCTTACCGAAAGGATTGCTCGTTGGCAAATGTTATTATCAAAATACGACTTGGTGTATGTTACACAAAAGGCTATCAAAGGAAGCGCACTAGCAGAGAATTTGGCCCAACAACCTGTAGAAGATTATCAATCAATGCAATATGAATTCCCCGATAAAGGCATAATGAGTTTATTTGAAGAGACTGAATCATTTGATAATGAAAAATGGACATTGGTATTTAATGGTGCTTCTAACGCATTTTGATTTCCCCAAAAACCAGTTCACTCCATTTACGACTAGATTGTGTTTTGATTGCACAAACAATATTGCAAAATATGAGGCATGTGCCATGGGAATTAAAGCAGCCATTGAATCAAAGGTAAAAGTTCTTGAGGTATATGGAGACTCATTGTTGGTCATCCATCAGACAAAAGGAAAGTGGAAAACTCGAGATTCCAAATTGATTTCGTATCATACGCATATCAAAGAATTGACATAACACTTCGAGAAAATCAGTTTTCACCACCTTCCTCGAGAAAGAAACCAATTGGCTAACGCCTTGGCCACATTTTCATCAATGTTCAAAATAAGCATTGATAAAGATGTGCTAGTCATAAAAATTCAACAAATGGATAAGCCAACATATTGTTATTCAATAGAAGAAGTGCCTAACAAATAGCCATGGTTTTATGATATCAAATCCTATGTTAAGAATAAGGAATATGCATTGGATGTTTTAGAGAACAACTATAGGGTTTTGAAGAGGTTGTCAATGAACTTCTTCTTAAGTGATGATGTGCTTTATAAGAGAAATCATGGTATGGTTCTCCTCAGATTTTTGGATGAAACGGAAACAGAGAAAATAATTCAATAGGTTCACGAAGGCTCTTTTGGAACTCATGAAAATGGGCACGCAATGGCAAGAAAAATCTTAAGGGTTGGCTACTATTGGTTGACCATGGAGTCTGATTGCTTTAGTTACTTAAAGAAATGTCAAATCTATGCTGATTAAGTACATGTACCGCCACCTCTTTGAATGTCTTAACATCACCATGACCATTTTCAATGTGGGGGATGGATGTTATTGGACTCATCGAGCCTAAGGCTTCAAATGGGCACTAGTTTATCCTAGTAGCTAATGATTATTTCATAAAATGGATTGAAGCCGCTTATTGTGCTAATGTGAAAAGGAGTGTGTTTGTCAGATTCATCAAAAGAATATTGATTTGTCAATATGGCTTGCCAAAAAATATTATCACTAATAACGCGACCAATCTGAATAACAAAATGATGAAGGAGTTGTGTGATAGTTTAAAAATTCAGCATCATATCGTTTGAAAATGAATGGGGCTGTAGAAGCAGCAAATAAGAATATCAAGAAAATCGTACAAAAGATGGTAGAGACATATAAGGATTGGCATGAAATGCTTCCCTTTGCATTACATGGCTATAGAACATCTGTTCGTACCTCAACAATGACAACTCCTTTCTCATTGGTGTACGGAATGGAAGTGGTACTTCCAATTGAAGTTGAAATTTCCTCAATCAGATTCTTGATGGAAACAAAAGTAGAAGAGGAAAAGTGGGTTCAATCACGAGATGCGACTATGTATCAACTTTAATTTTTATTTATTTTTTAGTAGATGGTTGCATCCTAGGGATGCGACCTCCTATTGGAAGAAAAAAAGTCATCCTAGCTGCAGGGCGGGGATGTGACTTCATGAAGATCTAAAAATATAGGATATTTTGGTATATAAATTTCAATGTAGATTAGTTTAAAAAAAAAAAAGAGAATATAATAAAAAATAAAAAATAAAAACTCATGTTTCATTACATTATCACATCTTATAATGTCTAGGTTTTTTTAGGATACAAAGCCTAGATACTTTGAGATCATATAGATGCTTTTTTTTTTATCCCTGTAGCATTGAAAAAAAATTACCAAACTAACACCCTTTTCAATTTATGTACCAATTTAGAGTAGAGGTGAGAAATCGTTTCACACAAAATCGATTTTCCAGTGGCAAACCAATTTTCCACTTATATTTTGTTTTGTTTTAAATAATTAAATTTATAAATCAATTTTAATTAATTAAAAAAATTAAGTACTTAATAATCAATATAAGAAAATTTAAGATTTGCGACGGTTGCAATAAAACCGCCCTCGCCCTAAGTTTACGGCGGTTTCAGTGACGAAAAAAAATTAACCTCCATCGTGGTTTAAGATTTTTGAAAAACACTTCTTTTCCCAAAACCTATCGTGTTGCTGTTTTGCACCAAAATTCCCTTATATTGTAAACCTCTCAAAAATTGAAAATCTCTCAAAAAAAAAAACCTTTCATTTTCTATTCTAGAGTCTGATTATTCCCAAAATCCCTCAATCTGTCAATTTCCCAAACCTTTGCAATTGAGATGCTGCTTTCTCTCAATCTCTAAATTTGCCAAACAACCAAAGCTCTTAATCTCTCAAGCGGCCAAGTATTCAAAGCAAAAGAAGGAACAATCTCGACACCTCTCTCCAGCGCAGCGTAACGCTGCTTCCTACCTCTCTCGGGTGACGGCACTACTTCCTGCCACTCTCGGGCGACGACGCTTCTTTGTGCCTCTCTCTAGTGACGGCGCTGCTTCCTGCCTCTCTCCGGTGACGGTGCAACGCAACACTTCTCTATCGACGACGTCGGAACACATCATGTTTGTAAGTAATGCTAAAACTAACACCATAGTTGTTGACTACCACCCTAAAACTAACACCTTAGTGCTCTATGTTTATTGTTGTTAATGATGGTGGGGATGATATTGTTGTTGTTGCCAAAACCTGTGTTTATTATTTATTGCTTTAGGTTTACTTGCATTTATTTTATTTTATTTTCTTAAATTTTGCTTGCTTATATTTGGAGGTAAAAGATAACTTCAATTGATGACTTTTATTGCTGCAATTTGTCTTTAGATAGAATTTTGATGACTTATGTTGCTGCAAATTGTCTTCAAGGATAAAAGTGATTTCCCATATTGTATTTTGAGTAAACCACCAAATTCACCCCTTACTTTGTACAACACTCTCAAATAGATCCTTGGTTATATGTGACATGTGAAATGAAAGTGGATTCCTTGATTTTTGGTTGACGGTTATCAGATCATCGTTATTGTTCAAGGTTGTAATTTGATTGTGTTTATGTTTATCCATTTGACATATTTGACCCTTATTGTGTGAAATTGAGTGTGCTTGATGAATATGTGATATTTTGTAACTCATGTACTCTTGTAACAACTCTCAATTTCAATCTCTCCCACTTTGCATTCCATCTATTATTGAGTTTGTCCTCCTTATAGCAACAACTTTTGGTGGAACATTAACAACAATTGATAACTTAGGGCAAATTGACCATTCATTAGGATACCTTAGTAAAAGTACTACAACTTTTGTGTCACTAGTGAGTATATGGAACTATCTAGGATGAGTTGCGGCGGGTTATAGTTTAGAAATCTTGTTAAACAAATACAAATTCCCTCATCTGTATTTGCTCACTATTGTTATGCTTCTATTTTGTGTTGGTCATATCCTAATAGCTCTTGGTATCTCAAACTCTCTTTACTTTTCTTTTGTGATTATTTAATTTTGGATTGAAATACTACTCAACTTTGTACAATTTTGGAGTTTTTGCAAGTCTTGTGGGATATTATATTAAATGCGAGAGTGGCCTGTTATTTATATGATAAAGAAGCTTTGAAACAATTGGAGAGTAATGGACTAAAGAGACAAGAATGGAAGAACTTAACTTGTGTTGGTGTAGAGTATTACAAGATGGATTTTATTATTATCACAACATCAACATTAATTTAATGTTTTGTTTATTTTATTATGGTGCTTAAGACAAGAAAATTTTACAAACGAGATGTATTTAGAAAGTACAGGGCAAAACTTGAAGCAATTGAGACTGAAATGAGGACTGTGAAAATTAGTGATACTTTGTTTGAAACAACGCAATTTCTTGAAACAACGCAACCTTAAGTTATGTTGGGGTTACTCATAGTCCTCCACAGTAATTAAAGATGTTTTAGAGTCTAAAGAATTAATCGGATCAAAATTTAAGATGAAGTTAAAGACATGTGTAAATCTATCTCAATTTCTTGGTCACCTATAAATCATAATAGAAAGGGATGTGTGCTTAATTTTAGTTATAAATATAGAATTATTGTTTGGCCTTTTTTTAAAATAAAATAAAAAGAATAGATTGTGCTTTCTTGAATGATTAGTTTAATTTACTATTGTGTAAATATAAATATATATAGTTACTTGTGAGTTTGTGACGATTGAATTAGTGTAATTTTAGTATATTAGTATATTGTAAGTTATATATATTAATGTTATTTAGTATGTAATACTATCCTCTTGTTCTTACTTTGATTTTAGATTAAACACTATTTTGTTTTTCTCGCAGTTGAAATGGTGAAAAAGAATTTCAGTCGTGGTTCTCATAAGACGTTGTAATCAATCAAACTTTTTTGCTTCTCTTTGGATTTGACTGTCCAAATATCAGGTTTGGTACATTCTCTGCATATTTCGTGTTTCCTTTTTTTGCGTATTTCGTTGAATTATTTGTTAGATGAGGCGGGACATATTTTAAAGACACACTTAAGGGTAGCAGACGTGCTTGAAGCTCCTCCTAATGTTAGTAGGATAATAACTAGATAGAATTCTGATGGGCAACCGGTAGGATCAGATGCTGGTTTGTTAGGCAGTTTTTTGGGTGAAATTACAAGGAAGTTTAAGGATTTTCCTATAATATATGACAATTCGAAACTAGTTACATCGACAAGAAAAAATAAAATTTTTAGGGTTAAAATAAAGGAATCAACCATAAACAACTAAATATTTTTTATTTATTGTTTTGATTGTTAACTAACTTTTTTTTATGATTATGTTAGTCAAATTTTTTGGTTGATGATGGAGACAACAAAAAATATATCCTTACGAGCCTTGAAAAGAAATGGCGAGATGCACAATGTAGGTTGTTTACGAAATTTTGTAAGTGGGATCTTTCTTAGGAGGAAAACCTATAAAATTATCCATGTTCTATCAACCAAGACCATTGGACCATTTTTGTCCAATATAGGCGTAAGGCAGAAACAGTGGTAACCATTCTTCTGTTGCGTTGTCATTTGTTTTCTACTATTATGTCTTCTGATGTCATTTGTTATCACTATAGGAGAAGGTTGATAAAAATGCTGAAAATAGAGAAAAGCTAATGATTCTTCATACATGAGGCTCTAAAACGCTTGCAAGGAAAAGGGATGAGTTGGTAGGATTCACTTAATATACTATTGATTGCATACTTAATTGAACAAGTACTTATTACATGTGTTTACTTGTAGGAACTGAGATATGGTCGAAAATACAGTAGGGGTGAAATTTGTAATAACAGAGGCGCACCTAAGAGGGGGGGTGAATTAGGTGTATATAAATTTTCTGGTTTTTAGAGACTTAGTGGATTATTTTTCTGTTTAGGATTGATGTATGGAAGAATGTAAATGGCAGAAAAATAAAGAACACAACAATTTATCTTGGTTCCCCTTACAACCAAGGGTACATCCAGTTCTCTTGCACACCACAAGAGATTTTCCACTATTGATAGAATAAGTACTAGTCCCACCCTATGACAACTGTTACAAACTCCCAATAATCTCCCTAAGATAGCACACCACTATCCTAGTTTACAAAACTTGAAGAAAGTACACCACTTTCCTCAATTTATAACACTTGAAGAAAGTACACTACTTTCCTCAATTTACTCAATAACTTGAATTGTTTAGCAATATTGATTTTGACTGAGATCAATAAGATATAATAGTTGATGTACAATGATAACAGTCTAATATAATTCTCAATGATATGACAATATAAAATCTTTGCTTGAAATATGAAAGTAAGATTTTGAATAAATCAAAACATTTCAAAAAGTTTGTCCAAAGTTGTTCTAAGATTGATGTTAAGATTGTGAAAAAGATTTGAAAAGAGTGATTCGTTAAACCTGAATCTAAGAAGTATTTATACTACTTAGGCATCACTTCAGATATGTGGCATTCGTTCCTAGAGGTTTGATGAAGATATGCAATGATCCAAGTTGAATCTGAACTGAAAAATTGCATTGTTTCGCAGTTGTATTAAGCTACAACAGGAGTGTAGTCGAATACATCTCAATAACGTTCAGTTTTTATTTGAATTTTAAAGCTTGTATTTGAATACACATTCTTGTATTCGAATACAGATGAGTGAATTTTGCCATTGACTTGGTTTTGTATTCGGCTACACCATGTTGTAGTCGAATACAAATGTGCAGTTTTAGCTACTAACTTAGTACTTGTATTCGAATACATTGTCACGTATTCGAATACACTGTCTCGTATTCGAATACAAAAGTCCAGTTTTAGCTACTGACTTAGCAATCGTATTCGAATACACTATCTCGTATTTGAATACAGATATTCGGTTTTAGCTACTAACTTGAGTATGTATTCGGCTACAACATGTGGTATTCGAATAAAACATTGATTTTTGTCAAAAACTTGATTTTCAAACATTGTTCATGCATTTTGACACTTTGAAAATTCTTTTGATGCATATGCTAAAATGAAAGGTTCTCATGTGCATTTGAAATATAAGAATATTAGATTGCATCATGTACCTGTACATTATAAGACTTCTAGCATATTTGACCATAGTTGACTTTGATTGTTTGACTTCTTTTTGAACTTGCAACTTGATCACTTTCCTTGGTCTTTGTATTCATCAAAAACATAAGTATTTTACAAAATTTATTCAATTTGTCATAAAAAGTCTGACGGGCCATTTATAAACGACAAGGCCAAGGAAAAATATGTAAGTGTAAAGAATATAAGTTTTTATGTGATTGTAAGTATTTCTTGTTGACCACTTTATAAATCAAAGATGCAACTGTTAGTTTTGGTAATAGTGAGTTGCAAAGCTATAAAATTACTTATTTGGTTGGTAATAGTGAGTTGCAAAGTGATAAAACTATAACATTACTTATATGAGAATAGATGTAGATAGTTTAGTTCCAATTTTGTCATTGAACTCACTGGTTGTATTGGTGTGTTTGCTCCAATGTTACAGAGGCTTGGTGATAACTCTTCATCATATGCATATTTTTCATTGGTTTTAGTCTTATTTATCTTTTATTCATTAGTTAATTTAAAGAGTTATTTGATATATTTTGTTGATTTCAGTTCTTTGATTTAATGAAATGTTTATGTTCTTATTTCCTTGATTATGTAGTGATTTTTCGTAGTTTTGCGTTGTTACTTTGTTTTAGTGCAGTACTGAAGTTTTGTGAGAAATCAACATGACCTATGAGAAGTATTTCAGCCATATCTAGAGTTTTAGATGTCCAATTGCAGTCTAACAAAGTGCAAATGAAAGCTAAGATCCATAGCTACATCTTTCATGAAGACACCAAAACCAAATTCAGAAACGATAGAGGAGACAAATCCAGTATAAGTCAGACAGCAGATGTTGTGCGCTTGAAGCGCAAATACCTGTGCTTGCATTTCGGCGTTTCTGACTCTGTCCACTTGCGCCGGGGACGCGTGGCATGCGTCTGAATGTATAAAAATGCATTTTTTTTCACTTTCTAGGGATCTTTTTGACTATTGGGAAGTGGGGAGACTTGTGCCCTAGCATAGAAACTCAAAGACGGCCGTTTTTAACACCATTGGAGCAGTTTTATCAAGAACCGTTCATGAACCTTTCTTGTAATTCTTCTCTAATCTCTATCTTTTCTATCTCTGTCATGAGTAACTAAACCCTATTTGTTAGGGATGAGTTTAACAAGATGAAACCCTTATTTTTTTGATTTGATTTTTAGTTATATGAATGAGTTTATTGAATTATTTTTCTCATCTTTGTGCTTAATACTTTTTATTGCCTGATCAACTTTAAAATGTTCTACTATTCGTATTTGGAAACAGAAGTGGACTTTACGAATGCTTGAGATAAGAAATTCATGAATTTGTAGTCTAAGGATAGATACGGGTCATGAAACCAATTAAATTAGTTGCAAATGCAGTACTTTAACAAGAGAATTCTTGTACGGTAAGGCTTAATTCTTATCTTAAATCCACTAAGGAATTAGGGGTTACTTTGGAATTAAAGGTTCTGTCACTAAGACATTAGGGCAGGAATAATAAAGATAATTCGGTAATAATTCAATAAAGGAATTTAGTAACTAGGTTCAAATTAGACACCAAGGTTGGATTCGAAGTGAAACTCATCCTTGACATTTTTCTTATTATAAAGGAATAATTTTATTACCGTTGTTAATTTTAAATATTATTTCAATCAATTAGGAAACTTTTTGTTCAATTTAGTAATCAAATATAATTCAATAGTAAAACGCAATCCTTGAGTTCGACACTCGGTACTACCGTTTTATTTATTACTTGCAACGATTCAGTACACTTGTGGAAACGCTGTCACTTGGTTTGGTACATTATGGTTGGATGTAGTTAGTTTTGGTTCTTGAACCAATATAGTTCATCTATTTATTGTCTTAGATGATATCAAATAGATTGTTCTTTTGCAACACATACTTGAATGTACTACACGGTGTTTTTTTGTTGAAATGGTTGAGTATTTCAGACCTTCCTGTTACAGAGAGGAGTTTAGTTTGCTTCATTTGCTTGTGCAAGAACAATTGCAAGCTGAAATTGAGAAGACTCATTCTCCAAATGAAGCATTTGTGAATGTATTTGGAAAATAACATCTTGGATATGTTAGTTGTATGGGACTTGGAATAACATCGTCTCAAATCACTAGATCTACTTTTCACTGTGTATGATCAATGTCTTCCTCCGAAGCTAATGAGAAGATGGAGAAAATGCAAGCTGAAATCGATAGGCTTAAGAAAAGGGATTCTGAATTTGATATGTTGAAGGAGCAAATTGCTTTCTTGTTGCAAATTCAAAATTCTAGAGAAAAACCGGTAAAATTGTTTTCTTAGCAAATGTGTTTAAAAAATCCTACGGGAACTGTTTCTCTATGGTTAAAAATATCAATTGTGTAATGATTCCTTCTAGCTATATGAGAAATTTAGTTAATTGGTATTTGACAATATTTAACAAGATTAATTAAGGTTAATATATACTTTTTTTCTTCCAAGCAACACACATAGAATTGCCTATAGATGGTAGACGTTCGTTTGAGTCTAGCTTCCTACCGGATGATCGTGGAGCAACATCATTAGGGACTTAATAGATATTTTGATAAACTTCTATTTTTGATGGAGTTTTGTATGTTTAGCCACTCCACTAATGTTTTGAATATTTAAACTACTATATTTATTATTTTAGTTAAGTTTAATGTATGAATTGGTGTTATTACTTTTGAAAAATTTATATAAATTGAATATAGTTATATAATTGTGTATTTAAATTGTGTAGACGATATTGATGAATATTTTTTATTTTAGTTGATAAAAAATAGGAATAAATTGTATCATAATTTTTTATTTTAAATTATTAGGCTTGCAACGGTTCAAACTATCTCGAAATCAATATAGCGACGGGTGACAATTGTCCCAATCTTTTAGGAACAAATAAATTTGAGCGTGTTTAACAACGGTTCTAACTGTTACAAAACATATGCTGAGGCAATTAGAAACCATCGCAAAACAAAGCCAACAATTGAAACGACGGTTTTCTGAACCATCGCGACACACAAATTTCTGACAGTTGAAGAACCATCGTAATCATCCATTTACGGCGGTTATAACAGTCGCATGGGCCCCTTACAACCGCTGCAAACCATTTTTTTTTTCTTGTAGTGAATTATAAATTAAATTGTTAAGTAAAGATTTTTTTGATCTAATTAATAGTCATATAAATTAAATTAATTATTATTTTTTACAAAATTTAATTATTAATCATTAGTAATGACTAATGATATGTTATTAATTATATTTTTACTTAGGATGATAAAAATAACTAATGATGTAATTGGAAGTAAATAACTTAAATTGATTAAAATTTAAAAATAAGTTATATATATTTATTGGTTATCAAATATAGATAGCCTTCAATATAAAAGATGTGGGGAAAAAAATTAGTCATTGATTGTTTTAATACACAATGAGGTAAAATACAATATTGTTGAAGAAAAATTAAAGATTACATAATCATGAAAATTTCATCCCAACCCAAAATTACAATAAAATTATCAACAACAAAAATTAATTATAAATGTATCTATCAATCTAGATGTGTAGTAGTAAAACATCAAATACCAACAATAACATTCATTCACCTATATAATTTTTTATTTTAATATATATATATATACCTAGCAAAAAAATTAGATTAAACTATAGATTAGTAACTATTGATAATTAATTTAATTTATATGACTATCAATTAATTAGACTAAAAAGATAATTTAAAAATTATTTATTTAATGAGTAGTATGACAATACACTATTAGGTAAAATGATTTTACATTGAACGTCAATGCATGTTCTATTTTCACATACTTAATTTATATAATTACATATGATTAATTTATTTAATTAATTATGATAAATTAATTAATTATTTAATTCAAATTGATTTCTAAAGTTACATTATTTGAAAAAAAATATATAAGTGGGATATTGATTTGACAGACAACGATTTCTCACTTTTACTAAATAAAGAAAAAACATACCTGTTTTGGGAAATTGATAAGCTAGAATTTATCTATTTTTATCGCTTTATTTGATAGGTTAATTTGATGTTTTTAATTCGATTTTAGTTCTATTTTACTACCTTTTTGTTTTGTTTTGATTGCAAGGAGAAACTCACGGTGCATCATGATCAAGAAAATGAAAGAAACTCAACTTCCAACAAGCATTACTGCCTGGCCATAATAGTCATTACAGCAATAATGGATGAACGTAAAATAAATAAATAAAATAAGAATTTGCCACTTCAAGTCAACAAAGATTACTGTCTGGCAGTAATGACCATTATGGCCATAATCTGTTCATCTTATGCTACTGCAGCTATTACTGCCTAGCAGTAAATGAGCATTATGGCAATAATCTGTTCATTTTCTGTTGCTGCACCTATTACTGCCTGACAGTAATGGCAATTATTGCCATAAATTGCTCATTTTCTGCTGAACCGTTTTCCTCCTATTAAATTCTGACGGTTTATTGTAATTAAAGTTCATGAAAAGGACCAAAATACTCAGTTTTAGGGACATTCCTATTCACAATCTCTTACTACTCTTTCTTTTGTTGTTGTATTTCTCTTAGAAATTTTCTACTTTCAATAATATTCAGTTTTCTATTTTTATTTTGTTATTTTATTCTGTTATTTTATATTAACAATGTTTTTATATTTAAACTTTGATTATACTATGATCATATGTGAGTAGATCTTCCTTGTCTTGAGATTGTAGGATTTCCAATGTTGGATCTCTAACAATTTCTATTTCTTTTTGTCATGGGAGTTGATCTTTTAATCTAATCTTAGTAAGAATCATATTCATACTTAGATATCAAATAATATACCGAAAGGTAGATTTGATATTTTACCCCTAAGATTGGACAAGAGAATCAAATCATGAAAATAGATTTTGGTTCTTTTGAAATCATGAAAGATATCTTCTCTTAAAGGATTTTGCTAATACATCAATCATGAAAATAGGTTGGTTATTAGTTTAAAATACACTTTTGTTCTTTCAAATAAGGCATTAGTTACAATTATTTATCTGATTTTTAAGAGTTAACACCCAAAACTCATAGAAGGTTAATTTTATTGTATCCATCATTGTGAAAACTACAATCCCAAGGCTTTATTTTTATTGTGAATTTTAAACCAAAATCATTATCAACATTTACTGTTTTAGCTAATCATCGTAGTAAAGAGACACTAGTAATCATAACAAAGTCCTTGTGGGAACGATAATTTTTACTACGCGATAATACCGTGCACTTGTGGTCTTATCAAGTTTTTGGAGTCGTTGTCGGGGGCTTTGTTTTTTATATTAATTCTCTTTATCTATACCGATTAGACTAAAATTTTTCATTTTTATATTTTCTTTTTTACTGATATTTCTCTCTTTAAATGTGAAGAATCCGAAGTCTCGGGAATCTTATCGAACCAATACCCGAGATAGAAAGATTTTTCCATAGGAGAAGAAGAGAGAAAAATATTTTTGAACAAGAAAAAGATTTAAAAATGGCTGAAAATAGAACCTTGAAAGAATATGTCTCTCCCAATTGTACGGTACCCCATTCGAATATTGCGCATCTAACGGTAGAGGCTAACAATTTTGAATTAAAACCTTCGTTGCTATCTATGGTACAACAAAACCAATTCTCCGGTACTCCAACGGATGATCCAAATCTCCATTTGTCTACTTTTTTAGAGTATTGTGATACTTTGAAAATGAATTGAGTGACTAGTGACATCATTAGACTAAGAATTTTCCCTTTTTCACTAACGGATAGAGCTAGAGTTTGGCTACATTCACTGCCTTTTGAATCCATTACCACATGGGATCAGTTAAAGCAAGCATTCCTTGCTAGATATTTTCCACCAAGCAAAACTGCACAATTGAGAAATCAAATCACAAGGTTTTCTCAAAAGGAAGGAGCATCGCTCTATGGAGCTTGGGAGCGCTTCAAAGAGATGTTGAGATTGTGCCCTCATCATGGGCTAGCTAATTGTCCATACATTCTATAATGGACTCTCATACACTACAAGAATGACGGTAGATGCTGCTGCAGGAGAAGCATTGATGAACAAGAACATAGAAGAAGCCTATGCTCTAATTGAAGACATGGCACATAACCACTGCCAATGGCTCAACATGTTTCTTCATCCTCTAAATCTCCCGGTGTATTCCCGGGGCATCCTGAACCTAACCCCAAGGGAAAATTAAATGTTGTCAACTTAAGAAACGGAAAACAATTAGAGGAACCCAAGGGTAGTGATGTGAAAGTGAATGTTAGGGATGAGAGTGAAAGAACCCAACCATCAAGTGAGAGGGTAGATGAGAAAAAAGAAAAACCTTATGTGCCGCATACAAACTACCCATACCATTTCCCCAAAGATTCGCCAAGGCTAAAATTGAGGAGCAATATAGGAAGTTTGTGAAACTTTTGAAAAAATTATACATAAACATTCCGTTCATCGAAGCAATGTCTCAAATGTCGTCATATGCTAAATTTTGAAAGAAATTTTGTGAAACAAGAAAACTTGACGACGATGAGACAGTTGCTTTAACTGAGGAATATAGTGCCATAATTCAAAATAAATTGCCTCCCAAACTTAAAGACCCTGGCAGTTTTTCTATTCCTTGTGTTATTGGTGATATGAGTTTTGAACGTGCTTTGTGTGATCTTGGGGCTAGTGTAAGCCTCATGCCTTTGTCAGTTTGTAAGAAGCTTGATGTGGGTGAGTTAAAGCCCACAAACATTTCCTTACAGCAAGCTGATCGATCTATCAAGTATCTGGTGGGAGTATTAGAAGATGTTCCGATCAAAGTAGGACGGTTGTTTATACCGGTTGATTTTGTGGTGTTGGAAATGGAAGAGGACTCCCAAGTCGTAATTCTTCTTGGGAGACCTTTTCTTGCCACAAAAGGAGCTGTTATTGATGTGAAACATGGGAAGCTTGTCTTCAATGTGGGTGATGAAAAGATTGAATTTAATTTTTCTAACCTTATGAAAAGTCCTTCTCTTGAAGATTCTTGTTGCAGGGTCGATTTAATTGATCATTGTGTTAAGGAGTGTCCTTTAGGACCACTCTCGAAAGATGGGCTGGAATCATGCTTGATTGGAAGCACATGTCATGAATACTTGGCAAAGGAAGCTGATGAATATGCTAACTTGTTGGATGAAAATCCTCCTCTTCCAAACTTAAATTTTGAGGCATTAGAAGTAGAAAATTCAGCACCTCTTCCAAAAGAGGCTCCACTGGTAGAACTTAAGCCTTTACCCTCAAATCTCAAGTATGAATTCCTTGGCAAAAATTATACATTTCCTGTCATTGTAAGTTCTGAATTAAATGGTGAAAAAACTGAAAAATTGCTTGGAGTCCTCAAGATGTATCCAAAAGCTATTGGGTATACTATTGAGGACTTAAAGGAAATTAAACCATCAATTTGCATGCATAGGATACTACTTGAAGAGGATTATAAACCCTCTATTGAACATCAAAAGAGGTTAAATCCTAACATGAAAGAAGTTGTGAAAAAAGAGGTACTTAAAATCCTAGATGTCGGGGTCATTTACTCTATCTCTAATAGCAAATGGGTTTGTCCCGTTCAAGTAGTTCCAAAAAAGAGAGGTATCAGTGTTGTTAAAAATCAAAAAAAAATGAATCCATCGCAACTAGGAAAGTTACAGAGTGGAGGATGTGTATAGATTACAGAAAACTGAACAAACCAACTCGTAAAGATCACTTTCCTCTCCTTTTTATTGACCAAATGTTATAAAGGTTAGCAAAGCATTCACATTTTTCCTATTTGGATGGCTATTCTAGTTTTTTTTTTTCTTTCAAATTCCCATTCATCCCAACGACCAAGATAAAACCACGTTTACTTGTCCTTATGGCACTTATGCTTATAGGAGAATGCCTTTTGGTTTGTGCAATGCCCCTGCTACCTTTCAACGTTGTGTGATGTCAATTTTTTTTGATTTTGTTGTGGATACAATGGAAGTACTCATGGATGACTTTTCTGTGTATGGATCTAGCTTTAATAATTGTTTGGCCAATCTCGAAAAGGTATTTGAAAGGTGTGAACAAGTTAATCTTGTGTTAATTTGGGAGAAATGCCACTTTATGGTTAGAGAAGGAATTGTTCATGGACATTTGGTGTCCGAGCGACGTAAAAGAAATGAAAAGTTTCTTGGGGCATGCAGGATTTTATCGCCGATTAATTAAAGATTTTTCTAAGATTTCTAAGCCTCTAACCAGTCTGGTCCTAAAGGATGCAGCTTTTGTGTTTGATGAATTTTGTCTTGAGTCATTTGTAGGTTAAAAGAAGCATTGATATCTGCCCCGATTATGCAACCACCTTATTTAAGTCTTCCATTTGATATCATGTGTGATGCTAGCAACTTTGCTATAGGTGCAATGTCGAGGCAGAGAAAAGACAAGAAAATTCATGCTATCTATTATGCCAACAGGACTTTGGATGAAGCTTAAGTTAACTATGCCACAACCGAGAAAGAGCTATATGCAATAGTGTTTGCCATTGACAAGTTTCGTTCCTACCTGGTGGGATCGAAGATAATTGTCTACACAGACCATGCATCCATTAAATATCTCTTGAGCAAGAAAGATGTTAAGCCGAGGTTGATCCGATGGATACTACTTGAGACAAGAAGGGGATTGAAAATGTGGTGGCCGATCATCTCTCAAGGCTACATGAAAAATGTGGTGGCCGATCATCTCTCAAGGCTACATGAAAAAAATGAAAATGAGTTGCCGCTGGATGATTCATTTCTTAATGATCAATTGTTTGCTCTTGCACAAATAGAAGCACCATGGTATGCTGATTTTGTGAATTACCTAGCAGTTGGAGTATTACCCTTAGATTTGAACTATCAACAAAAGAAGAAGTTTTTCTTAGATCTTAAACATTATTATTGGGATGAACCTCTACTTTTTAAGAGAGGGGCTGAGAGAGTTTTCAGAAGATGTGTCCCGGAAGAAGAAATGGAAAGCATCATGTTTCACTGTCATTCCTCTGCATACGACGGACATGCTAGTTCCTAAAAAACTGCAGCAAAGATACTTCAAGCAGGCTTCTACTGGCCCACACTCTTCAAAGACGTGCATCGCTTTGTGCTTCAATGTGATCAATGCCAGCATATTGGAAACATGTCAAAAAAATGAAATGCCTTTAAACAATATCCTCGAAGTTGAAATCTTTGATGTTTGGGGAGTTGATTTTATGGGACCCTTTCCCTCGTGTGTTGCAAATCAATACATCATTGCAGAAGTGGATTACGTGTCCAAGTGGATTGAAGCTGTTGTTGCCCCCAACAAATGATGCTAAGGTAGTGATTAAACTCTTCAAAATGGTAATATTTTTGAGGTTTGGTGTGCCAAGGGTGGTGATTAGTGATGGAGGCTCTCATTTCATAGCTAAACAGTTTGAAGGCCTGCTAAAAAGTATGGAGTGAAACACAAAATTGCCACAATTTATCACCCTCAAACTAGCGGGCAGGTAGAAGTTTCCAATAGGGAGATTAAGAGCATTCTCAAGAAAATTGTCTCTGCATCAAGGAAGGACTGGTCCATAAAGCTAGATGATGCGCTTTGGGCCTACCGTACAACATACAAGAGCTTTGGACTGGTATGACTCCTTACAAGTTGATCTATGGAAAGTCTTGTCACCTCTCAGTTGAGCTTCAACATAAAGCATATTGGGCAATAAAGATCCTTAACTTTGATTTGAAGGTTGCTGGTGAAAAAAGGAAGCTTCAACTCAATGAGTTTGATGAGTTGAGGTTGACGCTTATGAGAATGATAAACTCTACAAGGAAAGAACCAAGAAGTGGCATGATAAGCACATAACAGGAAGAGAATTCAAAGAAGGTGACTTGGTATTACTTTTTAATTCACGATTGAAGTTGTTTTCGAGTAAACTTCGTTCGAGGTGGCCTAGGCCATTTCAAATCCGTAAGGTGTTCCCGTTTGGAGCTGTAGAAATCTGGAGTGAGGCCACTGGAGTTTCCACTGTGAATGGTCAAAGGTTGAAGCATTATGTAGTTGGGAATCCAATAGAGAAAGGGGTAAGTCTTATTCTTCGATCTCCAACTTAAGATTTACAAAATAAAGGTCAAGCTAAGGACCATAAACAAGCGCTGCGTGGAAGGCAACCCACGATTTCAAAACAAGAAAAATGCAGAAAACAAGAGAAGGCAACAAGGATTACTGTCTGGCACTAATGGCCATTATGGCCGTAATATGTGCACAGGGCCATTTTCCACCACCACCATAATCTTGTGAGCTTTCTTACCCTTTTCATCACTATTTTACTTTTTACATTGAGGACGATGTCTGGTCCAAGCATGGGGGGTACCTTTTCTTGTTTGATTGTTTGCTCAACATGTTAATATATATAAATAAATAATTTCTCCATGCTTGAAAGAAAACCTTTTGATGTCCTTGATAGGGAACCATAATTTCTGTGCATGTTGTTGTTAAATAGGCAATGAACTCACCTTCGAATACCACACTATCAGTTTGATAAATTAGCTTATTCTCTGACAGCGTGTTCTCATTGATTTAGCTGCTAAATGTGTGTTTTGGGCTTATATAGGGGCTTGTGTTACATCATCAAATATTATGCCCCTTTTCTTGTTATGAGTGATTATTCACCATTGATTGTGTTCTCTAGAACTTGACTTGCAACCGTCTCAAGGCTAAATTCTCTTGTGATCATGTTTGAAGAAAAAAACACTTTAGGATTAGTTTTTTTAGGCCTCAAGACTTGTTTTGTTTTGTTTCATATTTTCCGCTAGATGCCCACTTTGAGTCTTACATGAATTATCTTTCTTGGTCCCTTGCTTTATCGATAAAATCATTATTGGATGCCCTTATGAATAAAGTGGAGCAACTTTTAAAAAATAATAATAAAAAATTAAAAAAAAAAAAAAAGAAAGAAGAAAAAAAATAGAAAAAAAAAATGTTCTTAGTCTCAGTTTGAAAAGACATAATAAGGTGCTCCACTCGGAGTAACACATTTGACTGATGATTGAAGTCTGGGTTGATGAAAGATTATTTAAATACGTTGAGCTCTAATTATTCAAAAAGGGTATCTATGACCATATGTTTAATTTGAAATAGCCTTTTGAATATCCCTTTATTGATTTTCCCCACCTATTATCCCTTGGTCCCGTTACAACCTTGAAAAGTGTTTTTGATTCACATATGCTCTCATGAAAGATGAAGTAGAGATTTGGTTAATAATCAAGCCTATGGCAGAAAACATTGAATTGGTGAAATTTTGAATGAATGCCCATTACCCTTAAACACAGAGAGAATTCGAGAGCTAAGTGTCATATTGATGAGAATTATGCTTTCAAATGAGCCTAAGTCACTAATTTGGAACCGAAGTTGGTTATCCATTGGTTTTGGAAGTTGCCTATTGCATACACTTGAACTGAATGCTGAGTTCCTATTCATGGTGTCTGTAAGACCCTGAATTTTCTAAACTCTAATTTATGCAATTTTAGTGTATTTTGTGTAGAGTTGCTTAGGCCTTTAGCCCAATTTTTATTTTGTGAATTAGTACGAAAAATACATTTTGTTAAAGTTTGTAATATGTTTGATATATATATATATATATATATATACCCAATTAAAATTATTTATTAGAGTATAAATTTAACTAAGTTACGAAAAATTTAATACCGAACAAAATTTTTAAAATGTCACATGTTGCTAATAAATTTATCTGTCAATTGAGTTGCGACGAGAGTAGATATTTTTATTAAATTAGATTAAGATGTGAGTGAAGTGATGTGTGTAAGAGTGATTAGATGTTATAATGATGTTTTTAGTAATATACCTACATATTTAATTATACTAATTTTTGTTGTTGTTGTTGTTTGTAAGTAAAAAAAAAAAAAGAACCCCCTTTAAATAAAGCATCAGCATACACCCCATTTATGTTCTCATTTTATTTCGTCCTCTTCCATTCTTCTTTTTGTTTTAGACAAATATAGTGTGTTGGTAGTTGTAAAAACAAACAACACAAACCTCCATTTTTGGTCAAGATCAAAACCTCTATTTGGTGCTAGTATTGTTGTTGTTATTGGTATTGTTTGATTAAATTGGTTTAATGTGAAATTAGGGAGGTGTTGATGTTGAGTGTGTTATTTAAAAATAAATTTTTTATCCTTGTTGTTAATGTTGTTAGTGATGGTTAAAAAAAAAAATTGATTTTTGATGTATTTGAGTTATGTAATGAGTTATTTTCAAATAAATGAGTTTGGACTGAAGTTGAAATTTTATAAAAAAAATAAATAAAGTTGTTAAAATTGTGAAAAAGTTCAAATTTTAACTAAGTTAAGGAGTTTGAGCGAAAAGTTAGATTAAAATTAAAATGTTTAGAGTTAAAAATGTTACTCTTTTAATTATTCTTTGACTGAGTTTAAAGAAGAAATTTAGAGTATGTTATTAACTCAATTTTTTTTGTGCTCTAATGGTTGAGTGTTATAATTTGAATGGTAAAAAGATTTAATTTTGAAATTATGATGTGGTTGAATAAATTTTAATGGTGAACAAATTTGTATGAATATTTATGTTTATGTAGTTAGTTCCTTGAGTCTCGAAAATGAATCAAGACCGTTGGCACCGAGTTAGCGGTGGGGGGAACTCTGATATATTAATGTTGTTGTAGTGTTTAAAGAAAAATGATTTTTCTTAGTGTATGTCTTTCCAAAGAATAGTCAAAACTTTTCTTAAACCCTTTTCGATGTTAGTGGTGTATAGTGATGTTTCTTCAAACTCAACTTACCATTTCTTGGTGATGTATGGGTTGTTGAAGATGATAGCAAAAAATTGATCTATGTGATATTGAGATAGTCTTGAAAACATAGAGGTTTTATGACAAGTGTAAATTTTTATGCTTAGAAGTTTGATTTATTTGTATTAAAAGTATTAACCTTTGTGTTTAATAAGTTCCACCTTATATTGAAGCTTTTATCTTTATGTAAAAGTTTAAATCTTTATAACGAGAATTAAAATTTCCAAGCATCTTTTCCAATTTTATTGATTTTGAAGTTGGTTTCATTTTTTCTTTTCTCTGATTTGGTACTTTTTGTGAATATACTTTAAGTTCAATTTAAAAAAAAAAAATTCACTTGATGAAGCCACTGTTGTAAGAAAATATTTGATTAGGAGTAAGAAAATATTTGTAAGGTAGTTAAAGTCTCAAGGACTAATTTGACAAAGTAAAACACTATTTGATTGAAGGTGTCAGCACGAACGAGATTTTTCGTTGTGTTTGATTGTGGTAGTGATAATTGTTGAAAAAGCTATAATTAAGGTAAAGGCTCCTTCCAAATTTTTAGTTTTCACATAAGGATTTTATATGTGTGATTGATATGTGAATATGTGGTGATTAATATTGATGTGATTATGCATTCTTGAGTGATAATACGTGTTACTACATGCTATGAATGTTATTCATGAGAATGTGTCTTGAGTATGCTATGTAAAAAGTATGAACAATTAGTAGTGTTTAATGAGTATCAAAAAGGGAGTCTTTTAATAGTTGCATTTACGTAATAATTGTTGTGAAAAGAGTCAGAGTATGCTCATGCATTTCATAGTTAGTGGTGACCGTGATGGGCCATAGTGTTAGTGGTGACCGTGATGGGCCATGGGATGGTTCCATGAGTTGATTGGTTCATCTGATCCTTATGAGGTTTTTTAGTCATGCAGGTCTGTGATAGACTACACTCTGGTAAATCGTTTTGACATGTGATAGGTGGCACCTTGATAATTAGTATTGGTGTGTTAGAGACGATACATTTATGATTTACGCCCCTCGATGAGGCTTTGGAAATTCCGGAATCACGTGCATTGACATATAAGCACTGCATTAGGGTACTTGGCACGCGAGTCATATTTTTTATAATATGATAATTTTATATACATACTTTGTTATTGTTTGTTATCATGTCGTACTTGCTTAGTGTTAGTGTTTGTCTTTATGACGTAAGTGTTAAATGTTATTTGTTAATTTCGGTTGGTGACCCTTTACATTATTGTGGAAATTGGGCTTTTCCCTCAGATGATACCCGAGTTCCTTCCACCGAATGTTACCTTGACGACGAAAACGTCGTTAGACATCCCTGACTGACATTTGTCGACTGCTTGGGTATATAACCCCATCTCAAGCAGGGCTACTTATACGGAGAGGGTAGTGAGGACAAGTAGAAGATGTGGGGCAGTATATCTCATGGAGCTCACTCACGAGAGGATCGACTATCCGGTACCCTCAGGATTGGTGCTCCGAATGAATGAAGCATGGGAAGATGCAGAAGATGCCTCAGTTAGAGTTGAGACGGAAGCTACCGTAGGAGTTGGGGATACAGTGGTTGGGTCGGGGACTGGCGGGAAGGATAAGGGGTCGATGTTAGTGGGAAGAGATATTGCAGGACCATCTAGACGAGTCGAGCTAGAGCTTCCACTTCCGGTGAATGATCCCCTACCGACTGTCACTAAAGTAGTGAACTGTTTTGAGATTCCAGCGCCGCCGAAGCCACCTATCTCGTGGGTGGATCTGACTTCTGAGGAGAGTGATCCTTCTATGGATGATGAAGAGGAGGAAGTTATTTCAAGGAGAGATACTGTGTCAAAAGGAACTTGCGGAGTGTGTGGAGGTCACCCTTGTTATTGTAGTTGCTAGTGGATGATCAGACTAGTTTTTGTTGTATAGGGACTTAGTATCTATCTTTTGGTGGTTGTACTTATTTTGTTTTCGTATGACTGTATCGATAACTTATATTGATAGTTGACTTTTGTTTGGTAGGTCCATGTTCCTTTTTTTTTACGTGACCGTGGGGGGATAACATTCTTGGAGCAGTACTTTTGTGCAGGTGTCTGCCGATAATACCCCAGGGGTTTGAGTGATGTCTGGTAGGTCTCATAGCCCCGATGTATTTTCTATTTGTATACTCTAGACTATTGGCCCAAAAACTATTTTAGCCTGTTTGTATATATGATGTAATTATTTATAACTCTTGTCGTTTGTGTTACGACATGATATTTTATTAATTTGTTTTAAAAAAAATGCACTCACGCTGTTAAAAATTGGGGTGTTAAAATGTCTGCTCGTCCATAACTTTTACCTGAAACAATTGCTTGAGGACAAACATTGATTTAAGCATGGGGGAATTTGATAAGCTAGAATTTATCTATTTATATAGCTTTATTTGATAGGTTAATTTGATATTTTTAATTCGATTTTAGTTCTATTTTACTTCCTTTTTGTTTTGTTTTGATTGCAAGGAGAAGTGAAGGAATAAGTGAATATTTTTGGTGTAAAAGAGGCTTGAAGTCAAGTGGTGCAGTCATGGTGCATCATGATCAAGAAAATGAAAGAAACTCAAGTTCCAGCAAGCATTACTGCCTGGCCATAATAGTCATTACAACCATAATGGATGTACGAAAAAAATAAATAAAATAAAAATTTGCCACTTCAAGTCAGCAAGGATTACTGCTTGGCAATAATGACCATTATGGCCATAATCTGTTCATCTTTTGCTGCTGCACCTATTACTGCCTGGCAGTAATGGCCATTATGGCCATAAATTGCTCATTTTCTGCTGAACCGTTTTCCTCCTATGAAATTCTGACGGTTTCTTGTAATTAAAGCTCATGAAGGCACCTAGGACTATAAAACGGACAAAAATACTCAATTTTAGGAGCATTCCTACTCACAATCTCTTATTACTCTTTCTTTTGTTCTTTTATTTCTCTTAGAAATTTTCTATTTTTGTTTTATTATTTAATTCTGTTACTTTATATTTCCAATGTTTTTATATTTAAACTTTGATTCTACTATGATCATATGTGAGTAGATCTTCCTTGTTTTGGGATTGTAGGATTTCCAATGTTGAAACTCTAACAATTTCTATTTCTTTTTGTCATGGGTATTGGTCTTTTAATCCAATCTTAGTAAGAATCATATTTATACTTAGATATCAAATAATATACCGAAAGGTAGATTTCATATCTGACCCCTAAGATTGGACAAGAGAATCAAATCATGAAAATAGATTTTTGTTCTTTTGAAATCATGAAAGATATATTCTCTTAAAGGATTTTGCTAATACGTCAATCATGAAAATAGGTTGGTTATTAGTTTAAAATACACTTTTGTTATTTGAAAGAAGGCATTAGTTACAATTATTTATCTAATTTTTAAGAGTTTAACACTCATAACTCATACAAGGTTAATTATTGTATCCACCATTGTGAAAACTATAATCCTAAGGCTTTATTTTTATTGTGAATTTTAAACCAAAAATCATTATCAACATTTACTGTTTTAGCTAATCATCATAATAAAGAGACACTAGTACTCATAACAAAGTCCTTGTGTGAACGACAATTTTTACTACGCAATAATATCGTGCACCTGCGGTCTTATTAGAAATCTGTTTTGGGAGAAACAACTTCTCCCCCTATTCTAAATTGGTGCTAATTTGGTACATAATTTGAAAAGGGAAATAGTTTGGTAAATATATTTTTTTCAATGCTATAGAGAAAAAAAAGGCCCATATAGATATCATATTCATAGTATGAAAATTGGTTTTCGTACCCCCCAATTGTTGACGTACCCCCCATTTTCAAAATTTTTGAATGAAATTACCAAAATATCCCTAAAAAAAAAGTAAAATTCAGAAAAATTCCTATCACCCCTCATTCTGAAATTTCCGGTATGTAATTATTTCCCCATAAAAATCCGGTACACAATTTATAACTACCGGAAATTTCAACGTTTTGAAATTTCCGGTTAACAAATTGTACTACCGGAAATTTCGCCAACAAATTTCCGGTACGTTATTTATATACCGGAAATTTCAAAATTTTGAAATTTCCGGTAGTTTGTTTTCAATACTGGAAATTTCAATTTTCCGGACACAACTCCCGGAAATTTCATTTGAAATTTCCGGTAGTGACTCATAACTACCGGAAATTTCAAATTTCCGGTATTAAAATTAATTAAATTATTTAAAAAAATAAAAATACTAATAATAAATTAAGGTGGAGATTAGTGTCTCAACATTTCAAGAATATTTACATTCGATGATGCAGTTAGACTCCTTTCCATATTCCTCTGGCTCTTGTAGCGGCCGACGCTATCTCTGAACTCTAAATTAATATTAAAATTTATAAAGTGATAATCATAAATTATGAAGGTATAATATGATCATAAGAGAATTAATAATGAAAGGGGAGTAACAAATGTAACAAATTAAGTTACCTGCATTCCAAAATCCATGATAAAATATAGGCCGGCACAATGATAATCACCACTGCCTGTGAGACAAATATATATTTTCTTATAATATAATTTAATAATTTTAATTGTAATCATTTTTAATTATAACTATAATTATTAATTATAATAATAGTACTTAAAATATAAAATTAATTTATAATTTATTAATGTATTTTATTTTAATTTATTATTAGTATTTTTATTTTTTAAATAATTTAATTAATATTAATACTAGAAATTTGAAATTTCTGGTAGTTATGAGTCAATACTGGAAATTTCATTTTGAAATTTCCAGAAGTTGTGTTCGGAAATTTGAAATTTCCGGTATTGAAAATAAACTACCAGAAATTTCAAAATTTCAAAATTTTCGGTATATAAATAACGTACCGGAAATTTGTTGGGGGAAATTTCTCAGTTTTGAAATTTCCGGTAGTTATAAATTGTGTACCGGATTTTTAGGAGAAAATAATTATGTACCGGAAATTTGGTTGAGGAGTGAGATTTTTGAGTAATTTTTTTTACCATTTATTGAATGAAAATGAAGGGGCAATTTTGGGTTTTTGACAAATTGTGGGGTACAACCCAAATTGAGGGGGTACAAAAACTAATTGTCTCATAGTATGAAATAGTAAGTGTTTGGTTTGGTGTTGATCTCCATATTATCATGTTCCAAGACACTTTAGCCATAAAAATTGAAAAGTTACTATATGTAGCATGGACCAAGGTGGATGTGCGTTTCCACCAACTCCACCGCCAAAACAAACATAACAATAGAAGTTAAAGAATTTGAGAATCCTAATTCAAATGCGGGAAAATGAAGAAAAAAAAAATAATTATTAACTTTGACTATTTAAAAAAAATGAAAAAATACAAAAAATTTATATTCAGCCAAAAATATACAAAAATATAGATAAAAAAGCACAAAGATATGGAGAATTGCCATATAAATTAGTGCAAATTCTTTTTGTTAATGAGGATTCCCCTAGTTAAATGGCAAAACTACATCAAATATTTTTTTCATTTAATTTAAAGTTTCAAAGAGATTAATTTTTTTGTCAAATTAGTTTTTTATTTAAAAAAATATTTAGTCAATTGAATTCACTTTTATTTTTAATTTGCCAATGTTACAATTGTGTATATGATTGTCATTGAATTGAATGATATACTGTAATTAGTGCTACCACTCGTTAACTCAAAACCAAACACCACTTAATTTATGTATGCTACAAATTTGTATATATGACATTAAATAG
>JBBPBP010000001.1:33592272-33685314 GCA_037974735.1 Cicer chorassanicum
TTAGTTATTAAAATATTATTATGTATTTATATGTAATGAATTACCAAGAGTAAATTATTATGAAATTAATTTTGTAATAGGAGTTATGTATTTTACTATTGGTTTTTCGATCATAGATATGTATGCAAAAGTATAGTATAATGAAAAATAGAGACCGAACATACTTTTAGTTTTTCAATCTATTTTTATTTTTGTTTAAAGATATTATTTAGTTTTTTTGTTTATTCAAAACGCGTCCACCCATAAGCATAAACAAATGTATTTTCTTAATTGTTTATTTTTTCTTCTTCCTGTTTTTGTTGAGTAGTTATCTTGTTCTCACTACTTTTTAAATTTTTTTTATTATTTTTTTATACAATTTTTTTTTGTTTAAAAAATATTTTAGTTTTTTTTGCTTTTTCAAAGCGCATTGAACCATAAACATGAACAAATTGTATTTTTTTAATTGTTTATCATTTATTCTTCTTGTTTTTGTTGAATAGTTATCTTGTCCTTATTACTAATGTGTAGCCATGTTCCCAGCTGCCACTTGGTTATTGCTTATGGTCGAACGACTAGCAAAACAAATTTGCTATGTTAATTGACATTGTATGATCCTTGTTAAAGTGAACTGTAGTATTTGTCTATATCTATTATATATAGTTGAACTAAAAATTTAAAAGAAGAAAGGAATTAAAAATGACAAAGTACACGTAAGAAAAATAATTTGGTGGTTTAAGAATGTTAGGTAAAGAAAAGTCAAAGATTTGTATCCAAAAGTTAAAAAATATAATGAGTAAATATATTGGAAACAAAGAAAAATTTAAGTTACAAAGTAATGAAAAAATACCTAAACCAAAAGAAACTGAACTGTTCATATTAGATTAGAACTGAAAGACAAATAAAAAACGAAGAAAAATAAAAGAAGGATAAAATTAAGTGGAGAAAGAAAATGATTTAAACATAAATTTTGACCCAGCTGAGGAAGTCACCAAAGATGTTATACAATCTTATATTTTTCATTTTATATTTGGGAGTGAGAATTGAGAAAGCAAAAAAGTTTTTGGATGGATGAATTATGAGTGAATGAACAAACAACTTAAATAGAAATTATGATAATGTAGATTTAATATTGTGTAATTGGGGAAACTTTGCATGTAATGTGTGCTCTTCACAAGTTTAAGAATAAATAGAAAGAGTGATTCTAAGAGATGACATATAAGAATATAAGTGAGTTGGCTGAATTAATATTAGGTGGCCGGTAAAATGATGAATTAACAAAATTGGAAATTTATTTTAATATATTATAAATAGAAAGTTTAAGTAGAAATAAAAAAGTTGATTCTAAGAAATAACACCAAGAATATATGTGAGTTGACTGAATTAATATTAAACAACGTAAACAACATAATTACTAATTTGAAAATCAAATTAGTCATTATGACAAATTCTAAATGAGAATTTGTGTACATTGCTACTATGGCTGCCTAAATATAAAGATTGTCATAAGAATTCATATTAATATTAATGAGTCATTCATTCATATTCTCAATTAGAATATCCAACATCATCCTGAAGTCCTAGTTCAACTAATAAATGTCGATATTGTTAGGTTGAATGTCTTGTCTCAGATTTGAACCTAGGAACTCACAGTTGTGTGAGTTAATTATGGTGAAATTTACCATCTCTTCTATCTCATTTAAGATAAAAAAAGGACATGTCGAATAAATTTTTTTTTCTAAATTAATTTTTTAGTCCTTTAACTTATTTTTTAGTTTCACTTTAGTCTTATAATTATTTTTCGTTTCGTTTTGTTTTCTTAACTACACTTATGTTGGTCATTTCTATTAATTTTTTACAAAAAAAATATCTCACTCATCTTCAAACTCATAAACCCAAATATTGATGAATTGTTTCAACCGAAAAAATTCAGACAACTCATATCTTCAAACTCGTAACCTTTTACATTTATAACTTAGAAATTCAAATTCATACCTTCATATTCTCTTCATTTTAGGTACCTTTTTTGTACTTTCTCTCCTCCTTTTCTTAAAGCAATCATTCTATGTCTTTTTCATACAAAAGACAATTTTCATCTTATTTTGGATTTGAATCTAGTTTCTTTTTCTTGAGATTTGGATCAGTGCAAACCTTTTTGCCCATATTTGATATTTTTTCAATACAATTTTAACAATTTTAACCGAAGTTGTTTAAATCTTGTCTTTGATTTAATTGATATTGATCTCTTTTTCTCTTTTACCTAAAGATTATGGTTTTAATGTATCAATTGTGATAAATTTATTTTTAAAAAGGAGTGATTTTTAATATTAAGAAATTTTGTTTTTGAAAGGTTAAGATTGGGAAAATAAGTAGATTAAGATTGTGTGGAGGCGGTACTTATCCCCCAGGTATCGGACTCGAATCCCACGGAAGGCAAAAACTCGTTATTTCCACTGGGTGGTTAAGGGAGACGAGAAGGTCGTGAGGTAGCACTGCCGGTAACGGTAATGGCCGGGGTGTTACAGCTCTCTAATTAATGTTATCATTATTTCCAACAATCTTCCATTAATATCATCATCATTTCCAACAATCCTCCACTTGAATTTAAAAAAGAAGGTTTCTAAAATAGCGTCAAACGCTTCTATAAGATTGTGCATAAACAAAGGTGTCTCTTGACTTGAACCTTTGCATAACAAGTAAGATTCAAATTCAACAAGAGTGACTCGTAGTCTTGAACTCTATCTCTGACATCAAACCCACACACAATATATAATATAGCATGTTTCTATGATCTCATCCTTATATCGCTTCAGGAATCAAGCTTCTCTCAATATATAATATAGCATGTTCATCTCATATCACTATGACTTGTTATTACCCATTGAACCTATTTCTTGGGATCTCCAGTCTTTTAGGTCAGGTTACCATCATAAGTGACTCATTGATCTACAGGCATTAGTCTCATCCTTTTGGATGTATTTAGGACTTTCTCTCTAGCTAATCCTTTCGTCAAAGGATCTGCTAAATTTTCATCAGTGCGTACATGATCCACTATAATAGCGCCTTTAGAAAGTAATTCTTTAATTGTGCTGTGCTTACGATGTATTTGTCGTCTCTTACCGTTGTAATAACGGTTCTCAATTTTTGAAATAGTCGCGGTACTATCGTAGTGGATCAACACAGCTGGCAAATGTTTTTCCCATAAAGGGATCTCAGCTACATCTCAACCAGCTTACTTCTTCACTAGCAGTAGCTAATGCGATAATTTCAGACTCCATAGTGGACTGAGCCAATATCGTTTGTTTCTTCGATTTCCAAGATACAGCACCACCTGCTATACTGAAAATATAGCCACTGGTTGCTTTGGAGTCATCTGATAAGGTGTTCTAATCAGCATCACTGTATCCTTCAAGGACAGCAGGTAATCTTTGATAATGTAATCCGAGACTCATGGTCCTTTTAAGGTATCTCATGACTTTTTCGATAGCGTGCCAATGCTCCATACTAGGTCTACTAGTAAACGTGCACAACAATCATGGAGGATTATAATGATGATATTCTACTACAATTATATGAAGAGTGTGATACTTGTCTTATATCTAGTATATGTCGCATGATTGAGGGACAAATCTTGAGAGATGCATTTTTAAAACATCACCCTCAGATCCCTCAGATGCGGCCTCTTAGGTATGACTTTTGCGGAGAAGGACATAGGAATGGAACTTGTTTTGATGACTTGGTTGAACTAATAGAATATGAAGATTTTTTTGGTCACAAACGCAGAAAACGGCGAGTGTTATATTAAAAAGATCAATTCGGAACAAATTCTAGCTCCTAAAATTCTATCCAAAGAATCAGATGATAAAGACTTTCCGTTATGGACGTTTTGGTTGAATTCATGAAGAATAACATGGTTTGAATTGAAAGATTTAAAAGTCAATATGAGAGGTTATTTGAGCAAGCGGTTAAGTTTGAGAAGATGGAGGAGAAGTTGAAGATTGAAAATAATTTCATTATTGTGGTAGAAGAAGATAAGCAAGAGGAAAAGATGAACGAGGAAAAGAAAAAAGAAGAGATTGATGAAGTTCGAGAGTCAATCTATGCCTTGTTCATAAATGTCCAATTGAAAAGGATATGAAAGCAACATCATTTATTTCTCAAGATCATGGAATTTCTACCAAACAAAAAGAAGAAGAAGGATGATGTGTTCTTTCTGTCATATATGCCACCTTGACAATGGTTGAGGCGTTAAGCTAATGACCATAAAGAAGTGCTTCGTGGGAGGCAACCCATTGGTAGAGGTAACTTTTATTTTTGCAATCTTATTTTCGTTATTTGAATTTGTTTCTTTTTGATTGTGTGTTAATGTGCACTATGATGAAGAATTTTTATCAACTTGAAGTTGGTCTTAAGCTTTTTGTTTGGGATTTTGAAAATTAAATTCTATTTCTTGGCTCATGTCATTGCTCAATTCGACAAGTTTCACTAATGCATACATTGTTGATCACTTTGTGGTTGTAGAAGTCAAACTTGCCATCAATTTTTCAAAAAAAAAAAAATTAAACTTTTCAGTGACATGTTTGGCATTATTTCGAAGTTCATACTCTCTCTTATTATCCTAGCTGTGAGGTTTTGGGCCTAAACACTTTAATTCTTTGTTGTGTGATTATCTAGACATGTGTTGTCCCTTTAGAACTTGCACTAATTCTGACTTGCATCACTTGTGATTTATGCATCACTTGCTAGCCCCTTTGAGCCTTGCCCTTTTATTTCAGTTACTAGCTACATTACCAGCAAAAGACCTGACTTTAATTAAATCATCTTACTTGGAGTTAGGTAGAAAGAAAAAAAAAATTCTCGTCTTGGTAAAGCTCTAAGTTTGGGGTTGCTCATGGGATAGCAACCTTTTAAGTTTGGGGTGGTGGTTCTCAAAAAATAAAAAATAAAAAACAAAAATCAAAACAAAAAGAAAAAAAAAATCAGTTTGTGTACTTTGATAAATAACATATTGGTTCTTTTGTAAATGTTTGAGAATCTCCAGAATGTGAAGAAAAAAAAGTGGTAGAATAATTTGAAAATGTGTACCTAACTCCAAGTAGTAAAGCCTACTATCCCAAAATGTTCTACTCTTACCTAAGCTCCATTACAACCTAAAAGTCCTCCAAAAGTGTATGTGTTTGTTGCATTGTGATTCCTAACTAGAACTTTTTCAAGCATATGGTAGCGTGATGTATGTTCTAGGATTTGAGTGATAAATTCATAACCCTTGCTAAACACTTGAGAGAAATTTTGGTGAGACTGTGTGAAGAGAGAGTTGAACTTGATAAATGAATGCTAAAGTATACAAATTGTTTTGTTTTTTTTTTTTGTAAGCAACCATGGAGCATGATGAATGTTTTGTAGTAGCTGGAACTTTGAGAATTGAGTTTGATTTGATTTGAGAAATTGAGTTTAAGTTTGATTTTAATTGTACCAAATCTGAAATTAATTGTTGCTTGGGGACAAGCAACAGATTAAGTTTGGGGTTGTGATGACTCTTCATCATATCATAGTTTTCATTGTTTTTAGTCTTATTTATCTTTTATTCATTAGTTAATTTAAGGAGTTATTTGATATATTTTGTTGATTTTAGTTCTTTGATTTAATGAAATATATATGTTCTTATGTTCTTAATGCAGTGCTGAATTATGGTGAGAAATCAACATGACCTATGTGGAGTTTTTTTAGCCATATCTGGAGTTTTAGAAATTCATGAATTTGTAGTATGGGATAGATGTAGGTCATGAAACCAATTAAATTAGTTGCAAAGACAATAGTTTAACAAAAGAATTATTGTACCGTAAGGCTTAATTCTAATCTTAAATCCACTAAGAAATTAGGGGTTACTTTGGAATTAAAGGTTCTGTCACTAAGACATTAGAGCAAGAATAATAACGAGAATTCGATAATAATTCAATAAACGAATTCAGTAACTAGGAACAAATTAGACACCAAGGTTGGATTCCAAGTGAAACTCATCCCTGACATTTTTCTCATTCTAAAGGATCAATTTTATTACTGTTGTTAGTTTTAAATATTATTTCAATCAATTTGGAAACTTTTTGTTCAATTTAGTAATCAAATATAATTTAATAGTAAAACGCAATCCTTGAGTTCGACACTTGGTACTACCGTTTTATTATTACTTGCAATGATTCAGTACACTTGCTGGAAGACTATCATCTAGTACAATCAGTGGCATACCTGAGGCTGCCAATGATGCTCGCATATTCATTTTGTCTAACACCTTCACCTGTGTTTCACACTTGGATCATATGGTTTGCAAGCAGGTTTACAGTCAAAGTAATTATATTTATGTAGGATCTTTTCAACATAGTGAGATTGATCCAAAGAAATTTCTTTTTCTGACTTAGTAATCTTGATTCCAAGGATTACATTTTCTTCTACGAGGTCTTTCATATCAAAGTTGTTACTCAATAGTGATTTTACATTATTTACAACATGAATGTTTGAACCAAATATGTGTAAGTCGTCTACATAGAGACATATGATAGTTCAAATGCCATTTTCAATTTTGTAATAAATATATTTATCACTTTCATTCACTTTAAACTCATTCGACAAAATCAAGTTATCAAATTTTTCATGCCATTGCTTAGGAGCTTGTTTAAGACCATACAGAGACTTGTCTAAATTACAGACCTTGTCTTCTTGTCAATGTATTACAAAACCTTCAGGTTGTTCCATATAGATTTCTTCTTCCAGGTCACTGTAACAACCTTTTTTTTAAAACAAATTCAAATCCATAAATAAATAAATAAATAAATACTTTTGGATAAAATATTTAAGTCGCAACACAACGAAAAAGTCAACAATAATTATATACAGCGGAAACGGTTTTGAAATGAAAATCCAAAGTATTTAAACAAAGAAAATACACTGGGGCTATGAGTCTTGTTAGACATAGCTCATACCCTTGGGGTATTCTCGGCAGACACCTGTACAAAAGCATTGTCCCAAGAATTTTAACTTCCCCACGTCACATCAAAAAGTGATACAAAGACCCATCAAAATAAAAGCAAGCTGACAATATATGGTATAGGTACAGTCTTCCAAAATGAAATAAATACAACCACAATAGATAGACATCTAGTCCCTATACAGCCATCTAATCTGATCATGCTACAAAAAAACTATAACCCGAGTGATCTCCACGAGCCCCGCAGAAATCCTTCTGACACAACAGTGGTCAGGTAAGTCTAACTCCGTTCTCATCTCCAGGGTACTAACCGGTAGGACGATCCTGATTCTCATATGAGGGCAAAGCCCAGGTTTCTACAATAATTGTAAAGGGTCACCAACCGAAATTAACAAATAACACATAGCATATCAATTTTAAATGCACAAAATAACCTTTCAACTTAGCATACATCTAGAAAGGGTTTTCATATGCAAAACATGCATAATCAAAGTTGAAAAATGAAGTTTTTAACAAAACTGCACTGTTGTATTTGAATATAGCATCCTTGTATTCGAATACAATGCTATTTCACAAGTCAGAAGCAAAAACCGCACAACTGTATTCGAATACATACCTGTTGTATTCGAAAACAGCTGTCAAAATAGTGAAAAATCCTGCACATTTTGTATTCGAATGCAACATCTTCGTATCCGAATACAAATGCTAAGTCAGTGGAAAAAATTGGATATCTGTATTCGACTACAACATCCTCGTAGCCGAATACAAGTGTGAATTCACAAGTCAGTAGCAAAATTGAATATCTGTATTCGACTACACACTGCTTGTAGCCGAATATAACTACTAAACTTTGCAGATTTCAATTTCAAAAACGTTTCGCAATCATTCAACACTTACCACACAAAATCAATCAATCACACTCATTAATTACGGCACAATTACAAAAAACTCTCAAATATGTATATACAACCATCACAGTATATCAAACATGACTCATGTGCCAAGCACCCTAATGCAATACGTATATGCCAATGCACATGATTTCGAAATTCCAAACCAAAACCCTCCTCGAAGGCGCGTAAATCATAATTGTACGGTCTCTCATAGGCCAATACTAATTACCGAGGTGCAGTCTCTCACAAGCTAGCACGATTTACTAAAGTGGCTCCTCTAACAGGCCTTACACTGATTTCTAGAGTGCAATCGCTCACAGATTAGCACATTCTAGAGTGCAATCTCTCACAGATCAGCACGACGCGATAATCCTCGTAAGGATAAGATGAACGGACAAATCACATGGCATCATCCTGTGGTCCATCCGGTCACCACTATCACCATGGCCCATCCGGACCAAGTACTATGAAAATGCATGAGCATACTTTGACTCTTTTCACCACAATCATTAAGTAAATGCAGCTATTAAAAGATTCCTCATTTTTAATACTCATTTAACACTAATGATTTTTTAAATTTAACACAGAGTATACTCAAACATATTTAACTCATAATCCCACAATTCACACCAAATCATATCAATTCATTTTTCTACACAATCCACACATAAAACACATCTAAAAAATTCATAATATTAATTATGAACACATTAATCACACCAAACATGAATCACCACAACCCACACCTCAAACACATTAAATTCAACTTCCACAATTTCACCCATAAACACATTAACTTCATTTTCCACCAATCTACACATAAAATACATCTCAAAAATTCATAATATTAATTATGAACACATCAATCACACCAAACATGAATCACCACAACAACATTAATATATCAGAGTTCTCCCCACCGCTAACTCGGTGCTAACGGTCTCGATTCCTTTTCGAGACTCAAGGACCTAACTACATAAACATAAATATAAATATTTATAACAATTTGTTCACAACTAAAATTTATCCAATCACAACAAAATTCCCAAAATTATATCTTTTTCACACACCAAACTTTTAAAATCAAATAATCTACATTATTTAGTTAAAACTAAATAAAACAAATATTGTCCAAATCACACATACGCACACTCGACTATTAAAGCACCGAAATTTTGATTTAATAAAATACTCTAAATGTTTTCTTTTTAAACTCAGTCCAAGAGTAATTAAAATAGTAACATTTTAAACTCTATCCATTTTAATTTGAACATTTTCACAACTTTAACAACTCTAAATTTTTTTTGTAAAATTTCAACTTCAGTTCAAACTCATTTATTTGAAAATAACTCATTACATAACTCAAACATGTCAAAATCAATTTTTTTTGTTTTTTTTTTGTTAACCATTACTAAAAAAATCAACCACATTAATCACACATATAGAGTCCCTATATGCAAACTAAAAAAATTGGAAGGAGCCCTTACCTCAACGGTAGCTCTAACAACTGATTACGACACCGCGATTAATTCCGGTAAAAACTTTGTTCACGACGTCGCTTCCAAAGTTGGCTAACTAGCACCGTAGCGTGGAGATGATCAACTTTCCCTTCTATCACTTCACGAGAGGAAGCTTAGATCTAGGTGAGAAGTGAGGGTTTGTGTTTGGTGGTTTTGAAAACCACTAACACTATGGATTCGTGAAAGAACAGAGGAAGAAAGAAAAGGAAATTCTCGCGAGCGCAGGAAATGTTTTCTTGCTCTATTTCTCTTGCCTACACTTACTTTCTCACATATATATATATACAAACTTACTTAAACTATATATATATATATATATATAAATATATATATATATATATATATATATATATTTATCCCAAACCAACAAATAATTAAAACTCTTACTCACATCACTACACTCACATCACAACTATTTTAATAAAAATATTTATTCTCGTCGCTACTCAATTGACAGATAAAATTTTCAGCAACCAAAGATATTTTTAACAAAACTGTCCGGTAATAAATCCTTCGTAACGTAAATAAATTATTTTTGGCCAAATAATTTTAAACGGGTCTCAAAATTCATTATTTTTGGCATTTATAAATCCTTCGTAACGTAAATTCATTATTTTTGGCATTTATCACACAAAATACCAATAAAGATTGGCTAAATTACAAATTTAAAACTAAGGGTCTTACAGTCACCATTTAAAAAAGTTGTTTTAACATCCATCTGGTGTATCACCAGATTATGAATAGCCGCAAGTGATATGAGCACCCTAATGGATGTTATTCTAGTGACTAATGAAAAAGTGTCGAAGAAATCTATATTTTCTCTTTGTCTAAACCTTTGGCTACAAGGCGTGCCTTGTACTTATCAACTGATCCATCGGGTTTTAGTTTCTTTTTCAAAATCCATTCACAACCTATTGGTTTGCAACCAGGAGGCGAGTCTATTAAATGCTAGATCTTGTTAGACTCTAGAGAATCCATTTCTTCGTTTATAGCTTCTTGCCATAAATCTACATCCAATGATGACGGAGCTTCCTTGAGATTTGCAGGATCCTCTTCTAAATTACAGGCCATATATCCAGGTCCATAATCTTTAGCAACTCTTACTCTCTTACTCCTTCGAGTTTTTATTTTGCTTGTTTGTTGCTTTTAGTGCTTCTTGTCACATGAACTTGACTAGGTTCGCTGCCCCCACTACTTCTCGATTTGAAAGGGAATTTATTTTCATAGAAGTCAACATCATATGATTCTATGATCACTTTAGCATTTAGATCATAAAATCTATACGCTTTACTATTTACTGCATACCCAATGAATACACATTCATAGGCTCTACTAGCGAGTTTAATGCGCTTGGGATCGAGGATTTGGACATAAGCCAGACAGCCCCAAGTTCGAAGATAAGGCAAATTGGGTTGTCTTTTCTTCATTATCTCATAAGGAGATGTTTTGCTTTTAGATTTAGGAATTCTATTCAAAACATAGCAAACAGTCAAAATAATTTCCCCCCACCAGTGAGATACAACACCAGAGTTAAGCATAATAGCAATAACTAGTTCAGTAAGAGTTATATTCTTTCTTTCAGCTTTACCATTCATTTCAGGTGAATATGGTGCAGTAGTTTCATGTATAATTCCTTGGGTTTTATAAAACTCATTAAATAAACTGGAATCATACTATGTTCCTCTATCACTACGAAACCTCTTAATCTTCTTACTAAATTGATTTTCAATTTCAGTTACAAAGATCTTAAACATGTCAAGTGCTTCACTTTTATTTTCATAAAATATACAAAAGTATAGTCAGAACAATCGTCAATAAAAGTGATGAAATAACGCTTTCCATTTCTGGTTAATGTCCCATCAAAATCACATATATCAGAGTGAATTAAGTCTAAAGGTTCACATTCTCTAACTACTGATTTATGTGAACTCTTAGTTATTTTAGCTTGACTGCAAAAATCACATTTTTCAAAATCCTTTAAAGATAACTTTGGAATTAAGCCTAAGTTACTCAAGTTTGAAACCACACGTTTGTTCATATGACAAAGTCTAGAATGCCAAATATTAAAATCCACAACATGTAAGCAGAAGGAAACATTTTATTGATTTCAACATTCAATTTAAACATGCCATCAGTGGCGTACCCTTTCCCAACAAAATTACCATTTTTAGAAATGGTATACAAATCTGCCCCTATAGACTGAGTAAACCCTGCCTTATTGAGAAGAAACCCAGAAACCACATTCTTCCTTTTTTCTGGAGTGTGCATGACATCCTTCAAAAATAAGGTATTTCTAGAGGTGAATGTTAGTTCCACATTTTCAATACCTGTAACAACCCAAATTTTATAATAAACTATTTTAATAATGAAATATGATTTTAAATAATTAATTTGGTGTTAAAATTATTTTAGAACATATGTGATAAATTTCGTGATTAGTTTTCGTTATATGGGTGCTTTAGATGATGTGCTTCTATTATACATATTGGACTACACGAGTAATCTAAATAACAAATATCATATTTTATATATTTTTCAAAATAGTATTTTAGTGTAATATTTTAAAGAATAAGATTTTAGAAGATTTTACGTGTATATACTTGTACCAAATTAATGTAGTATTTTTCTGTGCGCTTGACTGATATTCAGTATGCACGTAGTTATATTTCAATTATTTATAACTATTTTCTATTTTTAGTTATTTGTTTTATAAATAATTATCTCAGAATAGTAGTGATATTGTGTTTGATTTCCTTTATTTTTATATACTTGTTATGACGTGGTGATTTTATATATATTTATTATGATTTAGTAATTAATATAAAGTTTTGATATTATATTTATTTATTTTATAATTTCGACTATTCTCAAATGATGGTAATATTTTAATTTGAGTATTTTAAAAAATAAGTATTAATTATAGTGATAATTTTGAATATACGTGTTTTGGTTACTAATGCATTTTAAAAGATTAATTACTTTATTTTATAAAGTAGTAGTTTTGAAATATTAGTAATTAAATTGTGGTAAAAAAAAGTGTTAAAAAAAAATAACTTTCGTACTGTCTCAGAAAATTTTCTTTGTTTCTGTCCAAATTTCAGTATGTTGTTTTATACATTTAGTTAGTCAATTAAACACAATTTTCCAGATTTGTAACAACCCCAATTTCTCTCGAAAATACCTGACTTCTCCGTTTGTAGAATTTGTTATTTTGCACCGTTCTTCTTCACCGTTAATCCGATTTGAGTGAAACCAACGCCAAAACGACCGTGTGAAAAGTGGCTATATTATCCACTGATTGGTTTTCTGATTTATAGTAAGATTCCTTGACTGAATTTCGAAATTTATTTTAGAGTGCCTCCTCATAATTTATTTTTAACGGTTACCCATAAATTGTTGAGTTAGATCGATTGAAGGACAAAAAGTCAACAAACAAAGAGTTTTTGCTCGTGGAATCGTATTCTGGTGGGAAAGCGTCGAAATAAGGTAAGAGGTGAGAGAGCGTTTGAAGTCATGAGTATAATATATTGTGAATTGAACGGGAAAACCGTATTTCCCAACGATTCATCTGGGGCTCGCTACGTACAACAGTAGCCCTTTGAGGGATAAATTAATTAATGTGCAAATATGGAAATTGTGAGATTAGAATATAGAATAGAAATATTTGTAAGGTGTTGATTGATTTAATTTCTTTAAAAGTGTGGTATTTGATGTTATTGTGATATTGAGTGTTGAATTAATTATATATATATGTTTGATTAGATGAGTCTATATGATATGATAATAAATGATGGTTGTGTTGTGATCAGTTTATGTGATGAGGTACGGTTGATGATAGTGATGCTCTAAATTTTTGATGAATTATGTAATGATGATGATGTGTGATTTATAATAGTGATGTTATGAATTGGTGATGAATTGGTGATGTTATGAAATAATTGTGATTCCAATTTGTGTTTGAGATGACGGTCTTAATGGAGTATCATAGGCCAAAGAGGGGAGAAAATAAATATTGAGAATTTGTGAAGTGGAGATTATTTTGTCATCATATAGGTAGGGCATGACAAGCCTAGCGATTCCGGGGAAATACAACTGAATTGAGCCTGATCGTGGCGGTTTACTGTTGAGCCTTAAGGCAAGATTAGTAGACCTTTGAGGTATTCGGGTGGGGAATTCCTAGGTGACTTGGAGGTAGCACTCCAAATGTCGGGAGCTACCATTCAACACACGTTTACCTCGATTGTCACGTATGTGTGTCTCGGGTTGAGTTGAGGGGATCTATGAGGACATGGCCAATTTGAATTGTCCGTCCACTAGAATGGTGGAATAGTATCATGGCCTCCTAACCAAGTACTTCAATGTTAGAATGATACCACATTGTGAAGTAGATTCTAAGCTCATGCATAGCATTGCATTTTCTTGTGATTGTTTTGTTGTGATTAATATGTGTCGTGTGCGATAATAATTCTTCTTAGATGATTTGATGTGACAGTGAAATGTATTGACTTTCCTTGAGTGGTTTTGACTTTGTAATGTTATGTTTTTCTTTGAAGAGTGTTTTTCTAATGATACGGTTTGTTTAGAATTAATTGCGTGTTCTCCTTACTTATATTATACTATTAACATGATTTCAAAACTCACCTTCTTCGTTGTTTGTGTTTGACTGGCTTGGCCCTACGTTTGGGAAATCGCAGTTATTACAGGTTAATGAGTCTTGAAGTTCACGTTTGGGAGGAAACCCGCTCTAATACGTTTACCTCGATTGTCGCGTATGTGTGTCTCGGGTTGAGTTGAGGGGATCTATGAGGACATGGCCAATTTGAATTGTCCGTCCACTAGAATGGTGGAATAGTATCATGGCCTCCTAACCAAGTACTTCAATGTTAGAAAAGTACCACATTGTGAAGTAGATTCTAAGCTCATGCATAGCATTGCATTTTCTTGTGATTGTTTTGTTGTGATTAATATGTGTCGTGTGCGATAATAATTCTTCTTAGATGATTTGATGTGACAGTGAAATGTATTGACTTTCCTTGAGTGGTTTTGACTTTATAATGTTATGTTTTTCTTTGAAGAGTGTTTTTCTAATGATACGGTTTGTTTAGAATTAATTGTGTGTTCTCCTTACTTATATTATACTATTAACATGATTTCAAAACTCACCTTCTTCGTTGTTTGTGTTTGACTGGCTTGGCCCTGCGTTTGGGAAATCGCAGTTATTACAGGTTAATGAGTCTTGAAGTTCATGTTTGGGAGGAAACCCGCTCTAATAGGTGATACCGGGAATTAAAGGTTGTAATGTGTATTTTACTTATGTAGTTACAAATGACTTTTTATATGAAAACCTTAGTACAAGTAAGTCTTGGGAATTGAATCAAGAAATTCTAGTTAAATCAAGTTCATTGAATTTTAATTGAGGAACAAAGTTGAATTGTTACATCTGTATTTAGAGAAACGTGATATTCTAGAATAGATATAAAAGTTTTTACTTTTTTTGAACAAATTCTCTTCATCCGCCGCGAGTTTTTTTTCAAATAATTTAGTATAAACTATTATAAATGTTATTTTGGGGTTTAGGGTGTCACATTAGTGGTATTAGAGCAGGTCTGTCCAATCAGGCCGAGTGGGTGGAATGTCGATTAAGTGTTAGTCGAATGGCAATCGTGTCAATTGTGTTTATTTGAGTAATAATTATTTTCACTAACATGTTTTTTTTGTTCCCCGTTATATTATTGTGTTAAGTGTTATATGCTTTTGTATTATTATACATATTTTTGAGATTACTGATTAACTGTTTATTTGTTTTGCTTACTCTAATTGTGTTATGGATTCTAAGTTCCTAGCTAAGTGAGTAAATAAACCATTACTTGTTATGATTTGAGTTAATTTTAATTGTTGACAAGATTTTGTTGGTTACTTGTTGAATGATCTTATTGCTTGTTTCTTTTCTCCCGAACTATGATTTTGGCACTTTTGTTTTATGTGAATAGTTAAAAATAATAATTTTGATTGACCCCCTGGATATTTCAAGTTATTAATCTCATTCACGTAACCTAGTTATCAAATGTTATACCTCACCAGTTATTTGTTTTAAAGTTCCATTTTCACCCTTAATCAATTTAAAATATTTAGTTTTGATATGAACCTGTTTAAAGTGTTTGATCTAATAACTAATTGATTGGAACATTGATTTCTGTATGAATTATATGTTTAAAACTTCAAGTATTGAATTTTACTAGGTTCAAATTATTATTATTTTTGTTGAAACTCAATTTAGAGAAAAAAAAAGATGTTTCGTTCTAAACTTTGAGTTAGATAGGAGTTATGTCTCTTAAGTTTACAATTTTAATTTTGACTTCGATTTTAAATTGTGAATGTTAACTTTAAATCACTTGATAGTGTTGATGGTTGTATCTATTTGAGTAGAGTTTTGATATTGGTTTTGAAAATAATTTAGAATGATCGTCATGATTTTAAATAGTATGAAATTCATATTATTTGCAATAGTAATTCTTGAATATTAGAGGTTGATAGAACTTAGATTTTTTTTAAAATGACATTTGGAAGGAGTTAAAATTTACTTATTTTGTAAGATGAAAATAACTTTTATTTGAATTACTCTTGATTATTTTAAAGAAATTAAATTGAGTTGAATTTTTGTTGATTTATAAAATAACAATAGTTCTATACTACTGATTTTATTTAATGGTTAAAATAGCTGAAAATTTCCAGCATGTTTTATTATGTCTTGTTTTTAAGAAAATTAAAAAGAGTTGTTGTTATGTTGGTTAGGGGATGGTGTGAATATTGAAATGTGAGCGTGTTGGGATATTTGTTTGAAATTATTGATTTATTGATTATGTTATTATAAACTCATTAGAGTTTAACTTGATGTTAGAGCTTTAGATTTTAAGAACTCATAAGTGATATATAATAGTACTAATTAAAAAGAAAGGGGGTCAAATGATAAAGTTTCTACTAATTGAGAAAGAGAAGAAAAACAAAGTTTTTAAAAGAATTATCTCAATAGTCAAACTCTTTTTGAAAAATTATCTAAATGTTATGTATTTTATGGGTAGAATTTTTTTATTTTGTAGAATTATAGTTATTGTGTTATCATTGTTGAAATGCATATTGAGTTTAATATGAGAAAGTGACATGTTGTTTGTACATCTTTTCTTGTTACATGAATTAACCTAACAAAATGGTATGATCATGTGGATTGGTATGTGTAGAGTGTATCATGGAGATTATGTGTCCAGAGACTACAATTTATTTTACCAATTTTTTTTTAACTATAAAACTGCAAAAAAAATTATTAGGGACCCAATTTTTAAGATTAGAACATGCCTTAAAAAATCTTTAAAATTGATGGTGTGTTATGCTTTAGACCAATTTTGTGCCTTGATAGAAACTAATGATGTATCTATAGACATGTTGAGTAGCTGGTGAGAGAGGAGACTGTTATTTTGTAGATGTGTGAATTAGTGTAATTCATTATCATAACCAAGTATGCCTTATGTTTTGTGTCATGTGCACTACTTTAATGTATATAAATATACAATTTTGTCTCTTTTTTTGTTGTAAATTTTGAGAAAATAAGAAAGTAAATTGGAACTATCTTGGGAGTGTTAATTTATTAGAAAACTTTTTATCTATCTATATATATAATTTAAATCTTCTTTCAAAATCTAAGTTGAAAATAATAATTTTTATAATGATTAATTATTTAGAAATGTGTTTTTCACGATTAAAGTACGAGTGATTTTAGAAATCTTATAGATGTTAAAAATACATGTGATCTATTTTATTTTTAATTGTATTTAGAAATGTAATTTATTTTAGTTGTGTTTATTTAGACGTGATTTATTGAAAAGTGATTTAAGGAAAAGTTTTGAATTCCCAATGATTTTCTTTTTTGTGGTAAATGATTAGTGATACATTTTATAATAATTTAAGTCTAAATCAATTTTTAGAATGATGTGTAACCTTTAAAGTGGTTTATCTACTACTTGATTCAATTTGGTTTGGTAGCGTATTGTGTCTTCTAGTAAATAATTATTTATCTTATCTGCTACTTGGAAATCTATGTTTTAGATTGTTGTAACTTTTAAGTGATGATTCATTCAAAAGAAAATTTGAGCGTGATCAATTTGGAACAGTTAGCCTTCTATGAGAGTACGTTACATGTGTTTGAATCATCGTTTGAGTTATGAGATGAACGTAAAATCTTTGTGCTAATTTTTTGATTAAGTATGTGAATGTTTATATGATTATGTAAGTATTAAACTGTTTGTGTTTGAAGTGTTCTAATTGTTGGGAATTAGTGTATAGAGTTAGAATAGTCGAGAGCATCTAAAAGTGAAATACTGCTATATTGCTTCAATCGAATTATTGATTATATATTGATGTTAGTGTTGTTGTTACTACTTGTAAGTTACAAATAAATCAATGTGAATGTGTAATTAAGTGAATTTTTAACTTGAAGTAAGGAGTAGGAGTTGTGGCGCCGCCTTCGCACTCATGAACCACGTTAAAAATACTTTTAATTACCCATGTTTGAATTTGAACGACTGCAGTTATAGTTACCTTAAATAGTTGACTAGATGAGTAAGAGGGACTAGCTACCCCGATGACTCATCGTCGATAAAAGAGGCAACAATAATCTATTGTTACTATTGTTAGAAATACTTGTTAAATCTATTTTTGAAATAGTTAGAAACCATATCATCTCTTATGTAATTTTTAGTCATTATAAGTCATATGTGACATCAATATCAAATGCTAACAACTATTTTATGTGACATGAATTGGTATGCGGGTGTGTACATAAATTAATTACGTTTGATCTTCTAAGTAACTTGCTAGGACTAAATAAGTGTATTGTGTTAGTATCTTATTATCTGTTCTATACTGTCTCATTAGATAAGGATCTAGAACTATTGTAGGAGTATTATAAATGAATCTTGTGTATAAGACTTGGAAACTAATTTAGACTTTGAGTGTGTCGGAAACTATATGTGAAAATATCTATCTTATTCCACTATGACTATACACATTAGTTGTTAAAATAAAAAAAATAAAATAAAAAAATAGAAAAATTAAGTGACTGTATTTCATTGAGTTGTTATATGCATTTCTGTTTGTAATTCTTGAAGGTGTGAAATATTTAAATGTTTTGTTATATGCCTAACTTTCGTGAAATATGTAGAGTAGTTGTTGTTATGATTTAAAGACTCTTTAAAAGAGTGAAACTAGTAGAGTAATGTTTGAGAGGTTAGTTGAACTCGAAAGTGTATATGATATATGTGTTATTTGATTCAACTAAATGTAGTATGTTGTTGTTGACTAAATTCACGTGCTTAGTTATATCTATAAAGGATAACTAATGATCATGATATTTCCTTCATATTTAAGTTGTTGAATGTGATGTGTGTTAATTGATTTGTTGTGTCGTGTTAGCTTATTATGTTAGGATTCTTGACATATTATGCTCAAATGAGTTGTTAATGTCTTAGATATGTTTATTATATTGTTGGAGACTAGATTTGAATCTTAAGGGTGGTTAGTTAGATATTAGTTCACTCACCACAAATTTCGAGGACGAAATTTCTTTTACGAGGGGAGAATTGTAACACCCCAGATTTTATAATAAACTATTTTAATAATGAAATATGATTTTAAATAATTAATTTGGTGTTAAAATTATTTTAAAACATATGTGATAAATTTCGTGATTAGTTTTCGTTATATGGGTGTTTTAGATGATGTGCTTCTATTATACATATTGGACTACACGAGTAATCTAAATAACAAATATCATATTTTATATATTTTTCAAAATAGTATTTTAGTGTAATATTTTAAAGAATATGATTTTAGAAGATTTTACGTGTATATACTTGTACCAAATTAATGTAGTATTTTTTTGTGCGCTTGACTGATAGTCAGTATGCACGTAGTTATATTTCAACTATTTGTAACTATTTTTTATTTTTAGTTATTTGTTTTATAAATAATTATCTCAGAATAGTAGTGATATTGTGTTTGATTTCTTTTATTTTTATATACTTTTTATGACGTGGTGATTTTATATATATTTATTATATTTAGTAATTAATATAAAGTTTTGATATTATATTTATTTATTTTATAATTTCGACTATTCTCAAATGATGTTAATATTTTAATTTGAGTATTTTGAAAAATAAGTACTAATTATGGTGATAATTTTGAATATAAGTGTTTTGGTTACTAATGTATTTTAAAAGATTAATTACTTTATTTTATAAAATAGTAGTTTTGAAATATTAGTAATTAAATTGTAGTAAAAAAAAGTGTTAAAAAAATTACTTTCGTAATTGTTGGTTTTAAAAAAAAATAAAAAATAAAAACAGTAAAATGTATTCAATGGGTTAAGCCCAAGTAAAACCTAATTAAAGAATAAAAAAACAAATAGAGAAAGAGAAAGGTATGCGCATGGCAGCAGCTTCGAAGGAGGAATTGGAGGAAAAATAGAAGAAAATTGATACATGCTATTGATAATTGTCTCAGAAAATTTTCTTTGTTTCCGTCCAAATTTTAGTATGTTGTTTTATATATTTAGTTAGTCAATTAAACACAATTTTCCAGATTTGTAACAACCTCAATTTCTCTCTAAAATACCTGACTTCTCCGTTTGTAGAATTTGTTATTTTGCACCGTTCTTCTTCACCGTAAGTCCAATTTGAGTGAAACCAACGCCAAAATGACCGTGTGAAAAGTGGCTATATTATCTACTGATTGGTTTTCTGATTTATGGTAAGATTCCTTGACCAAATTTCGAAATTTATTTTAGAGTGCCTCCTCATAATTTATTTTTAACGGTTACCCATAAATTGTCGAGTTAGATCGATTGAAGGACAAAAAGTCAACGAACAAAGAGTGTTTGCTTGTGGAATCGTATTCTGGTGGGAAAGCGTAGAAATAAGGTAAGGGGTGAGAGAGCATTTGAATTCATGAGTATAATATATTGTGAGATGAACGGGAAAACCGTATTTCCCAACGATTCATCCGGGCCTCGCTACGTGCAGCAGTAGCCCTTTGAGGGATAAATTAATTAATGTGCAAATATGGAAATTGTGAGATTAAAATATAGAATAGAAATATTTGTAAGGTGTTGATTGTAACACCCCAAATTTTATAATAAATTATTTTATTAATAAAATAGAATTTTAAATAATTAATTTGGCGTTAAAGTTATTTTAGAATATATATATATATTGATTAATTTTCTTTATATGTGTATTTTCTATGACATGCTAATCTTGTACACATTTGACTAAATGAGTGATATAAATAATAAATACTATATTTTATTATCTTAGATATTTCGCTAAAAATAATAGTATTTTAGTGTACATATTTTTAAGAATAAGATTTTATGCGATTTTACGTGTATATGTACGTTCGTAATTAATGTGATATTTCCTTGTATGTTTGACTAATGTTAAATGTGCACCCATTTATATTTTAATTAATTCTAAATATCTCATATTTTAGTTATTTATATTTGGGATAGTAATAATATTGTGTTTGATTTCCTTTATTTTTATATACTTGTTGTGGCATTGCGATTTTATATATTTATTATGATTTAGTAATTAATATAAAGCAGCAATGTTATATTTATTTATTTTGTGATTTTGACTACTCTCTAATGATGGTAGTATTTTAATATGAGTATTTTGAAAAATAAGTATAATTATAGTGACTATTTTGAATATGAGAGTTTCAATTGTTAGTAATATATTTTTTTAAGGTTAATTATTTTAATTACTCTAATTTATCATATATTAGTTATGAAATATTAGTAATGTTTTGAAAATTAAATGATATTTGGAGGAGTATTAAAAATGAGAAAAATGAGATTAAGTAACTATTAATTTTGTTTTAGGAAAATAAAAATAATAATAGTAATAAAACAAAAAAAGTAAATAAAAAGACCAATGGGTTTGACCAATGTGTGAACCCTAATTGTTAACAAAAAAAAATTGTGATAGACTTCCTCTTCTTCTTGAAAGAACGCAACACATCCATTCTTCCTCTTTTCTAAAATTCATTGCCACCAAATCCTTGCCTTTTGAATCGATCCCAACCTTTACCCCACACAAAATCGGCCACTGAATCCATTTTTGGCATCAGTTTTATCAATCGTTGCTCCGTTTCTACAGAAACAGCTTCGTTTCTTTCCTTGGGCGAGCTAGTTTTGGCCGATTCCGATCACCACGTTTGTCGTTTCAAAAAATTGACATCGTTTTTGGATTCCTCTCGTCGAAACATATAAGAAGCACTACTCATTTGCATTTTTCGGTGAAGTTGACGTCGGACCCTTACGGCTCTCCAGCGAGTCGGTGAGACCTTTTCTGCAGTTTTTCTCTCGTCGTTTTGACTCTACTTTTGTTCCTAAAATTATTATTAATTATTTAACATTTATTTTCATGCTCTGCATAATTTATCAGTCACGTCTCGACGATTTTGTGAACTCGCCGTTTATTCAGATTCGTTCATCGTACGTTGAAGATATGCAGTCGCTGTTGATTTTTGTGTTTGAGAAAGCATCTAAATAAGGTAAGGGGTGAGAGAGCGTTTGAATTCATGAGTGTAATATATTGTGAGATGAACGGGAAAACCGTATTTCCCAACGATTCATCCGGGGCTTGCTACGTACGGCAATAGCCCTTTGAGTGATAAATTAATTAATGTGCAAATATGGGAATTGTGAGATTAAAATGTGGAATAGAAACATTTATAAGGTGTTGATTGATTTAATTCCATTGAATGTGTATTATTTGATATTATTGTGATATTTGATTTATTTTTGTTAAATGTGTGATAATTGATATTATTGTGATATTGGATGTCGAATGAATTTGGTGCATATGTTGGATTAGATGAGTTTATGTAATGTGATAATAAAAGATGTGTGTGTTGTGATAATTTTATGTGATGATGATGATGTATGAATAATAATTGTGATTTCATAAATTTGTGATAAGTTTATGTGAAGAGTTACGATTGATGATAGTGATGTTCTAAATTTGTGTTTGAGATTACGGTCTTAATGGAGTATCATAGGCCAGCGAGGGGAGAAAATAAATACTGAGAATTTGTGAAGTGGAGATTATTTTGTCATCATATAGGTAGGGCCTGACAAGCCTAGCGATTCCTGGGAAGTACAACTGAATTGAGCCTGATCGTGGCGGTCTGCTGTTGAGCCTTAAGGCAAGATTGTTAGACCTTGGAGGTATTCGGGTGGGGAATTCCTAGGTGACTTGGAGGTAGCACTCCAAATGTCGGGAGCTACCATGCAACAGACGTTTACCTCGACTGTCGTGTATATGTGTCTCGGGTTGAGTTGAGGGGATCTATGAGGACATGGCCAATTTGAATTGTCCGTCCACCGAAATGGTGGCATAGTATCATGGCCTCCTAACCAAGTATTTCAGAGTTAGAATGGTACCACATTGTGAAGTAGAGTCTAATCTCATGCATATCATTGCATTTTTGTGTGATTGTTTGTTGTGATTAATATGTATTGTGTGTGATGATAATTTTGTAGATGATTTGATGTTATTGTGAAATGTATTGATTTCTCTTGGTTTTGACTTTATAATGTTATATTTTTCCTTGAAAAATGTTTGTCTAATGATACGGTTTATTTATGATTAGTTGTGTGTTCTCCTTATTTATATTATACTATTAACATGATTTCAAAACTCACCTCCTTCGTTGTTTGTGTTTGACTGGCTTGGCCCTGTGTTTGCGAAATCGCAGTTGTTACAGGTTAATGAATCTTGAAGTTCAAGTTGGGAGGAACCCCGCTCTGATAGGTGATACCGGGAATAAGGGTTGTAATTTGTATTTTACTTATTTAATTTGAACAAATTTTTGTATGAAAACCATATAAGTACTAGTAAGTTTTTAGAATTGAAAAGTAATTATACTTAAATCAAATTTTATGGAGATTGCACTATTTTATAGGAGGAAAAGGTTTAAAGTGTTCCTTTTGATTTTTGAGAAACGTGATATTTTAAATTAATTATCAAAGTTTTTATTCCCTTATAAATGTATTTGCTTTACCTTATGCGAATTAAAGTTAAAAATTCTATTATAAATTAATATATATTATTTTGGGGTTTAGGGTGTCACATTGATTGATTTCATTTCTTTAAATGTGTGGTATTTGATGTTATTGTGATATTGAGTGTCGAATTAATTATATATATATATATATATATGTTTGATTAGATGAGTCTATATGATATGATAATAAAAGATGGTTGTGTTGTGATCAGTTTATGTGATGAGGTACAATTGATGATAGTGATTCTCTAAATTTGTGATGAGTTATGTAATGATGATGATGTGTGATTTATAATAATGATGTTATGAATTGGTGATGAATTGGTGATGTTATGAAATAATTGTGATTCCAATTTGTGTTTGAGATGACAGTTTTAATGGAGTATCATTGGCCAACAAGGGGAGAAAATAAATATTGAGAATTTGTGAAGTGGAGATTATTTTGTCATCATATAGGTAGGGCCTGACAAGCCTAGCGATTCCGGGGAAGTACAACTGAATTGAGCCTGATCGTGACGGTCTACTGTTGAGCCTTAAGGCAAGATTGTTAGACCTTGGAGGTATTCGGGTGGGGAATTCCTAGGTGACTTGGAGGTAGCACTCCAAATGTCGGGAGCTAGCATGCAACACACGTTTACCTCGACTGTCGCGTATATGTGTCTCGGGTTGAGTTGATGGGATCTATGAGGACATGGCCAATTTGAATTGTCCATCCACTGGAATGGTGGCATAGTATCATGGCCTCCTATCCAAGTACTTCAGAGTTAGAATGGTACCACATTGTGAAGTAGAGTCTATGCTCATGCATAGCATTGCATTTTCTTGTGATTGTTTTGTCGTGATTAATATGTGTCGTGTGCGATAATAATTCTTCTTAGATGATTTGATGTTATAGTGAAATGTATTGACTTTCCTTGAGTGGTTTTGACTTTATAATGTTATGTTTTTCTTTGAAGAGTGTTTTTCTAATGATACGGTTTATTTAGAATTAATTGCTTGTTCTCCTTACTTATATTATACTATTAACATGATTTCAAAACTCACCTCCTTCGTTGTTTGTGTTTGACTGGCTTGGCCCTGCGTTTGCGAAATCGCAGTTATTACAGGTTAATGAGTCTTGAAGTTCACATTTGGGAGGAAACCCGCTCTGATAGGTGATACCGGGAATTAAGGGTTGTAATGTGTATTTTACTTATGTAGTTACAAATGACTTTTTATATGAAAACCTTAGTACAAGTAAGTCTTGGGAATTAAATCAAGAATTTCTAGTTAAATCAAGTTTATTGAATTTTAATTGAGGAACAAAGTTGAATTGTTACATCTGTATTTAGAGAAACGTGATATCCTAGAATAGATATAAAAGTTTTTACTTTTTTTGAACAAATTTTCTTCATCTGCCGCGAGTTTTTTCCAAATAATTTAGTGTAAATTATTATAAATGTTATTTTGGGGTTTAGGGTGTCACAATGTCAGCAACATTAGTGGTGTGGGAATCTTCCAACAAAACTTTCTTATATTCAGCAGTAATGTATGTTTTAAACATAGCACGATCATAACAGGCATGGCGTGAGGCGCCAGTGTCTATCCACCATCCATTTGATCCACCAACAAGGTTGATCTCAGTTATCATAGCAATGAATATTGCTCAACTGTCAAGTTAGCCTAATTAGCAGGGCCTGGCTTGTTCCTACACTTACGTGCCATATGACCCTCTTTCCCACAGTGAAAACAGAGAAAAGGGAGAGGGCCATTTCTAGGAGGTGGTTGCTGCCTTGCAATTGGGACCTTTGGAGGGTTCCCATTCTTGTTGTTGTTCTTTGAAGTGTGATTCTGATTTTTAGTTTTTTGCCGTTTGCCTTTAAACTGCTCCGATGAATTTCTTTTTCTTGTTATTTGCCAAAAGAAGAACTTCATCTTTCTGGTCTTGCTTACGGGATTCTTCCTCAATTCGAAGGCGAGTTTCCAGACTTTCTAGAGAAAATTCTTTTGTTTTATGCCTGAGAGAATTTTTAAAATCTTTCCAAGCAGGGGGCAGTTTGTCAATAATAACAGCAATTTGAAACTGTTCATCGAGGGACATACCTTCAGGGGACATACCGTTCTAGCATTACACCCTCAATATGACATTCGAATGACTGCCACTCATAATATGACACTAGGATCACCTGAAAGAAAGAGAAGAAAAAGTAAGAAAGGGGGTGAAGAGTGAAAAGCCTCAGATACAAGGAGCTTATGGTGAGATTTTCAACTCACAACAACACTAGCTCTCTCATTAATGTCATCATTATTTCCAACAATATTCCATTAATATCATCATCATTTCCAACATGAAACATAATGCTTTTGGAGATTTTTCATTTTTCTGAGTTTGAAAGATTATAAAATTGAATTTGTAAGTTATGGATTTGAATAATTATGAGTTTGAAAATTATATATTTATGAATTTTTTTATTTTTAGATTGAAAGAGATCGTAAATTTATGGATTTTTAGATTGAAGGACATCATAAATTTATAGATTTATGAGTTTGAAAATAAGTGTAATGTAGGAGATAACAAAACTTAATATTTTTTGTCAAAAATTAACCGAAACGACCGAATTAACAGAAGTATAATTAAAGAACCAAAATTGAAAAAAAGTAATTATAAAACTAAAGTGAAATAATAAAATAAGTTAAAGGATTAAAAATTAATTTAGTCATTTTTTTATTCATGTTCAGTGTTTTAAATACTAACTATGCATCTTTATGAAGAAATACTTTCTTTTTTCAGGTCTACAATGGTGCTATTGTCTCGTATAAATTGATATCGACAACTGTGTAATTTTGCATCTTAAAAGCCCTCATATGCAAATTAAACAACTGTTAAAATCTTATATGATGGGGCCTCTGCTATTAATTCTTCTAGTCTCAAAATTGTAATACACTCCAAAAACAGAAATAACAAGGGAACCTATTTTCGCTCTTTTTTTTTTTGTTTATCCTACAAGGACAAAAAATACAAATAACTAGTTAGAGGTATAACCAACTGGTTGAACATTTGTTGCTTATCTATCGGGTTTAGAAGAGTTTGAAGTTCATTTTTCTTTTTCAGAAAAAAAATTCATTTGGCAAAGTTCAAGAGAAAACGAAATAATTATGCCCAGAAAAGATTAGTCAAGTGCTTGAAAAGGCCAAACTTTATTGACATTAAATAACTTCCTTACAAAAGATTTATTAGAGTCAAATTTATACATATTTAAAAACATGTAATTATTTTTCATTAAAGTCAGATTTATTATATTCTCACTTATAGAAAATCTTATCTAACAGAATTTGAACTCGATTGAGCGACCTATTCATGTTTAGTGTCTCTTAAGCTATTCATGTTTAGTGTCTCATAAGCAAATTATGTTTTTTCATTCATTAGCATAAAATTAAGTATATTTAATGTGTATTTTAATTATAAATTAAGCTTTATGCATGTTTCGTAAAATATATTTTTATAAAACTAATCATATATTTTTTAATATATTTTCTTGCAAATTTGAATATTAAAAGATTAATTGTTGAGGTATATGATTATTCGTTTATTATTTATTATCTTCTCATTTTATTTTTAAGTTTTGGTTTAATATGTTCAAATTCTATCATACAGTTCAAATTTTAATTTTTGGTTTAACTTTCCGTTACCAATTATATCTTTCATAAATTGTTGACTAAATATAATATATGACGATAAACAATTTTACTGAAAAAAAATAGATTTTTAAGGCAAAACAAATATTATATAGCGGATAAATATTTTGGTTAAAAATTGTAAACATTTTATGTTCATTTTGGATAATTTATTATAAAATTTTCACAATCCCTTTTTTGCTTGTGTATTTTTTTAATATATATTGTACTATGTTAATATATTATACATAATACCATTTGGAAATTGTATTTACCAAAATTTGTTTTTTTGTTGCCAACACTACTAGAAATTAGCGTTTTTCCTGCGGAATTTCATGCGGAATGTTGCGGAATGTTTTCCGCAGGTAATACCTGAGGATTTTGCGGCGGTTCAGTAACATCTTAGGAATGCGTCTGCGGAAACAGATTCCGCATGTACAACGGCAGGTAAAGTTCTCGTTTCCTGCGGGTGTACGTGTGACTATATATCCGCAGCAAACTTTACATTTTTTCTGAGGATTTATCTGCGGCTGTTTTCCGCAGGAAGTGTCCAGGCAAATTCCGCAGGTAAATGTTACAGAATTTCATGCAATTTTTATTATTATTTATTTTTAGATAAATAAAGTAGTTTTATTTTTTTTTTTCTACAAAGTTATTAAATTTCTATGGTCTAACGCTTTTACTTTTAAGAAAAATGGTTTACGTTCCATCTGGTTTTTAAGGAATGCGTTTTTTTTTTATATAAAAAACACTTTTTTGAGTAAATATTATTTTAGTTAGATTAAATTATTAAAAAAATTATGGATAAGTAAATACAATTAATTAAGAACACTTAAGTGATGTAAAACTTAAAATTCTAAACAAAAATTAATGAAATATACCTGCTTAATTTAATTTTTTTTTTCTAATTAATCTAATCAATTAGAGTTGATTGTGAATAATCTATCACTATTGTTGTAAAACAACTTAGAATTTTTTTAAAAAAAAATTAATAGATATACATTGTCAATATAAAATAATTTTATACTAATATTGAGTTATCTATTTTGCTATAAGCAAGACTGTTTGAGAGAGCTTATGATATATCAATAACTTACAAATTGACAACATTTAAATTATTATACTCTTTTTTTAATGATGTCATATATCATACTCTATTCGGGTAAAAAATGATTAGGAAAGAGATAATCTGAATATGACTCAATAAAAGGTAACTAGTTTATTGTACTACTTTATAGTCTACGTATACCATAAAATCAAGATACAAATTGAATTTTTTTTGATGCAGACATTTTTTTTTTAATAAAATTCAGTTTAACATTTAAGTATGGTTAGCTATCATGTTATTCTTTAAAATTATATACAAAATATATAATACAAAATATATAGTTTATTATCAAAAGATATATGAAAAATACAATTTACATATACTAAATTGATATGGACGAAAATGATTATAACAATAATTAAAATGATAATTCAATATTAAGATTGTATAAATTTTCATTAATAGGAACTTATACTTAAAGAAATTGAGAGTGTAATATAACGTTAGTAAAAGAGGGCCAATAAACTCAATTCAAGAGTACCTTGATAAACCCTAAACTCAAAATCTCAACTTCTCTCGTCATCAGCCGCTGAGACCTCTCTTCTTCTCCTTTCTCTTTTTCATTTCGTCGCAAATAGCCACCACCGCCCTCCTCCGTCCACGAATGCGCAAACCGAGCCACCAATACCTCCTTGTTCGGCCTTCAACTACAGTAAACAATCATCAACTCAACAAGGTATGGTATCGCAAAATTACATTGTTTAGGGTTTAGTGATTTGGTTGATTCATTAATCGATTGAGACTATTAGTAATATATTTGTGTTCTGAAATCATTGCTAGGGTTTTTCATATGTTCAAAATTAGGGATTTTATGTTATTCTTCAAAATTGTGGATTTGTTTATCATATTTTCATTTTCTCTCCCACAAATTCTTCACGCTTACGTTGATTTGCGCTTCTCATTCCTCAAATCTTTCTAAGCCGATTTCAGTTTCAATATATTGAGGTATGCACCGTGTGAGCGAGTCGACTCAGTGTTTTTGACACAATGGAGAATCTGATACAGTTGGTGAACAAAATACAAAGAGCATGCACCGCACTCGGCGATCACGGCGAAGAGATCGCTGTCGTTGGAGGACAGGTCTCTCTCTCTCTTGATCCAAAAGCTTTCATGATCTAGAATGAATTATTGTTGTTATATTGTTAAAATGTAATCAAATACTTGTTCATAAACAGATTTGTGGAAATGATATTATAAACATGATTGAATGTCTCACTAAAAATGAAAACACTGCAGCAATTAGTGTTTCCTTTTTATCTTTCTTTTTCTAATAAACATATTCAGAATAGCTTTATCCGTTAATTTTACCTCGTGGATCTGGTAATTTTGTGTGCGTGTGTAATTAGTCATGTAATGTACACCATTTTGGTTTGCTTCTCCGTTATCTCACTCTCCAAGATATGAGTTTTGCTTAAATTAACCCCTTTTTTATGCAGAGATCATTACTCGGTGTCCTCTTGTTTTACAGCTTCATAAGATTGATGAAGGGAGGGAATATGCCAAATTTATGCACGTTCCAAGGAAAAGATTCACCGATTTTGGTATTCCCTTACATTAAAGATTGCCTTTCACTCACTTATTGTTTTATTTACATTTCACTTAATATCAGTTAGGGAGTAGCTAGCAAGTAAAACATTTTTTTTCACAAAATATATTGCCTACCGGAAATGTTTACTATATATGCATTTTTTTTTTTAATATTCTTTACTGATGTGGTTTCTCTAGTAGTTACTAATTTTGCCTGTTCTGTAGCTGCTGTTCGGCAGGAGATAGCTGATGAGACAGATAGAGAAACAAGTCGCTCCAAAGGTATTTCATCTGTTCCAATCCATCTGAGTATCTACTCCCCTCATGGTGAGCTATATACATTAGCAATTAAATATTTTTAAGTTTGTGAGAACTCAGAACATGCATTATTGAATTATTTTTAAGTTTGAACTCTTCAGTTGATTGGTCATTTCTTATAGCTCTCATATCAACTATTATAATTATATTTTTATCAATCACTTTTTTCTTGCAGAATGGAAAACATGCAATAACAATTTTGTTCTATTTTAGCAATTCATGAATATAAATCAGTTGTACCTTTGTTACTGTTGGACCCAATGCATTGAATAATGTGGTTTTGAAACCAAATAATTTAAATATCGATGAGTGCCACTATCACTCTTTTTTATAAGTAGTGTTGAATACAAAGTGCTATCTTTCATTTCCACAGTCTTAGGCTGTTGTCCATATGAGTTACTTTCAATAATTAAAATTGACTGTACTAGTATATTTTAGTTTTTTCCCTTGTTTATTTGATATCAAATCTTACTTGGGGTATGCATTTTTTTTTCCTTTCTCTGTTTAACTTGGTCTTGATATTTGTTTGGAAGGAATTCATACATCCTGCATAATGTTGTCTTGCAGGTAATCACAAGAATATTTTCAATGACGCTAGAGTTCCATGGTCTTAGTACCGGTATTATGATCCCAAGACAGTTGGTTTGGATTTTGAGGGCATGATAGAAGATATAAAGGTTAGATCTAGATCCACTATTTAGAAAGTGAAACTAATAATACTTTTATATGGACTATGATAATTTTCTTGACTGTTTTCTGATTTATCATAGTCCATATAAAAGTATTATTAGTTTCACTTTCTAAATAGTGGATCTAATAATACTTTTATATGGACTATTTAGAAAGTGAAACCAAGAGAGTAGATACCGATTTACAAGAATGTTCTAGTTCTTCTTTTCCCCCTCTTGGTCTTTCATCTTAGGTCTTGATGTGTGTCATCTTTTCTGAAAATTTATGTTTTCAGTAATACTGTTCATTTACTGTTTTAAACAAACACCTGTAAATATGTCATTGCAGTGTAGTGATGTTTAATGCAACCTTGATTTAGTACTTTTAACTTGGGTGTCTTGTAGTGAAGGCAAACATAACATGAATTCTCATTCAATTAGGATGTTCATTCGGTTCTAAATAAAATCAAACTCTAATTTAATTGTACCTATTTACATTTTTATAGTCAAATCCTGAAGGAACTTTTGTGCTACTCCATGGATGTGCTCATAACCCTACTGGTATTGATCCTTACTACAAATAAACCTTACAACAAATGATGTGGTTACAACTTGAAACAGGTAGATATCATACAGTAACCTTGAATCAATTTCACAATATACTAAACTGCTCATTAAAAATTTCAGGGGTTTGCTAGTGGCTTACATTTTCTTTTTCTTTAAATTCATCTTAATTTTCTATGCATGGCTTACATTTTCATTTTCTTTGAATTCGTCTTAATTTTCTAAGTACTTTTTAAGTTTTTAAGTAAAATTCATAAAATTCAGCTGTGAAAGTTTTAAAATTTGTTTCAACACAAATTTGCAATTAGCTTATGCATCTCACGGTCATGCAAATACTTAATTGAGTTTCGAACTTCACAATAGCTAAAAATTATAATAACCGGACCTTGGAGAGTTGTAGGAATTTACCCATCAAAAAGACAAACCTTAAGTTGTACCCAATACTTTACTTAAAAGCTCAATTAATAATTGTGATTGTGATTGTAACTAAGAATCTGAAGTTACAGGAAGAGGAGCTTGTGGAATTGCCTACAAAGCTGTTATGAATGATGGTAAATTTATTGCCTGTCAAGAAGTTGAATTCGTGCGGAGAAGGAACATCGAGCATCGACCGAAGCTTCTTAGCTGAGATTTCAACTCTTGGAAAGATCAGACACAGGAACATTGTGAAACTGCATGAATTCTGTTTTCATGAAGATTCTAACCTTTTATTGTATGAGTAAATGTAAAATGGAAGCCTTGGTGAAAAGCTTCATTCAAGTTCAACATTTTGTGTATTGATTGGAATGTTTGATGTAAAAAATGTATTTATAATAATATTTTTATATATTTTTAGTTGAAGTTTTTATATAAATAAAAAAAATTAGAAAAACTCGATTACGGTGGAAATTTAAGCATATATCTAGATTTTTCTTAATAAATAATTTTAATACAAATTTACATGCGGAATTTCATGCGAAAAGTATTTTGGTGTAGATGTGGGTATACCTGCGGATTTGTATGCGAAACATATTTGCGGGAACAATACTGCAGATATTTCTGTAGGAAATGTCGTAATAAAATGCCTTGAGTTTGGTTTATATTTTCTGCGGATTTTATTTATTTTTCCTGCGGATTTTATTTATTTTTCCTGCGGATTTATCCGCAGGTACCTTTCCTGCGGACTCAAAAATCCTCAGCAAACAATTATCCACGAAGGTTTTACGTGGGGATATGATTCCGCCAGGAAATCCGCAGGTAACATGTGTTCCTGCGGAGTTTTAGCTTAAATCCGCATGAAAATCCGCAGGTAAAAAGCTTATTTCTAGTAGTGTAAAAACTATCACGATAGATGAAACATAGATTGATCCAATTGTTAAGTAGTTTGTTCATACTGTGTTTTCCATTCTTACGTTTAGCGCAAAGACATTGTTGGTGATATGTAAGTTTCTATGTTAAAGTTCTCTAAAACAAGAGACAAGTGATTTCTTCAAATAAAGTGAGAAAATAAAAGGAAAAATAAACAAACAAACATAGATTAAAGGGAGAAAATGGAGAAGAAAAGCGCCACAATCTAGAAGATTGATAAGTCAATGAGGAATCATCATAATGGTAAGGAAGTCATTAATAAGATTCAAACAAGTTCTAATCCAAAAACTCAAAGAGGAGACACATCTCACTCACTATTCTCATGAGAGAAATTCTAATTCATTTCAAACTTATCCAAAATGAGACTCTTACAAGGTATTTAAAGAAGGATATGCTCTATTCCTAAAATGGGCCAAAAGACAATTCTCTAAACTCATATTGTGCTTACACCACTTAACTAAAATTATTACAATTCAAATTAAACGCAAATAAAACTAAAAACCACTATAAAGTCTTGACTTAAAATATATTTTTTTCCTCATAATTAGCTCATTTTAGGTCCTCATCATTCCCTCCTTCTTAGAATAAATTGGACCTCAAATTTAGCTCAATCATAACTTACAAGAAGAAAAACACAAGTCAAAGATATGAAGAAGAATGTTAACGTTACCACTAGGATCAAATGTAAATTGTGAAAAACTACCAAAAGTGCGAAGCAGGTTAAACACAACTCCACTTTTTGCATTCAACAATCCAACATATTCATTTTCATTATAAGGAGTTTTCAAGATAGAGATAAAATTATACATCTTGAAATTGACATTAAGTACCAATGTTACCTCCTCGGATTGGAATTGGTGACAAATAAGAATTGTTACTTTGTATTTCCAAATGCTTCAAAGCAAGTTGAGCCTCATGGACATTCATTCATCATAAACAAATGAGGAATCTTTTTGAAACAAGACAAGTCTCTCAAACAAATTAAGAGTATTATATGGAAGTTTAAAAGATTTGACAATAACATAAAGAGTAAGGAGAGGTGTAGTAGTGCAACTATCAACTAATTCCACATGCAAACTATAAGACCCTTGGTTTTTAAATTCTAATTTATTCAATTTGAGTATTTCTCTGTGTTGAATTGATGAGGCATTTAGCCAATTTTAATTCATTTTGGGAATTAAGTACCAAAAGCTTATTTTTTTAGAATTTGTAATATGTTTAATATATGTATATATATATTTTGAGGCCCGATTAAAATTATTTGTCGAAGAATAATTTATTTTTGATGTGAGGAAATTAATACCGGACAGTTTTGTTAAAAATATCTCTGATTATCTATGAGTGAAGTGATGTGTGTAAGATTATTTAAATATTTGTTGGTTTGGTTTAAATATACATACTGTAACACCCCAAATTTTATAATAAACTATTTTAATAATGAAATATGATTTTAAATAATTAATTTGGTGTTAAAATTATTTTAGAATATATGTGATCAATTTCGTGATTCGTTTTCGTTATATGGGTGCTTTAGATGACGTGCTACTATTATACATATTGGACTACATGAGTAATCTAAATGACAAATATTATACTTTATATATTTTTCTAAATAGTATTTTAGTGTAATATTTTAAAAAAATAAAAATAAAAATAAAAATAAGATTTTAGAAGATTTTACGTGTATATGTACGTTTGTAATTAATGTGATATTTCCTTGTATGTTTGACTAATGTTAAATGTGCATATATTTATATTTTAATTAATTCTAAGTATCTCCTATTTTAGTTATTTATTTTATAAACAATTATCTTGGGATAGAAATAATATTGTGTTTGATTTCCTTTATTTTTATATACTTGTTGTGGCATTGTGATTTTATATATATTTATTATGATTTAGTAATTAATATAAAGTAGTAATGTTATATTTATTTATTTTGTGATTTTGACTATTCTCTAATGATGGTAGTATTTTAATATGAGTATTTTGTAAAATAAGTATAATTATATTGATTATTTTGAATATTAGAGTTTTTGTTGTTCGTAATATGTAATTTTTAAAAAGTTAACTACTTTAATTAATCTATTTTTAAAATATTGATGTTATATTTATTTATTTTGTCATTTTAACTATTTTCAAAATATAATTATTTTAATTTGATATTTTAAAAAATATTATTTTAATTACAAATAAATAAATTAAAATAAGTGTGTAATTAATTGGGCTTTGTGAAAATTAAAAAAATACGGTAAAGATATAAAATTGGTTCAATAGGTTAAGTTAGTAATAACCTAACAAAACAAATTGTAGAGCTACAGGAATGGAAGGCATGGCTGCGGCTGTAGCAATGGGAATAGTGAGAATTAAATAGGAAATCGATGTCGGTGTCTCACGACTGTTCAGAAAACTTTCTCCGTTTTCGTCCAAATTTTAGTATGTTGTTTCATTCATCTAGCTAATCAATTAAACACACTTTCCCAGATTTTTAACCATCCCAATTTCTCTCTAAAATATCCGACTTCTCCGTCTATGGAATTTCTTATTTTGCACCGTTTTTCTTCACCGTAAGTCCGATTTGAGTGAAACCAACGCCAAAACGATCGTGTGAAAAGTGGCTATATTATCCACTGATTGGTTTTCTGATTTATGGTAAGATTCCTTTGTTGGAACCAAGTTGGTTTTACATATAGAGTTTTGATGTTAACAAAAGTATTTTATGAGAACAATATATTTGACTTCAAAGAGTATGAAAGAAGATTAATGTTTTTGAAGAAAATCTTAAATAAGATTTGATTCAAATTTTTAATTGAAGAAAAATCTTAAATAAGATTTGATTCAAAATTATAATTGATGAAAATCTAAAATAAGATTTGATTCAAATTTATAATTGAAGAAAATCTTAAATAAGATTTGATTCAAAATTATAATTGATGAAAATCTAAAATAAGATTTGATTCAAACTTATAATTGATAAAAATCTAAAATAAGATTTGATTCATATTTATAATTGAAGAAAATCTTTGACCAAGTTGAAAAGAAGATATGGTCAAGATTTGAAGAATATTTGAAGAAGATTTGATTAAGACTTGAAGAACATTTGAAGAAGATTTAGTGAAGATTTGAAGAATATTTGAAGGAGATTTGAAGAATATTTGAAGAAGATTTGAAGAATATTTGATCAACATTTTAATGAAGATTTGAAGAATATTTGATCAACATTTAATAAAGATTTGAAGAATATTTGATATGAAGAATTTACAAAGTCAATCTACACAAAATTGGAACAGAATCATTCTGAAGAATTTACAAAGTCAATCTACACAAAATAGGAACAAAATCATCATGAAGAATTTACAAAGTCAATCTACACAAAATAGGAACAGAATCAATTTGAAGAATTTACAAACTCAATCTAAACAAGATAAAATTCAGAACTAAATAAGGACTAAATTGAAGCCCAAATTTTCACTATAAATAGACACTCAAGGCTGAAGGAGAAAAGCATCGAAAAGCAGAAAAGAGGAACTCAAGCTCAAATTTCTCAATTCATCTTAGAGTTCAAAGAGAGAAACACTTGTTCAAGTTAGAAATATGTTTTGAGTGTTCTTTTCTTAAAGTGTGAGAGTTATTGTTATTATCAGCTTTGTTAGAAGCAACTACTCAAGTTTCAATCTCTTGTATCCAACCCGTTAGTGGTTTAGTTCCTTCTTCAATCTGGGGTCGTCAGGTTGTTAGGAGAAGACTTGGCTTGTAGGGTCAAGGTGGTTAGTTCCTCAAAAGTCTGGGGTTGTCAGGCTGTTTGGGAAGATTGGCTTGGAGGGTCAGGTGCTTTATAATTCAAGGTTTTTGAATTAGTGGATTAAAGCCTTCTGAATGAGGGGACTGGATGTAGCCAAGTTAGTGGTGAACCAGGATAATTCTACGCGTCAAATTATTTATGCTTTCATTGATTGTTGCCTCTAAATTCGATTGCTTCTACTCCAAGTAAGTAACCAAATCCAAACTAATTTTTAATTATTTATAAATTATCATAAAGGTATCAACTTTGTGCAAACACAATTCAACCCCCCCTTCTCGTGTTCGCACCTTCATCCTTGGCCGAATTTCGAAATTAATTTTAGAGTGCCTTCTCATAATTTATTTTTAACGTTTACCCATAAATTTTCGACTTAGATCGATTAAAGGACAAAGAGTCAATGAACAAAGGCTATTCACTCGTGGAATCGGATTTGTGTGTGAAAGCGTCGAAATAAGGTAAGGGGTGAGAGAACGTTTGAATTCATGAGTATAATATATTGTGAGATGAACGGGAAAACCGTATTTCCCAACGATTCATCCGGGGCTTGCTACGTACGGCAGTAGCCATTTGAGTGATAAATTAATTAATGTGCAAATATGAGAATTGTGAGATTAAAGAATAGAAATATTTATAAGGTGTTGATTGATTTAATTTCGTTGAATGTGTGTTATTTGATATTATTGTGATATTTGATTTATTTTTGTTAAATGTGTGATATTTGATATTATTGTGATATTGGATGTCGAATGAATTTGGTTCATATGTTGGATTAGATGAGTTTATGTGATGTGATGATAAAAAGATGTGTGCATTGTGATAATTTTATGTGATGATGGTGATGTATGATTAATAATTGTGATGTTATAAATTGTGATAATTTTGTGTGATGATGTATGATTGATGATAGTGACGCTATAAATTTGTGATGAGTTATGTAATGATGATGGTGTGTGATTTATACTAGTGATGTTATGAATTGGTGATGAAAATATTGAAGTAACCTCTGATGAAATAATTGTGATTCCAATTTGTGTTTGAGATGACGGTCTTAATGGAGTATCATAGGCCAACGAGGGGAGAAAATAAATATTGAGAATTTGTGAAGTGGAGATTATTTTGTCATCATATAGGTAGGGCATGACAAGCCTAGCGATTCCGGGGAAGTACAACTGAATTGAGCCTGATCGTGGCGGTCTACTGTTGAGCCCTAAGGCAAGATTGTTAGACCTTGGAGGTATTCGGGAAGTAGCACTCCAAAAGTCGGGAGCTACCATGCAACACACGTTTACCTCGACTGTCGCGTATATGTGTCTCAGGTTGAGTTGAGGGGATCTATGAGGACAGGGCCAATTTGAATTGTCCGTTCACCGGAATGGTGGCATAGTATCATGGCCTCCTAACCAAGTACTTCAGAGTTAGAATGGTACCACATTGTGAATTAGAGTCTAAGCTCATGCATAGCATTACATTTTTGTGTCATTGTTTGTTGTGATTAATATGTATTGTGTGCGATGATAATTTCTTAGATGATTTGATGTTATTGTGAAATGTATTGATTTTCCTTGGTTTTGACTTTATAATGTTATGTTTTTCCTAGAAGAATGTTTTTCTAATGATACGGTTTATTTATAATTAATTGCGTGTTCTCCTTACTTACATTATACTATTAACATGATTTCAAAACTCACCTCCTTCGTTGTTTGTGTTTGACTGGCTTGGCCCTGCGTTTGCGAAATCGCAGTTATTACAGGTTAATGAGTCTTGAAGTTCAAATTTGGGAGAAGCCCCGCTCTGATAGGTGATACCGGGAATGAGAGTCATAAGTTGTATTTTTATTTGTTTAATTAGAAACAACTTTTGTATGAATCCTTATAACTAGTAAAATTTTGGAATTAAATTAAGAAATTCTAGTTAAATCAAATTTTATGGAGATTGCACTATTTTGGAGGAAAAAGTTTAAAGTGTTCATTTTGAATTTTGAGGAGTGTGATATCTCAAATTAATTATAAATTTTTTTATTCCCTTGAAAACGTATTTGCTTTACCCACTGCCAATTAAAATTAAAAATTCTATTATAAATTATTTTATATATATATATATATATCTGTGTGTGTGTGTGTGTGTGTGTGTGTGTGTGTGTGAGAGGAAGGATTACAAACAGAGAAGCAGAAAAACGTTTCCTCCCTACCTTGCGTATTTCTTTTTCTTTCTTTCTTGCTTTGTGACCAAGTTTTAGTGATTTTCAAAACCACACTAACACAAACCCTCACTTCTCACATAGATCTAAGCCTCCATTCGAGAAGTGACAGAAGGGAAAGTTACTCCTCTCCACATTACGGTGTTGGTGAGCTAGCTTTTGAAGTGATGACGCGAGCGAGAGTTTTCGCCGTTTTTGATTTCGGTAGCGGAAACGGTTGTAAAAGCGATAACTAAGGTAAGGGCTCCTTCCAAATTTCTAGTTTGCATATAGGGACTCTATATGTGTGATTGATGTATGTGTACAGTGTGATTGCGTGAAAAATCATTTTCAACATGAATATATGTATTTTGAGTAAAAATACGGTTTGAGTTTGAGGTGATCATGTATTCATAACTATTATTATGTGCGGTATGAATTTTATTGAGAAAAAATGTTTTGAGTATGCTCTGTTATAAGTTTTAAAAATCGTTAGTGTTAAATGAGTATTAAAAATGGGGAATCTTTTAATAGCTGCATTTACTTAATGATTGTGGTGAAAAGAGTCAGAGTATGCTCATGCATTTCATAGCCTGTGGTGACCGTGATGGGCCACAGTGGTAGTGGTGACCGCAATGGGCCACGGCATTAAGTGGTCACCGTGATGGACCACGAAGTTAAGTGGTGACCGTGATGGGCCACGGGATGGTTCCATGTGATTAGTTGATCCATCTTATCCTTACGAGGATTTAACTGATGTGGAAGGCCTGTGATAGGATACACTCTAGTAAATCGTGCTAGTCTATGAGTGACTGCACCTCGGTAATTAGTACTAAGGACTGTGATAGACAGTACAATTATGGTTTATGCCCCTCGAGGAGAGTTTTGTTTTGGAAATTCCGGAATCATGTGCATTGGCATATACGCATTGCATTAGGGTGTTTGGCACGCAAGTCATGTTTGTTATACTATGATGATTGTATATAGATACTCGGTTGTTGTTTGTTATCGTGCCGTAAATGCTTTGAGGTGTGAAATTGTGTTGATTAAGTTTCAATGTAATTATGTGTTCATAATTGATGTTATGAATGTTTGATGTGTGATTGAGGTGTGAATTTGTGGAAATTAATTTGGTGTGAATTATGTGTTCATAATTGATATTATGAATGTTTGAAGTGTTATTGATGGACTTTGTATCGTAAGTGTTAAATGTCTTAGAACCATTTTCAAAACTAGAAATCTTCATTTTTCGCAGTTGTATTCGGCTACGACCATGTTGTATTCGAATATGAAAATGCATTTTTTTCTACTGACTTGTCCTGTCTCATATTCGACTACATCCTGTCTTGTATTCGACTACACGTATTCAACTGCATCCTGTCCCGTAGTCAAATACAAATGTGTTGCTTTAGCTACTGACTTAGCACTCGTAGTCAGCTACGACAGTGCTGTATTTGGCTACGACAGTGGAGTTTTGTTAAAAACTTCATTTTTCAACATTGTTTATGCATTTTTTTACATATGAAAACCCTTTCAATGTGTATGTTAAGATGAAAGGTTATCTTGAGCATCTGAAAAGTAAAATTTTTCACTAAATGTTATTTGTTAATTTCGGTTGGTGACCCTTTACAATTATTGTGGAAATTGAGTTTTGTTCTCAGATGATACCGAAGTTCATTCTACCGATTGTTACCCTGACGACGGCAACGTTGTTAGACCTCAATGATCGAGACTCGCCGACTGCTTGGGTATATGACCCCATCTCAAGCCGGGCTACTTATAAGGGGAGGGTAGTGAGGACTAGTCGGAAAGCAGGGGCAATATAACTTGTGGAACTCACTCGCAAAATGATCGATTATCCGACACCTTCTAGATTGGTGCTTGGGATGAGTGGAGGTTGGGAATATGGCAGTGTAGGCGTGGGATGAGTGGATATCTTATATTTGGATATTTTGGATTATTGTTTCAAAAACCTTTTTAGTTTGTTATAAATATGATGTAATTAATTATGACTTTTGTCGTTTGTGTTACGACTTGGTATTTTTATGATTTTGTTTTTGAAAATAAAAAATATACTCGCGCTGTTAAAAATCGGGGTGTTACACAAACATTTACTCTTCTTAGAAAATCTCAAAGTACTAACTTTATTTTTAACACAAGAGTAAGTATTCAAGTTAGCAAACAAATATTTCTTAAGAATCCCAACACATTCTTCAAAAAATTTGTCATGAACCAAATTTATTTTAGAAAGCACAACAACACATTTATCAAGAAAATCATTCAAGTCTTGGCTCATAATTCTTTAATCAATTTTTCTTGCAAGTATCCTTTTGAGAAACCTTTGACCAATCACCTTTAACTTCAATGGATTATGGGCATTCCTCTTTTGGACTCAATTTCTTGCTCTTTGACTCTCAAAGTTTGTTCTACTTCATCTTTCTTTTCTTTAATTTTTACTTTCTCTATCAAGGCTAACTTATTTTTTTTTTCCTATTTCTCTTTCTTTTCTTTGATATTCTCTTTCTCTCTCAAGGCTAGTTTCTCTACTTTTCTTGTCTCTTTTGTATATCTATTTTCAAAAAGATATTTCACATACTCCGGATCCAATACAAAATCTCTAATATATTCGTCATATGATTTACTTTCCTTTTTTTCTCGATCCTCCTTTTTATATTCTTTGTGTCTAAGCCTCATACTTTTTCTCTATTTCTCCTTTCATACATCATTTCCTGCTCACCATAATCTCTATATCTTCTTTCGTTTTCTCTATTTCTCCTTTCATACATCTTTTCCTCCTCATCATAAGTTTCACATCATCTTTCTTTTTATATAAATCTCATCTCATACCTTATTTCCTTCTCATCATAACTTCTATATCTTCTTTATTTCTCAATTTCAAATCTATCTTTATTTAGAGAAGATCTTCCATGATGAGATCTCCTATCTCTTTGATTCACAAACTCTTCTCTCAAGGCATTCATTTGAGTATTCAACACATTTGTAAAGTGACCCATAAGATAAGTAAATCTAGGAGAAATGGGGTTTAGTTCACTTCCACTCATGATTTCAAAAACAACAAAACAACGAGTACCACAATAATCAAGCAAATAACAAGAATAAGTTAAAAAGATAAAAATAAGGCTCTCAGCACTGACTAAGTGATTACACTCAAGAAATGTATCACTCATGTATATCACTCAATGATGGCTTTGTTTTAATGATGTCCACTTTTACCTTTTTTTCATTCAAACTACACTGTGATGCGTCTCACCAAAGTTTAGGATGTGTTCTGATGCAACACAAGAAGGTTGTAGGCAACACCTCAAGACAATTGAAGACTCATGAAAGAAACTATCCTACTCATGATTTAGAGCTTGCTGCTGTAGTTTTTGCATTAAAGATCTGGATGCACTACTTATATGGATTTGCGTTCATAGTGTTCAGTGACCATAAGAGTTTGAAATATTTGTATGATAAGAAGGAATTAAACATGCGTTAGAGAAGATGGATGGAGACTCTCAAGGATTTTGATTTCACATTGCAGTACCACCCTGGGAAGGCCAATGTGGTGGCTGATGCGTTTAGTAGAAGGAGTGCGTAAGTATCTTCAGCAGTAACGGCTAGACAACAACAGTTATGGGAAGAATTTAGAGACCTACACTTGGACGTAGAGTTTGTATCGGTTATTTTGAAATTCAGAATGATTAAGATTTTGAGTGGTCTCCTTGAAGACATTGCAAATTTTCAAGATGACGCATTAGTCCAAGAGAAGTGGAACCTAATAATGCAAGGGAAGACGACTAAGTTTAAGATTGGGTTGGATAATATTTTGAGGTGTAATGGGAGGATTTGTGTACCAGTAGTTGCAGATATGAGGAAAACAATTTTAGAAGAGGCTCATAAGAGCAAATTCATTATCCATCCCGAAGCAACAAATATGTATTAGGACTTAAAGCAGAATTATTGATGGCCATGAATGAAGATGCATGTAGCGAAGTATATATCAACTTGTTTAACTTGTCAGAAAGCGAAAGTCGTACATCAGAGGCCTGCCGAAATGTTACAACCCTTAGATGTACCTGAGTAGAAGTGGGACAACATTTCCATGGACTTTATAACTGGATTGCCAAAAAAAAAGGACAAAGAATGATTCTATTTGGGTGATAGTGGATCGATTAACTTAATTCGCACACTTCTTACTAGTAAAGATTATCTATAAGGTAGCCAAGCTAACAAAGATCTAATTTCTGCGATTGTGAGATTACACGGAGTACCCTCGAGTATCATATCAGACCGTGACATGAAATTCATGTCGCACTTTTGGGAATCGGTGCATGAAGCGTTGGGAACGAAACTAAGATTGAGTTCAGTATACCATCCACAAACGGACGGACAAACTGAGAGAACTGGAAAGTAAACTTAGAGAAGTGGATTGCGTTACCTCCGATACTGTCCAATACTCACGACGTATTTCAGGTGTCGCAAGTTAGGAAATACATTTGGGATCCGTCAAATGTGATCGAACCAGACACAATTCAACTAAAGGATAACTTTTTATTCGAAGTACAACCAGTAAGAATTGAGGACATGAAGACTAAGCGGTTAAGGAACAAAGAAGTTTCGTTGGCCAAAGTGATTTGGAATCTAACTACTGGAGCTAAGACTTGGGAACTGGAAAGTAAGATGAGAGAACAACATCCTGATTTGTTTACCGACGCGTAGTTTCAAGGACGAAACTAATTTTTAGCGGGGTAGTAATGTAAGACTCTAAATTTTCTAAACTCTAATTTTTGCAATTTTGTTGTATTTTGTGTTGAATTACTCAGGATATTACCCAAGTTTTACCTGATGAAATTAAGTACCAAAAATATATTTTGTTTGAGTTAGTAATATGTTTAAAATATATATATATATATATATATATATATATATTGGAGACTCGATTAAAATTATTTATCAGAGAGTAATTTAATTAAGTTACAGGGAATTTATTATCCACAAATTTTTTAAAATGTCACATGTTACCGATAAATTCATCTGTCAATTGAGTTGCGAAGAGAGTAGATATTTTTACAAAGTAAATTGAGAAGTGAGTGATGTGATGCGTGTAAGAGTGATTAGATGATGTAATGATGATTTTAGTAAAATACCTAAATATTTTAATTATAATAATACTTTTGGTAAGTTAAGAAGAAAAAAAAAAACACTTTTCCCTATATCTTTTGAAGTCCACGTCCATTCCTTCCTCTGTTTTCCTATACTTAAATTTTCCTTTTTCCTTTACTTAACAAGTGTTGGTGCTCTAAAGTTTACCAAGTGATTTTGAGATAGATTGAGAGGTCTTTTGGAGAAGTAACTAAGAGGAGAAAGTTAGAGTATGGGATTGTGAAGCTATTAGTGTTCTTGAATAAGTGATTTCCACTTTCCTTCTCCTTTTTCTTATGCGAGAATGAATCACCATGGGAGATTGGTAAAGTTTCAACTTTGTTCTTGAGAAATCAATTGATCTCAATGATTTTTGATGGATTAAAAAAAAGGGGGGGGGGGGTCATGTGTTCTTTTATTTTGGTGTTTGTGTTGGATAGAAATGATAAGATTTTTTTTTGAGTGTTTTTGTTGCAAAATTTCTTGTCCATAAATAAGTGATTTTTCTTCTTGAGTTATTAATCCTTCTTCATGTTTGTGTTGTTGTTGTTATTTTAAAAGAAACGAGAAACATCTATTAATTTTAATTTCATTTTGCTTGTTACTTTCTTTTAAAAATGTGGAATTATAAATGTTAGTAACTTGAATAAAAAAAATTATTAAACAAACCCAAAAAAAAAATTATAATAATAATAATAATAATAATAAATTTTCGGACGTGTTTGAGTTATGTAATGAGTATTTTTCAAATAAATGAGTTTGAATTGAAGTGGAAACTTTACAAGAAAATTTAGAGTTGTTAAAGTTGTGAAAAAGTTCAAATTTTAACTAAGTTAATTAGTTTGAGCAAAAAGTTAGATTATGAAATTAATATGTTTACAGTTAAAAATGTTACTCTTTTAATTACTCTTTGACTGAGTTAAAAGAAGAAGTTTAGAGTACTTTATTAACTCAAATTTGGTGCTCTAATGGTTGAGTGATATAACTTGAAAGCTTGAAAGATAAAAAGATTTGAATTGTCGAGTAGGTGTATGTGTGGATTAGAAAATATTCATTTTTATTTAGTTTTAAATAAATAATGTATCACTTGGTTTTAAAAGTTTGGTGTGTGAAAAATATTTAATTTTGGAATTTATGATGTGGTTGGATAAATTTTGGGGGTGAACAATTTTTTTATAAATCATTATGTTTATGTAGTTAGCTCCTTGAGTCTCGAAAATGAATTGAAACCGTTGACACCGTGTTAGCGGTGGGGAGAACTCTGAAATATTAATGTTGTTGTGGTGATTAAAGAAAAATGATTTTCCTTAGTTTATGCATTTCCAAAAATAGTTGTTATGATTGATGATCAAGAATGTATACATGTGGTTAACAAATCTTTGAACTTGTGTTTAAATGAAAATTAGTGAATTACTTTCAATCTTTAGAAAAGTTTGCATACTTTCAAGTTTATTAAGTAAAGTCTTGAGTTAGAATTTCATTTTTTTAAAGATTCCAGGTTTCATGAATTAAGATTCAAACTTTGTTGAAAAAAAGATTCCAAGAATGAAACTATTTCTAAGAGTTAGAACTATGAAACTAGAAAAAAAATATTAATTGATATATTTTTATTTTTGTGGTTATGTTGTTATGAGGTAAATACTTTGATTGAATACTTAGTCTTTAAAAATATAGTAGATCAAACTTTTAGTTATTTGAAAAAAACATGAGTTGTGGCAAGATTGAGAAAATTTGAGGTTGTGTGATGAATTTTGAGAAATATAATTCAAAACGTTTCGAATGATTGTTAGTGAATTATCTGAAAAATTTGAATGATGTTGATTTCTAAAAATATGTTTTTATATTTTGATAGTGTGTATTGTGAATAATAATACTATTAGTCTTTACTCGTTCTAAACTCTTTTAGTGAAATATACTCTAAGGGGGTTAGGAGTAAGAAAAGGGTTTGTAAGGTAGTTAAAGTCTCAGGGACTAATTTGACTAAGTCAAACACAATTTGATTGAAGGTGTTGGCACAAGCGAGATTTTCATTGGGTTTGATTGTGGTAAGGGCTCCTTTCAAATTTTTAGTTTGCACATAGGGACCTTATATGTGTGATTGATGTGTGAATATGTGATGATTAATATTGACGTGATTATGCATTCACGATTGATAATATGGGTTGCTACATGTTATGAATTTTATTGATGGGAATATGTCTTGAGTATTCTCTATGAAAAGTAAGAAAAATTATTAGTGTGTAATGTGTATTAAAAGGGGAGTCTTTTAATAACTACATTTACATAATGATTGTTGTGAAAGAGTCAAAGTATGCTCATGCATTTCATAGTTAGTAGTGATTGTGATGGGCCACAATGTTTAGTGGTGACAGCGATGGGCCATGGGATGGTTTCATGAGTTGATTGGTCCATCTTATCCTTACGAGGATTTTTAGTCGTGTAGGTCTGTGATAGACTAAACTCTAGTAAATCGTGCTGATCTGTGATAGGTGGCACCTTGGTAATTAGTCCTGGTATGTGAGAGGCGGTATATTTATGATTTACGCCTCTCGAAGAGGGTTTGGAAATTCCGGAATCATGTGCACTGACATATAAGCATTGCATTAGGGTGCTTGGCACACGAGTCATCTTTGTTATGATATGATATATGTATATACATGCTCTATTATTGTTTGTTTTCATGCCATAACGGCTAAGTGTTTATTGTTTGTGTTCATGACATAATTGTTAAATGTTAATTGTTAATTTCAATTGGTGACCCTTTACATTATTGTGGAAATTGGGCTTTGCCCTTAGATGATACTTGAATCCGTCTACCGACTGTTACCCTGACGACAGAAACTTCGTTAGACTTCCCTAATTGGCACTCGCCGGCTTCTTGGGCATAAGACCCCATCTTAAGTAGGGTTACATATACGGGTCGAGTCAGAGCTCCCACTTTTGGTGAATGATCCTCTACCGAATGTCTCTGAGGTAGTGAGCTGTTTTGAGATTCTTGCGCCACCGAAGCCACCTATCTCGTCGGTGGACCCGACCTCTGAGGAGACTAATTCCTCTATGCCTGAAGAGGAGGAGGAATTAACTTCGAGTAGAGATACTGCGTCAAAAGGAACTTGTGCAGTGTGTGGAGGTCACCCTTGTTACTGTAGTTGTTAGTGGATGATCATATTAGTTTTTTGTTGTATAAGGCCTTAACAGCTCGAAGTCATAATATTAGACAACCAAATTCCTTTGAAATAAACGTAAATAAGTTTAGTAATAAATGTCAATATAGTCCCAACCCCATGTCACTATCAGAGCGGAAATTCCCAAAATAAAAAGACGTTAACAAAAGGCATATAATAAAAGTTTTCAAGATAAGACGACTTCCGACACTTAGAGAGTATTAGTCATCACTTGAAGCTTGTCCGCGTCCATCGCAAATGCCAAACACAAACAACGAATGGTGAGTTTCGAAATCATGTAACATCATAAGATAAACACGAGAACACACAAGTAGTAAAATTAGCACAAGCATGAGAAATATTCAAGAACATAATATCAAAGGTTAATCCAAATCAATCACAAAAAAACAATTACAAGGATGAAATGTTATGCATGTCCTATACTCTATACTTCTTCATCATTTGGTACCATTCTACTTTGAAGTACTTGGTTTAGGAGGCCTGATACTATGTCATTCATGAATGGCCAAGTCCTCATAGATCCCCTCAACTCAACCCGAGACACATACGCGATGGTCGGGGTACTCTTGTGTTGCAAGGTAGCTCCCGACCTTAGGGAATAACCCACTAATCCACTTACGTATTCCCCACCAGAGATGCCCGCAAGGTCTATCAGTCTTACCTTACAGTTCGACTGCAGCCCTCCACGATCAGGGTCATTTGGTTGTACTTCCCGGAAATCACTGGGTTTGTCAGACCCTCCCTATCTGGTGACAAAATAATCTTCACTTCACAAGTCTCTAACATCTAGTTCATACTTATTCGATGATCACAACTCGACAATTCTCAATTTTAATTCACAATATTCATCAAATTTACGTCTACGTAAATATCAATCATTCCACAATAATCATCAAAGTTTAAATCATTATATATATCAGTCAAGCTCAATCAAATCCCAACATTTGGACCACACCATTCACAATGAACAGTCTAATTCTATCAATCATAAAATAGGAAACCAAACTAGTGGTGCATTCAAGTAAACATGAGCAATCAAATACACATCATACCTACAATAACAACTAGCATAGGATTTCATAAAATCACATATCATGCAATCTTGACATAAATTAATTCACATCACTTCTGTATGTTTCTAAATCATATTTTAGTACTCACTGTTACCATTCATATGTTATTAATTAATTATTATTACTCAATGGGGCTCGACTGTACGTAGTAAGCCCCGGTTGAATCTTTGGAAATTTCGGCATTCCCGTTCATCCCACGTTATATTATACTCATGAAATCGAATCTTCACTAGATATAACAATCTTTACGGCCACAATGAATTCAAACAGCTTAACAGGTTCACATCTTCTTCTTTGTCCACGCAACGACCAATAACCAATAAAAGCTAAATAAATATGCAATGACAAAGTCATATAAATCAATTATTACCTATTTGCGATATATAATCTAAAACGTATTTTATAATTATATATATATATATATATATATATATATATATATATATATATATATATATATATATATATATATATATATACACCGATATAAATCAAATTATATGATTAAAATCAATAATAGTTATAACATTTTAGTTTTAAAAAAAATAATAACGATATAGCCTAAATAGAGTTAGAACTTTAAAACACTATTTTATGTTTAAATATTTAAAATTAGAGTATTAAAATATTAAATAATTAGGATAGTATAAATTAAACATAAATAAGTGTATTATGATTAAAATAGAACTAACCTTATCAAACAAATAACACAATTGGTTATTAAACTGAAGCATAGTTTATTTCAAAATATAAAACTAAATTTTTAATTTAATTGGAAAACATTTTTACTTTTGTTTTTAACATAATTTGAATTTTAAAAAATATTATACAATCGTATCTATTTATCCAAAGTAGAGATATAAATATATATAACAACAGTATTAGTTAAACAAGATGAATTTCTTTTATTAATCGGACTGAAACTTTTGAGATAAACAAGATTTATCAAATAAAAAACAAATATTAATCACAATATTTAACACACACAATTTGTAATTAGGTGTATATATATATATATTTTTTAATTTATTAAATTCAATGGAGTTTGTTGACACCTAATTTTGTCCGCTTTTTATTTATTTATTTATTTATCTATTTATTCATTTTTACTTTTTATTAAAAAAAAAGTGAAATAATAATAATAATTATAAATGTATAGAAATATAAAAATAAAAAATAAATAATTAGGGCTTTAAACTTTAGACAATCACATATGTTCCCAGTTCTTGTTTGCCTCTAATTCCTGTTCAGACTCTTTTCTAAAAAAAAATAATAAAAAATATAAAAAATAATAAAAATAATAACAAATAAATAAAGGTACATAATTGAATGAAAGAAACAGAAAAGAAATGGATTGATGGTCATAAAAATCGGTATAATGAGGATCAATTGAATGGATTGATGGTCATAAAAATCGGTATAATGATTGTTGGAACCAAGTTGGTTTTACATTTAGAGTTTTGATGTTAACAAAAGTATTTTATGAGAACAATATATTTGACTTCAAAGAATATATTTGACTTCAAAGAGTATGAAAGAAGATTCATGTTTTTGATGAAAATCTAAAATAAGATTTGATTCAAATTTATAATTGAAGAAAATCTTTGACCAAGTTGAAAAGAAAATATGGTCAAGATTTGAAGAAGATTTGAAGAATATTTGATCAACATTTAATTGAATATTTGAAGAATATTTGATCTAAATTTGAAGAATATTTGATCAAAATTTTAATGAAAATTTGATCAATATTTAATGAAGATTTGAAGAATATTTGATTTGAAGAATTTACAAAGTCAATCTACACAAACTCAATTTACAAGATACAATTCATAATTAAATAAGGACTAAATTGAAGCCAAAATTTTCACTATAAATAGGCACTCAAGACTGAAGGAGAAAAGCATCGAAAAGCAAAAAAGAGTAACTCAAGCTCAAAGTTCTCGATTCATCTTTGAGTTCAAAGAGAGAAACAATTTTTCAGGTTAGAAATATTTTTTGAGTGTTCTTTTCTTATAGTGTAAGAGTTATTATTATTCATCTTTGTTAGAAGCAACTACTCAAGTTTCAATCTCTTGAATCCAACCCAATAGTGGTTTAGTTCCTTCTTCAATCTGGGGTTGTCAGGTTGTTAGGAGAAGACTTGGCTTGTAGGGTCAAGGTGGTTAGTTCCTCAAAAGTCTGGGGTTGTCAGGCTGTTTGGGAAGACTGGCTTGGAGGGTCAGGTGCTTTGTAATTCAAGGTATTTGAATTAGTGGATTAAAGCCTTCTGAATGAGGGGACTGGATGTAGCCAAGTTAATGGTGAACCAAGATAAAGCTATGTGTCAAATCATTTATGCTTTCGTTGTTTGCTGCTTCTGAATCCGTTTGCTTTTACTCCAAGTAAGTCACCAAAACCAAACTAATTTTTTAATTATTTATAAATTATCATAAAGTTATCAACTTTGTGCAAACATAATTCAACCCCCCTTCTCGTGTTCACACCTTCAATTGGCATCTGAGCACGGTCTCAAGGCTGAGCACTTTACAGTGTTTGAGAAAAAATCCAAGGGTTCAATATGTCTGGATTCAGTGAAGAAGTTGTTGGAGGAAATATCAATAGACCACCTCTGTTTGATGGAGAACTCTTTGAGTATTGGAAAGACATGCTGAGAAGTTTCTATATTTCACAAGATCCTGAACTTTGGGACTTTGTGGAAGATGGTTATATTGCTCCAAAGAATACTGATGGTGTTGAAATTCCAGAAAGGAGATGAATGCTGATCAGAAGAAGATGTACAAGATGCATCATAAGTCCAGAACATTCATGATAAATGCAATCACCTTCAAGGAGTTTGACAAGTGCACCAACAAAGAGACAGCAAAGAGTATTTATGATAGTCTGATTCTGACCTATGAAGGAAGCAAGCAAGTTCAAGAAGCAAAGGCCAACCTCCTAGTCAAAAAGTATGAGTTGTTCAAGATGGAAGAAGATGAAGACATTGAAACAATGTTTTCCAGATTCCAGACCCTAGTCTCAGGATTAAAGGTACTTGAGAAGAGTTATACTACTGCTGATCATGTGAAGAAAATTCTTAGGAGTCTGACAAGCAAGTGGAGACCTAAGATCACTGTCATTCAAAAAGCAAAGGATCTGAATACTCTTAAGCTGAAAGAATTAATCAGCTCTCTCAGATCACATGAAATTTAGCTTGTAGAGGATGAACCCAAGAAGAAGCAACCAACCGTGGCTTTCAAATCCAAGCAGAAGAATGTTCTAAAGGCAACATCAGAATCAGAGGATGATGATTCAGATGATCAGAATGAAGACTTAGAGGAAGAGGAACTGGCGTTTATATGCAGAAAAGTTACCAACACTACCTCTGGATCCAACACAGATTCTAACTCTGAAAGTGAATCAACAGATGAAGAAACTGAGGTATTTTCTGAATTTACTCGATCTTATTTAATTACTTCTATAAATGATTTTTTAAATATTAATCACAAATTGTCTTTAAAACTTCAGAAAGACAATACAAATCTAATTTGAAAATGTTAATGTTTTAAAGAATCAAAGTACTGAATTTAAAACATAAAATACAAATCTGAAAACTGATATTACTGAACTTAAAATAGACAATGCAAATCTGAAAACTGATATTACTGAACTTAAGACAGATAATGCAACTCTGAAAACTGATATTATTAAACTTAAAACAGAAAATGCAAATCTGAAAATTGATATTGTTGAACATAAGGCTGAAAAATCTAACTCTTAAAAGTAATTATAGTTCAACATCAATTGAAAATACCACATGTAACTCTGATAAGCATGAAGAAGTATTTCAAGATTTTATTGATAATGGTATGGAAAGAAGCAAGTATGCATCTATGATTTTATGGGGTTAGTAGGAATGGTAAAAAAGGAATAGAATTTCAAGAAAAAGTAATTGAATCTAAGTTTATTCGCTATGATGATTTATGTACTATTTGCTATAAGAAAGGTCACATTAAAATATCTTGTCCTATGATAACCACATGGAAAGACAAGAAATCTTTAAGATCTAACAAACCAGGACCCAACCAAATTTGGGTACCAAAAGATAAAATTGTTTATGTTGCAGATGTTCTAAGCAATCAAATTGAAACACCAGTCATGGTGCTTATTCAATGGATGCTTGCAATATATGCAGGCAAAAAGGTCTATGTTCCAAGCTCTACCAAATAGAAGCCAACTGACTCAATTGGAAGAAGGACTGGTCAACACAATACTTATCAGAACCAGAACCATATGATGAACCAGAAATATCTGGAGTATCAACAAACTCAAAATTGGCAGAGAAATCACACATATCAACAGAACTGGAACTACCATAAGAATCAAAATTACCATCAAAGAAACCCGATACATCAGCAGAAACATAAGTGGCAAATTAAAAGTTAGAATCAGGAGACTTCTTTGAACACGCCAATCAAATTCATAAAGACTACAAACCTTTATGGGAATTCAAATTCCTTCATCTAGACTCTCTAATTAGAGAATATGCAAACTCATAATCTGAAAACCAGAAAAGAAAAACTAAAAGGGTTTTCATAGTGAAACTGAAATTGTTAACATATAGGTGATATCTTTCTTTAAATTTAATTATTGTCTGATATTATGTTTACTGTGATAACAAGAAGCTTGATCATAAAAATCAAAGCTAGATAAGTATTTTGCAGGTTCTCAAGAATTTAAGAGGAATGATGTTTGGGATCTAGTACCTAGACCAAAGAAGAACATTAACGGAACCAAGTGGGTTTTCAGAAACCAGTGAAGTGGTCAGGAACAAGGCAACACTTGTCCCACAAGGCTACAGTCAGAAAAAGGGCATTGATTACACTGAGATATTTGCTCTAGTGGCCAAGTTAGAAGTTATTCATATCCTACTTTCTTTTGCTACAAATAATAACATTACATTATCTGAAATGGATGTTAAAAGTGCTTTTCTAAATGGTTATATAAGTGAAGAAGTCTATGTTAAACAACCCCCAGGTTTTGAAAGTTCAGAATTTCCAAATCATGTTTTTAAACTTAGGAAATCCTTGTATGGTCTAAAACAAGCACCTAGTGCATGGTATGATAGACTTAGTAACTTCTTGTTTAAAAATAACTTTGAAAGAGGACATGTTGAAAATACACTCTTTAGATGACATTCTTATTATTCAAATTTATGTTGATGACATTATTTTTCGATCTACTAATGGCACTCTTTGCCAAGAATTTTCTAAATTGATGCAACTTGAATTTCAATTGAGTATGATGGGAGAACTTAAGTTCCTCTTAGGGATACAAATTCAACAAAGTCAAAAAGGTACATACATTCATTAATCTAAATATACAAAAGAGCTTCTTAGGAAGTTTAAGATGAGTAATTGCAAACCTATGGTTACACCATTGCACCCGACTTCACCTTACCGCTTCCAGACCTGACATCATGTTTAGTGTATGTGTATGTGCAAGATTTCATGTTGACCCTAGGGAATCACATTTAACTGCTGTTAAGAGAATCCTTAGATACCAAAAAGGCATTACCATCCTTACCTTGTTCTACAAGAAATCTCCTAAGTACAAACTTAGTGGATACTGTGATTCTGATTATGCTGGAGATAAACTTGAGAGAAAGAGCACCAGTGGCAACTGCACATTTTTAGGTGACAACTTAATATCTTGGTCAAGTAAGAGACAAAACACCATTGCAATGTCAACATCAGAGGTTGAGTACATTTTAGCAGCTGGCTGCAGCTCTCAACTACTTTTGATGAAACACCAACTGGAAGACTACAACATCATAGAATCCAACATTCCCATCTATTTCGATAACAATTATGCCATTTGTCTAGCCAAAAACCGTATCTTACACATAGAGATCAAACACCACTTCATTAGGGACTTTGTTCAAAAAGGGGTACTAAATATTCAATTTGTAGACATTGGACACCAATGGGCTGACATATTCACCAAACCACTACCTGAAGATAGGTTTAACTTCATCAAGAAAAACCTAAACCTTACCTTCATACCTGACTGATGTTATGATCACTTCAAAGTAGTTTAGTTTTACACTAGTTATTATATTTTTTTTATATTATGTTATATTTAATTTATTCAAAAAAAAAAGCAAAACAAAAATAGAAGAAGAAAAAACAAAAAGAAGAAAAGAATCGTAAATCTCATGTACATACGAAAAATCTACCCTATGTCATGTTCACTTCTACCTTCTAGTATATCCAAGTTTTTTTCTCACACTCCTCATCGTCATTTTTTGTTTTTTGCATCATATTCATCATCATGGTTACTTTTCAAAAAAAAAAAAAATCAATATCATATCATCTTGAAAACCATAAAAATTAAGGCTTGTTGTGAATAACTTTAACCACAGGAAACATGGGATCAAATGGTGGCTCAAACATTACTCCGTTAAGAAAGACCTTGCCATTGAGAGTTCTCAAACCAGATGTAAGCAACCTTAAGAATCTTGCTCGGAAGTTGAAAAAAGTAGAACGTGTAATCTTTATGGGGAAGTTTGGAAAAATTATGGATTTACTTGAAGTTAATGTGCAAGTGGATGCTCTTATAACGTTGCCCCAATTTTATGACCCTCCTTTTAGGTGTTTCACCTTTAAGGACTTTCAGTTGGCCCCGACGTTGGAGGAGTTTGAACGAATAATGGGATATCCGATGAAGGGGAGCAAACCTTATCAGTACATGGAACACTACCCTTCATTGAAAACAATTGTTGAAACACTTGATATCCCTATAAAGGAAATAGAAGACAATAGAACCAGCAAAGATAATTTGATCGGATTCCCAATAAAATATCTTGAAGAGAAAGCAGTAAACTTAGCGAAAGATGGAAAATGGGACACTTTCATGGATGTGCTCGCCTTAATTATATATGGAATTGTTTTATTTCCAAGTGTTAATGACTTTGTAGATTTTACGGTGGTAGACGTCTTTTTGGCCTACAAGCATAGAGGGGAGAACCCAGTATCGGCGGTTCTGGCTGACATTTACTGCACGCTCGACTTCCGTCATGAGAAAGAGGGGGGCCTAATCAATTGCTGCTCGCCAATACTATATCTTTGGTTTTTCAAACATATTTTCCAAGACATACATCAGTTAAGAACAAAGAGCAAAAAGGAATGGGCCAACTTTCTAGCGAATCTCAACAAAAGAACGATCCAATTGTACTCCTGGAGTCAAGATATAAATGAAGTGATTTGTAGATGCGGTGTCTTTGTCGATGTTCCCCTCATGGGAACTAAAGGGTGTATAAATTATAGTCCCTATGCATCATTGAGACAACAGGGTTATCCTATGACGAAACCTCCAATGATGGATGTAACAAAATCTTTTCTCATTCGTGGACGAGACATTTGTGATGCTGGCCTGCTGAGAAAAATACATAAGTATTAGGGAGATGTCATTAGAAGAGGTCAAGAATTAGGGCCTAGAAGTTGTGGTATAGGAGAGGAATATCATAATTGGGTAAAAAGAGGGCATTAGAGATCAAGTTGCCTTTTCACAGCAACACAGTTGCCCCCGAAGTAGTAACAACAGAATCCTTTTTCAGTGCTGAAGATTTAGAGGCTGACTTAGCTCTAAAAGGACAAGAAATTGAGAAATTACAACAAGAATTGGAGAGGGCTCACAAGGCTTATAGAGATATGGAGTATAAGAATACCCAACAATCCCTTATCCTTGAGAAAGTATAGAAAAGAGCAAGAGAGGAAGAAGAAAGCAAGAATAGAACTCGAATCTGTTTGCGGGGTGCGAATGAAGAGTTGAGACTCAGACGTCAAGAAAGGGATGATACATTGATTGAAAGTCTCAAGCTTAAAGAGTTGCTAAAGAAATCTGGGGAAAAACATGAAGTCATCCGTCGACAAGAAGCAAATCTAAAGCACCAAATAGAGGGGGTAAAAGGGGAATGTGAAAGCAAGATCATGGTAGAAAGGCAATGTCAAGAAGAGATCGTTGAGGCATACCGAGTTGAACTTGCAAGAAAAGAAGACGAGATGGATACACAAAAAGACACTATCGAAAGACTTGTTCAAGAAGGAATTTTTGGATGGACCGGTTCTCCAAACTAGTTTATTTAACCAATTCTGCTATTAGAGATATTCCACTGTTATTAAGAGATGTGGATGGGATGGTTAGTCCTCTCTCTACCCCGCAAGAGATCTCCGTTTTTATTGGACATTGTAAAAGTTTAATTGAGCAAATGAAAAAAATGATTGCTCATTAAATTTTCAAATTCCGTGTATATGTTACTACTTTTGTTTTGTTAAGTTTTGCTTGTTTTCTCATTTGTGGTAAAACTTGTATTTTGTTTTTTCTCAATGAATTAAATTTGGCTCCACTTTTGATCTCATGGTTCTTTCTTTATTATTGGTTAAGATATTCACAAACAAGCAATAAATAGGTCTTTAACATTCATGCATCATTACATTTTCATACATCACATTGCATACTCATGTCATATTTTTTCACAGAAAAAATAACACAACAAATAAAAAAACTGGTGCTACGACACCGTTATCGGACACGATCCAAGTCAAAAATTATGGATGAGCTAGAGCAAACAGAAATAAGAGAAGACGTGAACCAGCTCAAAGGGCAAATGACCAAGATCTTGGAGATTCTACAAGCACTTGGAAATAGAAATGATGGAAATCCTTTGGTAGACGAGGGGACGCCCCAAAACACTCTTGTTCACCCAACGGGCAACGCTCCAAACCTTCACACTAATTATCAAGAAGGGAAGGCACAACAATTTCCACCTTATGGTCTGCCGCCAGGTTATACCCCACTCATAGACACTCATCTCCCCAACAATAATCCGCTGGTTGTGGCTACATATCCACAACATAGTACTGGCGAGTTCCCTCAAGTGCAACCTTCACCCCTTACTTTGGGATTTCCTGGCTCTTCGTCGCAAGGAAAAACTACTGAAGCTACGCCGATGATGTTCAACATACCTCATGAACCTCGACCACTCGAGAGCAATCAATCCCAAGAAAAATGGCAAGCCTTGGAAGAACGCTTGAGAGTTATCGAAGGGGGAAACAATTATGGATTTGATGCTTCATACATATGCCTCGTTTCTGATGTTATAATACCTCCAAAATTTAAGTTGCCTAAATTCGACAAATACAAGGGAACTACATGCCCCAAGAACCATCTTATTATGTATTGTCGAAAAATGGGTTTTTTGCGCCCATGACGAAAAACTGCTAATCCACTTCTTTCAAGATAGTTTGACAAGAGCTTCCCTGACTTGGTATATGAACCTTGAGCGAGCTCATATCAGCTCTTGGAAAGATTTTGTGATGCCTTTTTGAAACAATACAAATATAATCTTGACATGGCTCCTGATAGAATGCAGCTGCAAAATATGACAAAACGAGACAATGAAACATTCAAGGAATATGCCCAACGATGGAGAGAGCTAACTTCCCAGGTTGAACCCCCTATCAGAAAAAGAAATGGTGACCATGTTCATAAACACTCTTCAACCTCCGTTTTATGACAAAATGATAGGAAGCGTCTCGTCAAATTTTTCAGATCTCGTCATCATAGGCGAAAGAGTAGAAATGGGATTGAAAAGCAAAAAGATTGCTTTTGGCTATCCCGGATTGAATAATACAAAGAAGCCGCCCATAGGTGCGAATAAGAAAAACTAGGGAGAAAGCCATTTTGTGGCGTCAAACCCAACTAGTCCTTCTTTTGTGCATCCCCCCTACGCCGCTGCAACCTCACAAACCTCAAGTAACCTAAGTCAAAACTTAAAAAGAATCAAGATTCCTATGAAAATCGAGGAACAAACTATTGTGGGAGGGTGTTCGTACATTTTGACCCAATCCCTATGACTTATGCATAATTATTACAGCATCTAGTTAGCAATTCTATTGTTGCACTATGTCCAGGGAAACCTATAGAACCGCCCTACCCCAAAGGATATGACTCGAACGCGGCATGCGATTACCACTCTGGGGTTGTAGGACACTCTACGGAAAATTGCCTAGCTTTAAAATTTAAGGTGCACGATTTGCTTAAAGCTGGATGGTTGAATTTCAAAGAAAATGAGCCTAGCGTGAAAAACAATCCCCTATTTGTCCATGGTGGACCAATATCAAAGAAAATCAGCAATTATTGAGGGAGGTCGAGAGAATTAAGACCCCGATGGGACTAATTTTCTCTGAGTTATGCAAATTTGGGTTAATCCAATGAAACGCTGATGGGAAAGCTAGATGCAATTTCCACCTCAATGAAGATCATTCCATGGAAGAATGCAATGAGTTCAAAAAAGAACTTCAAAAATTGATAAACACAAGCATCGTTCAAATAGGTCGTTGGGAAAAAGATGATGATATGATCGCAACCTAATCAGAAGAAAAACTTGGCATAACCATCCCAAAGCCATTAGTCATTCACTTCACTAAGGAGGAAACTATGAATGCCCCCAGTGATCTGAGGACCTTAATTGTTCGGATACCAAGCCCTTTTCCATATAAAGACAATAAAGCGGTACCTTGGAACTATAATGTAGAGGTACATCTGGCTGAACAGAAGAATGAAGATGCTTCTAGCTCAAAAACCACTGTTGTCACGAACGTTTCAGGGATAGGAAGGATGACTAGAAGTGGTCGGATATACTCCCCAAAAACATCACAGAGAGAAATAATAGTGGCGTCTGAGAAGGCATACAAAGATAAAGGGAAAAGGAAAGTAATTGTAACACAAGAAATTGAAAAGGAGAAAGGAGAAAATGAGAAACAGGTTTCTAATGATGAAGCTCGTGAGTTTCTCAAAATCATCCAACAGAGTGAATACAAAATAGTCGACCAGCTCAACCATACTCCTACAAGGATTTCATTATTGTCCCTACTGATGAATTCTGAGTCCCACCGGAAGCTATTGATGAAAATACTAAACGATGCCCATGTCACTCATGACATCACCTTGGACAAATTTGGAGGCATCATAAATAACATCACTGCCAACAACCACCTAACCTTCAAAGATGATGAGCTTCCGGCCGAAGGGAGAGGGCATAATAAAGCACTACACATATCAGTAATGTGTCTCGACCATAAAATATCGAGAGTCCTCATTGACAATGGCTCCTCGCTGAATGTCATATCAAAATCGACATTAGCAAAACTAACTTGTGATGGTACATATATGAGACCAAGCCCCATGGTTGTTAGAGCTTTCGATGGGAGTCGCAGAAAAGTAATGGGAGAAATCGAACTCCCAGTTCAAATAGGCCCCGTCACATTTGAACTCACATTTCACGTGATGGACATTGTACCCGCCTATAGTTGCTTGTTGGGAAGGCCATGGATCCATTCTGTCGGCGTAATGCCATCAACCTTACATCAAAAGCTGAAGTATATGGTAAATGATCAATTGGTAATCGTGTCAGGAGAAGAAGACTTGTTGGTGAGTAAGTTGTCCACCACACCTTATGTTGAGACGACAGAAGAAGCTCTAGCGATCGCCTTCCAAACACTAGAAATCGTGGACACCGCTTACGTCGAGACGACACCTATAGAACCACATATTTCAAACACTGCTATTATGGTGGCTAAGTTCATGTTGAACAGAGGACACCATCCATGGCATGGGTTGGGGAAGAATGAAGAAGGGCTCAAAGAACTGGTGGAACTTCCTGAGAATAGAGATAAGTGGGGTTTAGGCTACAAACCCACCAAGGCTGAAAAACGAAGATTGGTCAAAAAAAAAAGAGATTAGCACGGATCGAGAATTGAGAGCCTAGAACCGAAAGGATTCCCATCTGTGACATCCAACAGAGTTTCCAAAGTGCAAGACCAACAAGTGAGATTCATATTGCAGCAGCTGGAGATGACATTTCCGTTGATGAAGCTGATTGGATTCGTCCGTGTGGTGTAGGAGCAGAAATAAAGAATTAGAAATTAGTCAAGTTGCCTATAATATTTAATGCAATTCTCATGTAATTCTAAAAGTATTATTACTCTTACTAAGACCTTAGGATACTTCAATATATTTAGGATGAACACAATTTTGTTTTCCCAATACTTTGAATTTCAATAAATGCATTCCCATTTTATTTTCTTATTGTTCTTTCTTACCGTTCTCATATTTTAACATTCATTCGCCAAAATTGTTCTTTTTTTTTCTTTTCTTTTTTTTTCTTCCCCTTATCCTAGCCTTGAATCCTACAGATTTGGGAATAGTCCATTCATAGATGACTGTACTAAGATCTCGTCGCATAATTTTGACAATCTTGTTAGTCAAATAGAAAAAGATAACGAAAAAGACTATGAACCTCCTCTAGAGTTGTTAAGAGTGGTAGAACGGGAAGCCAAGGGTATCATGCCCTATGAGGAACTGACAGAAATGGTTAATCTAGGGACATAAGAAATAAAGAAAGAAATTAAAGTCAGCACCATCTTAAAGAAAGAAGTGTATCGTGAACTAATCCAATTCCTACATGAATAGAAAGATGTTTTTGCCTGGTCATATCAGGATATGCCTGGATTGGATACTAGCATAGTGGAGCATAAATTGTCCTTAAAACTCGATTTTTCTCCGGTCAAACAAAAATTAAGGCGAATGAAGCCCGACATGTCATTAAAAATAACGGAAGAAGTAAAAAAACAATTTGACGCAGGATTCCTGGCTATGGCAAATTATCCCCAATGGATAGCCAATATCGTACCGGTGCCGAAAAAGGATGGCAAAGTTCGAATGTGTGTCGACTATAGGGACCTTAACAAAGCTAGTCCTAAAGATGATTTTCCATTACCTCACATCGATATTCTGGTTGACAATACGGCTCACCATTCACTCTTTTCTTTTATGGATGGTTTCTCTTGGTATAATCAAATTAAGATGGCAACTTAAGATATGGAAAAAACGACTTTCATCACCCCTTGGGGAACATTTTGTTACAAAGTAATGCCTTTTGGTCTGAAGAATATTGGGGCGACCTACCAAAGAGCTATGGTAACCCTGTTCCATGAGATGATACATAAGGAGGTAGAAGTTTATGTAGACGACATGATTTCTAAGTCACAAACAGAAGAGAAACATGTTATTGATCTAAAGAAACTCTTTGAAAGACATAGAAAGTTTAAGATAAAGCTTAATCCTTCCAAATGCATTTTTGGCGTGAGGTCGGGAAAATTATTGGGATTTGTGGTTAGTCAAAAAGGAATAGAGGTTGACCCCGATAAGATTCGGGCTATTTCAGAAATGCCTCCCCCGAGTACCGAAAGAGAAGTTCGCAGTTTTCTTAGGAGACTAAATTATATTTCAAGATTTATATCACAACTAACTGCCACTTGTGAACCGATCTTTAAACTTTTACGGAAAAATCAAACAATTGTGTTGAACGAATAATGTCAAAACGCATTTGAAAAAATCCGACAGTATTTGCAAAAGCCTCTAATTCTAGTCCCCCCAGTTCTGGATCGACCCTTGATTATGTATCTTACAGTTCTCGTCGGGGCCATGGGATGCGTGTTGGGGCAACACGATGAAACAGGAAAAAAGGAGCATGCCATTTATTATCTAAGTAAAAAATTTACAGAGGTTGAAACAAGATATACAATGTTAGAACGTACTTGTTGTGCCTTAGCCTGGGCAGCCCACCGCTTGAGGCAATACATGCTTTGCCACACGACTTACTTGATATCCAAAATGGATCCAATCAAGTATATTTTTGAAAAGCCTGCTCTCACAAGGAGAATTGCTCGCTGGCAGGTGATGTTATCAGAATATGATATTACCTATGTTACACAAAAAGCCATCAAAGGGAGTGCCTTAGCAGATTATCTAGCTAATCAACCTGTGGATGATTATAAGTCAATGCAATGCGAATTCCCAAACGAAAGCATCATCGTTATGTTTGAAGAATGCGATAATGGAAAATGGACCTTGTTGTTCGATGGGGCCTCAAACATAATGGGGGATGGGATTGGGGTTGTCTTAACATCTCCCAAAAAACAGTTCAAACCTATCACAGCGCGCTTGTGTTTTGATTGTACCAATAATATGGCAGAATATGAAGCTTGTGCCATGGGAATTTTGGCGGCTTTGGAATCAAAAGCGAAAGTGTTGTAAGTGTATGGAGATTCAGCTCTAGTCATTAATCAGCTTAACCAAGAATGGGAAACTCGAGATAAGAAGCTAATACCTTATTTTACCTACATAAAAGAATTGTCTTTACAATTTGAAAAAATCACCTTTCACCATGTCCCTCGAGAAAACAACCAATTGGCTGATGCTTTGGCTACTTTATCCTCGATGTTCCAAATAAGTGGAAACGATGAAATCCCATCCATTAAATTAGAGAATCGAGATCATCCTACCTACTGCCACTTAATGGAAGAAGAAACTGACGGGAAACCGTGGTATCACGACATCAAACATTATCCTATAAATAGAGAATATCCTCCCGAAATATCGGAGAATGAGAAAAGAACTCTGAGACGGTTAGCCGCGAGCTTTTTTGTGAACGAAAATATTTTGTATAAGAGGAATCATGATATGGTACTCCTTAGATGCATTGATGTCAATGAGGCGAAAGAAATTCTACAAGATGTCCACGATGGCTCTTATGGGATCCATATGAACGGACACGTCGTGTCTAGAAAGATTCTTCGGGCCGGGTATTACTGGCTCACCCTAGAACAAGATTGTTTTAATTATGTAAAGAAATGCCATAAGTTCAAATATATGCTGATAATATCCACGCCCCACCAATGCCCCTGAACACCCTTTCAGCGCCCTGGCCGTTCTCAATGTGGGGCATAGACGTCATCAGAATGATTGAACTGAAAGCATCAAATGGACATCGCTTCATCTTGGTGGCAATCGATTACTTTACCAAATGGGTAGAGGTTGTTTCGTACGCCAATGTAACCATAAATGTGGTAGTCAAATTCATAAAAAAGGAGTTAATATGTCGTTATGGCCTACCAAGCAAGATCATTACCGACAATGCCACAAATCTGAATAACAAAATGATGGATGAATTATGTGCCACCTTTAAAATTCAACACCACAACTCGTCCCCGTATAGACCAAAAAGGAATGGTGCAGTTGAAGCAGCAAATAAAAACATCAAAAAGATTATTCAGAAAATGGTTGTAACATACAAAGATTGGCATGAGATGTTGCCGTTTGCGCTACACGGGTATCGCACTTCAATACACGCTTCAACTAGGGCAACCCCTTTTTCCCTAGTATATGGGATGGAGGTTGTGCTACCCATTGAAGTAGAAATCCTCTCACTAAGAGTATTAATGGAAGCCAAACTAGAGGAGTCGGAATGGGTACAAACTCGTTTCGATCAATTGAATTTAATTGAAGAAAAAAGGTTGGCGGCCTTATGCCATGGGCAATTATATCAAAAAAGATTGAAAAGAGCGTACGGGAAAGAGGTACGTCCTTGAGAAATCCGGGAGGGAGACTTGGGGCTAAAAAAGATCTTACCCATTCAAAAGGATTATCGTGGGAAATGAACCCCTAACTATGAGGGCCCATACGTCGTGAAGAAAGCTTTCTTAGGTGGAGCTTTGATCCTCGCGAATATGGATGGAAATGATTTAGTCCTCCCTGTAAACTCAGATGCCGTAAAAAAAGTATCATACTTAAATAATGAATACCCGGTAGGTTGAAAACCTGAAAGGGCGACCTAGAAAAATATTAGGATACAAAAAAGAATACCCGCTAGGTTGAAAACCTGAAAAGGCGAGCTAGGCTAAAATTAGAGTACAAAAAAATAATAATGAATACCTGCTAGGTTGAAAACCTGAAAAGGCGACCTAGGCAAAAATTAGGGTACAAAATAATAATAATAAATACCCGCTAGGTTGAAAGCCTGAAAGGGCGACCTAGGCAAAAATTAGGGTACAAAAAAATATTCGTTAAGTTAAAAACCTGAAAGGCCAACCTAGGCAAAATTAGGGTACAAAAAAAAAAATATATATATATATATATATATATATATATATATATATATATATATTGAGTTATTAACAAATCCTTGTTGTTTTTGTTGTGGTTGTTGTTGTTGATTTTGTTAGTAATGGTAAAAAAAAATTGATTTATGATGTGTTTGAGTTACGTAATGAGTTATTTTCAAATAAATGAGTTTGAACTAAAGTTGAAATTTTACAAAAAAAAATTTAGAGTTGTTAAAATTGTGAAAAAGTTCAAATTTTAACTAAGTTAAAGAGTTTGAGCAAAAAGTTAGATTGAAATTAAAATGGTTAGAGTTTAAAATGTTTTAATTACTCTTTGACTGAGTTTAAAAAGAAAACGTTTAGAGTATTTTATTAACTCAAAATTTTGGTACTTTAATAGTCGAGTGTGTGTATGTGCGATTTGGACAATCTTTGTTTTATTTAGTTTAAACTAAATAATGTAGATTATTTGGTTTTAAAAGTTTGGTGTGTTAAAAAGATATAATTTTGGGAATTTTGTTGTGGTTGGATAAATTTTAGTTGTGAACAAAATGTTATAAATATTTATATTTATGTAGTTAGCTCCTTGAGTCTCGAAAAGGAATCGAGACCGTTGGCACCGAGTTAGCGGTGGGGAGAACTCTGATATATTAATGTTGTTGTGGTGATTAAGTTTTGATGTGATCATGTATTCATAACTGATAATATGTGCCTTATGAATTTTATTGAGGAAAATTTGTTTTGAGTATACTCTGTGATTAGTTTGAAAAATCGTTAGTGTTAAATGAGTATTAATAATGGGGAATATTTTAATAACTGCATTTACTTAATGATTGTGGTGAAAAGAGTCAAAGTATGCTCATGCATTTCATAACCTGTGGTGGCCGTGATGGGCCACAGTATCAGTGGTGACCGCGATGGGCCACAGTGTTAGGTGGTGACCGTGATGGGCCACGGGATGGTTCAATGTGATAGTTGATCCATCTTATCCTTACGAGGATTTAACTGATGTGTAAGGCCTATGATAGGCTACACTCTAGTTAATAGTGCTAGCCTGTGAGAGACTGGACCTTGTTAATTAGTACTAAGGCCTGTGATAGGCGGTACAATTATGATTTACGCCCCTTCGAGGAGGGTTTTTGTTGGAAACTCTGGAGTCATGTGCATTGGCATATACGCATTGCATTAGGGTGCTTGGCACGCGAGTCATGTTTGTTATACTATGAGGATTGTATATACATACTCGGTTGTTGTTTGTTATTGTGCCGTAATTGCTTTGAGGTGTGAATTTGTGTTGATTATGTTCGATGTAATTATGTGTTCATAATTGATGTCATGAATGTTTGATGTGTGATTGATATGTAAATTTGTGGAGATTAATTTGGTGTGAATTATGTGCTCGTAATTGATATTATAAATGTTTGAAGTGTTATTGATGGACTTTGTGTCGTAAGTGTTAAATGATTCAGAGCCTTTTCAGAACTGAATACATCCAATATTTCGCCGTTGTATTTGGCTACAGCTGGTGTTTATTCGAATACACCTTTGTAACGTTCAGTTTTTATTAGAAATTTTAACACTATATTCGAACATTGTTTATGCATTTTTGACATATGAAAACCCTTTCGAGGAATATGCTAAGATGAAAGGCTTTATTGTGCATTAAAAATTTAAATGCTAAGTGTTATTTGTTAATTTCGGTTGGTGACCCTTTACAATTATCATGGAAATTTGGGTTTTTCCCTCAGATGATATCCGAGATCGCCCTACCGAATAGTACCCTGGCGACGGATACGTCATTAGATTTCTTAACCGATACTGCGTCAGAAGGAAACTTGCGGAGTGCGTGGAGGTGACCCGGGTTATCATAGTTTTTAGTGGAATGATCAGATTAGTTTTGTTGTATATGGACTTGATGTCTTTCTTTTGGTGGTTGTACTTAGTTTATTTTGGGATGACTGTAACTATACTTATATGGTCAGATGACTTCTGTTTTGGTGGGTCCATGTTCCTTTTTTTTTGACGTTACCATGGGGGATTAGTATTTCTTGGAGCAATACTTTGTACATGTGTCTGTCGAGAATACCCCAGGGGTATGAGCGATGTATGATGGGTCTCATAGCCCCAGTGTATTTTATATTTGGATATTTTGGTTTATCGTCTCAAAACTATTTTAGTTTGTTATAATTATGTAATTAATTATGACATTTGTCGTTTGTGCTACGCCTTGGTATTTTATTAATTTTGTTTTTGAAAAAAAAATACACTCGCGCTGTTAAAAACCGGGGTGTTACATTGTGGTATCAGAGCTTTGGTTAGATTGTAGGTCGACCTATAGGTTGGGAGTCGTTATCTGATCATGTGTCGGGGTAAGTTGTTTGAGTTGTCAGGTCTTGTGTAGTTGTTTCGTGTTGATATAGTCGAAAGTTATCTTTTCGAATTCTTCTAAGTGGTGTTAAGATTTCTTCTTGATGTTGGTTTTGAAGGAAACCATGCCTCCAAGAAGGAACGACGCTGCAAGAGTGAACGTCAATAGGGATGACCAAATGGCGGAAGCAATGAATAACATGGATGCAAAGAAAGCTGCAAAGACTCTGCAGGATCTAGAGAAGAGGGAAAGAGTGATCCGTGCTGCTGAGTCAAGGGGGTTGGAAGATTTTCGTCATTACAATCCTCCAAAGTTCAAGGGTGATGAGAGTCTAGAAAGAGTTGATCAGTGGATTAAAGAAGTGGAAAAGATCTTTGAAATGATTAATTGTCAGGCAGGGGTGAAGGTTAACTATGCTACGTATCTGCTACTAGGGGATGTTGAATATTGGTGGAGAAGTACAAGGCTTCTGATAGGATCAGCTCATGAGGAGCTGAACTGGGAGTCGTTCATAAGGAATTTTTTGATAAATACTTTTCGGTGAGTACCAGGACTAAGTTGGGCGATGATTTTCTTAAACTCTATCAGGGAAATATGATAGTGTGTGAGTATGCTGCTAAGTTTGAGTCACTGTCAAGGCATTTTCAGTTTTTCCGTGAAGAGGATGATGAACAATTTATGTGTCACCGTTTCCAAAACGGACTGAAGTATGAGATTCAAGACTCCGTCCTGCCATAGGGAATTCAACATTTCCATGTCTTAGTGGAGAAATGTAGAGAAATCGAGGACATGAAGAACAAAAGGGCCAACCGTGGAGGGAACTTTAGTTCCGGGGGGCCTAGTCAGGTGAACCATCAGAACAACAAAGGAAAACAAGTTGTTAAGCCCTATAATCGACCGCAGAACAACAACAGGGGTCATAATAACCTAGGGAACCAGAACTTTGGAAGACAATTGGAACAAGTGACTCGATGTTTTCGATGTGGGGAAGAGGGGCATTATGCTAATGCTTGTACCTCTAAGAGTATTACTTGCTACAATTGCCAGAAGCCAGGGCACTTTGCAAAGGATTGCAAGGCTCCAAAGGTGGAACCAACAGTGAATGCAACAAGGGCTACTCGTCCTATTGCTGGAGGACGGGTTTATTGCATGGGTGCCGAAACTGGAAATCAATCTAACAACTTGATCCAACGAGACTGCGAGATTGCAGGTAACACTCCAACTGCACTTTTTGATTCGGGGGAAACTCATTCCTTCATTGCTATGGATTGTGTAAATCGTTTGAAGTTATTTGTGTCTTCTCTACCTTTTGATTTTGTTGTTTACACACTTGCTAAGACTTTGACTGTAAATAGTGCATGTTTACATCGTCAAGTAACTATCCAGAATAGGGATTTCTTGATTAATTTGATTTGTTTACCCATATAATCACTTGAGGTCATTCTCAATATGGACTGGATGTGGTATCATTATGTAATCTTGGATTGTGCTTGCAAATTGGTTCTTTTCCCCGAGTCAAAAGTCGTTAAGTATCTAGCTGCTAACAAACTCAGAGTGTCGCTGAGAGAAGGAACTCAAGAGTTTCTTTCATTAGCTAACGTGGAGGTAAAGAGAAATGTGAGCATAGAAGATGTGGCGGTTGTCAAGGTGTACCCAGACATATTTCCAACAGAAATTATAGAATTACTACCAGTAAGAGAAGTGGAGTTTTTCATTGATCTACACCAAGGAACCGGGCCTATTTCAATTGCACCAAATCGGATGTCGCCATTGGAATTAAATGCGCTTAAGGGCCAAGTTGAAGATTTGTTGGAGAAAGGATTTATCAGACCAAGTGTGTCACTATGGGGAGCTCCGGTATTGTTAGTTAAGAAGAAGGACGGAAGCTCGCGCTTATGTGTAGATTATAGGCAATTTAATAAGTCAACTATTAATAATTGTTATCCTTTACCACGAATTCATGATTTGATGGATCAGTTGAAAGGAGTCACGGTGTTTTCGAAGATTGACTTGAAGTCAGGTTACCATCAGATTCGAGTAAGAGAAGGAGATATTCATAAAACTGCTTTCAGAACCCGTTACAGACATTATGAATATCTTGTTATGCCATTTGGAGTTACCAATGCACCAGCAATTTTTATGGATTACATGAATACAATCTTCAGCCCATTTCTAGATAAGTTTGTTGTGGTGTTCATCGATGATATATTAATTTATTCAAGTACTGAGGAAGAACATGGAGAGCATTTGCGTCAAGCTCTTGAAGTTTTACGCGAGAAGCAATTATATGCCAATTTGTCGAAGTGCGAGTTTTGGCTAGAAGAAGTGAACTTCTTAGGACATGTGATAACCAAGGAACGAATTGTTGTCGATCCGACAAAGATTAAGACAGTCCTCGCTTGGAAACGGCCTCAGACTATCACTGACATACGAAGTTTCGTCGGACTGGCAGGATACTACAGGAGGTTTATTGAAGGTTTTGCTAAGATTGTCGCTCCATTGACACAACTCACTAGAAAGGATCAAGCGTTCGCGTGGACAGAGAAGTGTGAGGAAAATTTCCAGTTACTAAAGAAAAAGTTGACAACCTCACCAGTATTGGTCTTGCCACAACCAGAAGAACCATATGAGGTTTACGGTGATGCGCCTCAAGACAATTAAAGACTCATGAAAGAAACTATCCTACTCATGATTTAGTTCTTGCTGTTGTAGTTTTTGCATTCACAGTGTTCAGTGACCATAAGAGTTTGAAATATTTGTTTGATCAGAAGGAATTGAACATGCGTTAGAGAAGATGGATGGAGACTCTCAAGGATTTTGATTTCACATTGCAGTACCACCCTGGGAAGGCCAACATGGTGGCTGATGCATTAAGTAGAAGGAGTGTTTCAGTATCTTCAGCAGTAATGGCTAGACAACAAGAGTTGTGGGAAGCAATTTTCAAGATGACACATTAATCCAACAAAAGAGGAACCTAATAATGCAAGGGAAGACAACTGAGTTTAAGATTGGACCAGATAACATTTAGAGATGTAATGGCAGGATTTGTGTAGCCGCTATTACAGATTTTGAGGAAAACAATTATAGAAGAGGCTCATAAGAGCAAATTGAGTATCCATCCCGGAGCAACAAAGATGTATCAAGACTTGAGGCATAATTATTGGTGGCCATGAATGAAGAGGCATGTAGCGGAGTATGTATCAACTTGTTTAACTTGTCAGAAAGCGAAAGTGGAACATCAGCGGCTTGCTGGAATGTTACAACATTTAGATATACCTGAATGGAAGTGGGACAGCATTTCCATGGACTTTATAACTGGGATGCCGAAATCAAGGAGAAAGAATGATTCTATTTGGGTGATAGTGGATCGATTAACTAAATCTGCACACTTTTTACCAGTAAAGACCATCTATAAGATAGATAAGTTAACAGAGATCTACATTGCTGAGATTGTGAGATTACACGAACTACCGTCGAGTATTGTATCAGACCGTGATCCGAAATTCACGTCACACTTTTGGGTAGCGTTGCATGAAGCGTTGGGAACGAAACTGAGATTGAGTTCAGCATACCATCCGCAAACAGACGGACAGACTGAGAGGACGAATCAATCCTTGGAGGACTTATTGAGAGCATGTGTATTAGATGATAGAGGAAGTTGGGATGATGTACTTCCGTTGGTTGAGTTTACCTACAACAATAGTTTCCACGCAAGTATTGGAATGGCGCCATATGAGGCTCTGTATGGACGCAAGTGTCAGACGCCTTTGTGTTGGTATAAGGACGGTGAAAGTATGATTGTAGGACTTAAGATGGTGCAACAGACTACAGATAAGGTCAAGAAGATTAAAGAGAAAGTGAAGGTCTCACAAGATCGTCAAAGGAGTTATGCAGACAAGCACCACAGACCTTTGGAATTCGAGCAGGGTGACCATGTGTTCCTGAGAGTCACACCTACGACTAGAGTTGGTAGAGCCATAAAATCAAGGAAATTAACTCCGAAATTTATTGGACCATATCATATTTTAGCACGAATTGGACATGTAGCTTATCGGATTGCATTACCTCCAACATTGTCCAATATTCACGATGTATTTCACGTGTCGCAATTAAGAAAATACATTCTGGATCTGTCGTATGTGATCGAACCAGACACAATACAACTAAAGGAAAATTTGTCATTCGAAGTACTACCTGTAAGAATTGAAGACAAGAAGATTAAGCGATTAAGGTATAAGGAAGTTTCATTGGTCAAAGTGATTTGGAACCCAACTACTGGAGATGCGACTTAGGAACTGGAGAGCAAGATGAGGGAACAACACCCTAATTTGTTTATCGACGCGAAGTTTTGAGGATGAAACTATTTTTAGGGGGGTAGTAATGTAAGACCCTTAATTTTAAATTCTAATTTATGCAATTTTAGTGTTTTTTGTGTAAGAATTTATGCTATTTTTATTTTGTGAATTAAGTACTAAAAACATATTTTGTTAGAGTTTGTAATATGTTTAATATATATATATATATATATATATATATATATATATTGTGACCCGATTAAAATTATTTGTCGAAGAATAATTTAATTATGTTGCGAAGAATTTAATACCAGGCAATTTTTTAAAAAAAAAAATATCACTTGTTGCTGAAAATTTTATCTGTCAATTGAGTTGCGACGAGAGTAGATATTTTTATCAAATAGATTGAGATGTGAATGAAGTGATATGTGTAAGAGTATTTAAATATTTGTAGATTGGTTTTATATATATATAGACACACACGTGAGAAGAAAGCAAAAGGTAAGCAAACATAAAGCTGAGAAGAAACATTTTCCTCCAGCCTCGTGTTACTTTTTCTTCTTCCTCGGTTTTAAAAATGTTGGTGTGAGTTTTAAAACAACCAAACACAAACCCTCATTTATCTACTAGATCTAAGCTTCCATTCGAGAAGTGTCAGGACGAAAAGTTGCTCCTCTCTACACTACGGTCCTAGTGAGCTAATTTTCGAGGTGTCGACTCGAACAAGATTTTTTCGCCGTAATTGATCGCGGTAGCAAAAACGGTTGTAAAAGCTACAACGAAGGTAAGGGCTCCTTCCAAATTTTTAGTTTGCATAAAGGGACTCTATATGTGTGATTGATGTATGATTAATGTGTGATTGTGTGATAATTAATTTCGACGGGAATATATATATTTTGAGTTCTTAACAAATCCTTGTTGTTGTGTTGTTGTTTTTGTTGTGGTTGTTGTTGTTGTTGATTTTGTTAGTAATAGTACAAAAAAAAAATTGATTTATGATGTGTTTGAGTTACGTAATGCGTTATTTTCAAATAAATGAGTTTGAACTGAAGTTGAAATTTTACAAAAAAAAATTAGTGTTGTTAAAATTGTGAAAAAGTTCAAATTTAAACTAAGTTAAAGAGTTTGAGCAAAAAGTTAGATTGAAATTAAAATGGTAAGAGTTTAAATTTTTACTCTTTTAATTACTCTTGGAATGAGTTTAAAAAAGAAAACGTTTAGAATATTTTATTATGTGGAAAATTTAAATGGTAAGAGTTTAAATTTTTTCTCTTTTAATTAAATACATCAGCACATAATTCTGCCGGTATAGGAAAATTTGAGTGAATTTTGTATCTACACCTAAATCCGCAGGAAAGTCTGCACAATTATTAAATTCGTAGATAAAGACAATTTCTTGTAAAAATAGATTTTTCATATCACAATAATAAATTATGAATTTCTAATGTTAATAAATTCAGTACGCATTTCTATAATAAAAAATGGTCTCTAACGAAACACTCATGAATACAACATATTACTTTTTCTTAGAATGAAAATTTTATTTATACATAAATTAAATTGAACAATTACTAGAAAAGATTTTTTGTGAATGTTATCTAGGATATCATTCTCATAAATTACAACAACAACAAAAAACTCGATCCAACAATGCTTGCTTGATGCAAAAGATCTCCTTTGAATGAAGTGCATGTAAGATATTAACTATTCCTCAAATTCTTTGTTTGCATGGTCCTGAAAAACAAACTTGAGGACTTATTTCAAAGATTAATTAATGAAGACAAACCATGCATTTCAAAACAGACTGATATGGGATCAGGTAAATAATGCATCTAATTTTTAATTAAAAACCAACAAGCATAATCATTAAAATGCTCACAAATTCATTAATTAGTTTCTTAGAGTATACTTACCTGATCATGGGAATTGAGCCACATTTCAAAGGAGACTTTTATTGTTGTTGAGGATGACATGCCAATCTACCTTTGTTTCTTTCAAAGAAGCACAATCATAAAACCTGAAAAGATTTAAAGCACGATCTGATACTCAATAATAATAAAAAAATAACAAGGTTCATGTATGATGTAGCTACTTTACATATATTTTCAAAGAATAGTAACAAAGAATTAGGACTAAATTGGGATATCATTTTTATATATGGCAATAACAATTGAAATTACAATTTCATTTTTGTTAAGAGATCATGGATTCATGGAGATGTTTGTATGACATGTTTCTAAAACTGAATCAATTACCCAACAAACTTGGTTCTCTTAGACGAAACCTGATGCAAAACCCCCCAACAAACTTGCTTCTCTTCGACAATAAAATTAAAATATCTTCCCTGACATCCAATTTACATAACAAGACAAAACTACTACCTGATCTAGATCACATGCATTTTCTATGAGAAACAATAAGATTAAAAATATATCAGAAAAACAACATAACAAGGTAACTTAAAAAATGAAATCAGTATGCATTCATTATATATAATATCTAATCTGAATAACTTAGTAATTTGAAAACAATCGATCTATCCACAAACCTCTTTTAGCCATGAATAGACTTCCAAGCACCACGAAAACCGAGTAAAGTTTTAGTGGACTGAAATTTAGGTCAAAGTAAAAGTTAAACCCCACAGAAGTAGAAGTTATCGAAGAAATAAAATATTACAGTAAAAAAAAAGGAAGAAATGGAAAGATGAAGTGATAACAATAACATTGATTTCATGTACCGCACCTATTTAATGTTGTTGTATGTTAGCCCGAATTGGTCAACGCCAAATCAGGTGTAAATATGATACTCTAAGAAATCCATTGCGTAAAAAACAAAAACAAAACTTTAGGAAAGCCATGGGTGATGTGTCCATTCCAATTTCCCAACTTACATTTTCGTGGCAATTAATCGATATGGCTCGTAAAATTATCTCAATGGTTTTTGTTTATCTTGAAGGGTAATTATCTTAAAAGAGTAATATTAATGAAGTTAATACTTACAATTTTTCAAAAAAAATTATAATACAAACAAATTAAAAATTATTACATTGTGTAAGATGCAGTTACAAACCCAACATAATTACATTAGGCTTCTTCAGCAATCTGCACATTGACATCTTTTAATATTTAAAACGCATAAAGTTCAGCCAATTCCTCAAAAGATTCAGAACAAAACATAGGATCTGCATTTCCATGCATATACACTATAGCTAAATTTAAGAAATAGAACAACAATAATTAAATAATTAATTAATATGGCTGACTTTCTAAACGAAGTAGCAAAATTTTAAATATCATATATGAACATAGTCAATTTTGTTTTCTTGTATATAACTGATGAAGCAAACTAATTGTTTTCCCCTTGTCTAAAGGTAATGAACTGATTGTCTAGAAAAATAGACAACCCAATACGGAAAATTCAAGGGAAAAAAATGATAACATGCAAAAATTAACTGATATATGCCAAACAAATAACACAAATCTACATATAATTGATATGTATGTGTGTGCAAGTTATGCATGTTTGCAGCCAAACAGCAATGAATAAATAAATACCTTAGCAACTGCAAGACTAGTGGGAATTGTAACAAGATCTTCTAGAGTTTCAACCTTGTCTAAAAGCAACGAACTGCATAATTCATCTAACTCGTCAAAATCTTCCTGTAAAAGAAAAAATTAGTTAGAAAAAATAGAAGACAAAATTATGGATAGAGCAAATTGGAGAGGACGGTGGGGGTATTGTTTCATTTCAAAATAGACAATCACAAAGACTCAGAATCTTGGGGCTAAGAATCTTGGGGCTTTCTGTTTAAGAAATAAACACAGGCTCTGCTTAATTTGGAGATGTACTTGGCTGATTTTTAGTATACTGCAGCAGAGGCTATTTATGGCAGCACAGAAGAATACCAAAATATGGAGTTATAAAAATAAAACACAGATACAAAATGAGCCTTTTAATTTGTCACATAAGTATAGTCATCAAGCAAGTACCTTTCCTGAATCTCCAGCTGAACTAGATTTCAGAAGTAGTACTGTTCGATATTTCCTGCGGGAATAAACAATCAATAAATGAAAGCTTCTTACACCACCTTTTAAGTAGCTAAAAAACACTGATACAGAATAAAACCTACTGTTAAACATAGCACAACATGTTCACAAAAAGAATACTGTAAATAAATAATAATCTATTAAAATCACCATAGTAAACACCAGACCTAAGAAAATAGTTATTTTTTTAGTCCCAAAAAGAAGGGTAACAAGTGAATAGTGATGGCCAAAAGAAGAAACCTCAAACTTCAACACTTAACCAATATTATGTTGGAACTGGTTAGTACATAATTGAAATGAGGGAACTGAATTCTTTATTGAATTTAAACAAAGTGCAAGTTTACAATTCTATTTGGGCAGAATTGATAAACGATTACAAGAATATCCACTCCAAGAATTTGAGAGCTTGGTCTCTCCCTTCCCAATAACCACTCAGAAATTTCCTGCCTTCCTTTTTCTAATTTCCTACTTTTATGTGCTGCATAACTGCTCTAGAGCAGCAGTTACTGCCTGATTTAAAATTTAAATTGACACAATAACTACCTAAAATAAAAATTGTTGCAATATAAATTCAGTTCCCACTTAAAATTCTAACTTTTGACCCTCCTCTTATAATATTTAGTTATAAGAGGCCTAACAATACTCCCTCCCAAAAGAGTCACCTTGTCCTCAAGGTAAAAAGAAAGGAATTGCTCCATAATGGTCTCAACAGGTTCCCATGTTGCTTCAAAATCTGGTAGGTCCTTCCACTGGATCAACACTTCTGCTATGCCATTGGAAGCGTTGCGGACATCTTGGACAGCAGCTGGAGTAACTTGCAATTCTAGTTCCTCTGAGAGCATAGGTGGCAAAGGTTGAGGGGTAGCTGAAGAAGAGATTGCCTTCTTAAGGAGGGACACATGAAACACTGGATGTATCTTACTCTCCGGTGGAAGAGCTAACTCAAATGCAACTGCTCCAATCTGCTTTGAAATCTGATATGGTCCATAAAAACGAGGGCTTAATTTCTCATTTCTCTTCTTAGCCAAAGACCGCAATCTGTAGGGCTGTAATTTCAAATAAACCCAATCTCCAACCCCTAGTGAAATAGGACGCCTGGACTGATCAGCGTACTTTTTCATCTGATTCTGAGCTGTGACCAAATTGCTTTTTAGATCATGCAACATTTGGTCCCTATCTTGTGTCATGATGTTAACTTCTTCAACAACCGAAGGAATAGTAGTCCCTTTTAGGAGATGAGGTGGGTCTCGACCATATAGTGCCTTAAAAGGGGTTAATTTTAGAGAGCTGTGATAATTGGTATTAAACCAAAATTCTGCCCAACTTAGCCACTTTGGCCATTGTTTGGGCTTAGTGCCTGTGAGGCATCTCAAGTATGTTTCCAAACACCTATTGACTACTTCGGTTTGTCCATCTGTTTGAGGATGGTAAGCAGAGCTAAATTTGAGTCTCGTACCCGCCATTTTGAACAACTCCGACCAAAAATGGCTCAGAAAAATCTTATCTCTGTCAAACACAATAGTAGAGGGGAAGCCATGTAACTTTACTACCTCTTGAAGGAAAATTTCAGCAACATCTTTTGCAGTGAAAGGATGGCTAAGTGCTAGAAAATGAGCATATTTAGTCAATCTGTCCACCACTACGAGAATGACATTTTTACCTTGAACCTTAGGTAATCCTTCAATGAAATCCATAGATATATCAGCCCAAACCTGATTGGGTATAGGTAGTGGTTGAAGAAGGCCTGCAGGAGACAAAGCTTGATACATGTTCAATTGACACACCTCACAATTGGCCACATGCTGCTGGATATCTTTTCTCATGCCCTCCCAATACACAACCTCAGAAATTCTTTTATAGGTTCTGAAAAAGCTAGAGTGTCCCCCAACTGCTGAGTTGTGAAATTCTTGTAGCAAAATGGGAATCCTTGAAGATCCTTTTGGTAGCACTAATCTCCCCTTATAGAGCAATTTTTTATTTTGAAATGTATAGCCTGGATGAGCATTATGATCTTGGATTAGATCATGTATCAATTTTTGTAATTTAGGATCTCGATAAGTTTCTGATTCCCAATCTTCCACCTCTTCAAAGTGAACTGAAGACAAAGCTGCAAATGTCATCTTTCTAGAAAGTGAATCAGCCACACCATTTTCTTTTCCAGGCCTATAACGGATTTCAAAGTCTAGTCCCATGAGTTTTGAAGTCCACCTGAAATATTCTTCACCCATTACTCGTTGTTCTGTTAGAAATTTTAGGCTTTTCTGATCGGTGATGATGACGAAATGCCTTCCTAGCAGGTAATGTCGCCACTTTTGAACAACCATCACAATAGCCATCAGCTCTCTTTCATAAACTGACTTAGATTGTGCTCTGTCTGATAATGTTTGGCTAAGAAAAACCACTGGTCTCCCCTCCTGCAATAAAACTGCACCCAAGCCCTTGTTAGATGCATCAGTTTCGATGGTAAAGGTTTTAGAGAAATCTGGAACAGCGAGTGTTGGTAATTCTGCAACCAATCTCTTAAGTTGTTCCAAGGCAGCTTGGGCTTCACTATTCCATTGGAAGTTGTCTTTCTTCAAAAGTTGGGTCAAGGGCCTAGCTATCTTGCCATAATCTCTAACAAATCTTCGATAATACCCTGTCAGCCCCAAAAATCCTCTTAAGGCCTTGACGTTCTTGGGTGTTGGCCAATCTAACATAGCTTCAATCTTCTTTGGATCTGCTGCAACTCCACCTGCTGAGATGATATGACCCAAATACTCTAATTGAGTCTGCCCAAAAGTGCATTTTTTCTTGTTGGCAAATAATTGATTCTCTTTCAACAAAGCTAGGACAACCCTTAAATGTCTTTGGTGCTCTTGTTCATCTGTGCTGTAAACCAAGATGTCATCGAAGAAAACTAACACAAACTTTCTCAAGTACGGCCTTAACACTTCATTCATAAGGGATTGAAAAGTTGAAGGGGCATTAGTAAGTCCAAAAGGCATGACAATAAACTCATAATGCCCTTCATGAGTTCTAAAAGCTGTTTTTGGAATATCTGCTTCCCGCATCCTAATTTGATGATACCCCGATTTCAGGTCCAATTTTGAAAAGATCACTGCGCCTCCCAATTCATCAAGCAGCTCATCAATAATAGGAATAGGGAACTTATCTGGTATGGTTATCTTATTCAAAGCCCTGTAATCTACACAAAAGCGCCACCCGCCATCTTTTTTTTTTTCACTAAAATGATTGGGCTAGAATAGGGGCTCACACTTTGTCTAATTCTACCAGAATTCAGCATATCATCTACTAATCTTTCTATTTCATTTTTTTGATAGTGAGGGTACCTATAAGGCCGTATATTGGGAATATTGGCACCTTCCTTCAAGATAATAGCATGGTCTTTCCTTCTAGTAGGGGGTAGCCCTTGAGGTTCTTGAAAAACATCACCATATTCTTCCAAAATAGCTGCTATCCATTCTGGATTTTCATCTGTAACTGCAGTATCGGCTTGTAGTTGATGGTATTCCACTAAGAATCCTTGGCCTTGATCATTTAACGCTTTCAAAAGGGACTTTAGAGATGCTACAGCTCTAGTTAAATCGGGGTCTCCTTTCAAAGTGTGATAACCATTTCCAATAGGAATTCTAAGTGTCAACTCACGGAAATTGGCTCTAATTTCTCCCAGGCCAGCCAACCATTCCATCCCCAACACTACATCCACTCCTCCAAGATCAAAGACATAAAAATCTTGTTGCACTTTGAGTCCTTGCATCACCAATTCTAATTGAGGACACACTCCTTCACAATCAAGTTTTCTCCCATCTCCTACTTCCATTGTGTATATGGAGGTTGCAAACATTTGCAAATTATGTTCCTTCACAAAAGTGGCTGAAATGAAATTATGTGAAGCTCCACAATCTACAAGGACCATAACATGTTCCTCGCCAATCGATCCCCATAACTTAATGGTTTTCTTCGAAGTGAGACCAGCAATGCTACACATAGACAATTTGAGGTCTTTCAATTCTCCCTCCACTTCCACTAGATTCGGTTCCAGCAATTCACATTTCTCATCTTCCTCACCCAAAACCAGCACGTGCAATTGCTTGTTAACACACACATGGCCTGGACTAAACCTCTCATCACAGCGAAAACATAATCCCTTCCGCGATTTATCTTGCATTTCAGCCTCGGTTAACCTTCTGAATCCTCTGCCTCTGAAAGTTCCAGGAGGCTTTGCAACACTTCCTTCCCCTGAAGAACTTCCAACTCCGGACATTGTAGTTTGCGTTTGTTGCTTTACCCCGGGTTCCCATGTCACCGTTCTAGTATTATTGTAAGTTCTCATTGGTTAACCCGAGAACTCGCGGAATTGCTCCCCTTGGTGATTAAATTGTTCTTCTCATCAACTCTTTGAGCAAAGTCCATTAATTCCGCAAAAGTCTCCACTGGGTGTAATTTTAATTCTGCTCTTATCACTTCCTTAAGTCCATTCAAAAAGATTCCTTTCAAATATGCTGGTTCTGCACATTTGAGTGGGCCTGCGTACAATTCAAACTTTTCTCGATGCTCTTCTACTGACCCTGTTTGTTTGAGACTTAGTAACAATTCAAAAGGGCTTTCAACCATAGATGGTTGGAAACGCTTAATCACAGCGGCACGAAAATCGTCCCAAGTAGGATGTTGAGCAGAAAATTCCCACCATTGGTACCATGTCAAAGCCTTTCCCTCCATAGCCACCATTACCGCTTGCAACTTCTCTGCCCCAGACATTCCTTTCAGATCAAAGTATCTCTCCACCCTAGTCATCCATCCATATGCATCTTCACCATCAAAGACGGGTATTTCTAATTTCCTCCACCTTTCGACTCTGTTTCGCGAGTCTAGGGAATTTTCTGGCCTCTCTCCATACAACACAGCACAACTCCCATCGCTGGAATCATCTTCCTGCCTCGCGTGAATTAGCCTAACAGCATCAGCCAAGTCATTCAATTGGCGCTTGGTTTCCAACCGCTCCACCCTCTCTTGTTCCATATGTTTTTCCCACGTTTCACGTAAAGCCAGCAACCCTTCAAACCCTCGTTCCAGAACTTCCATACGTGCTTCCATATTGCGTGCTTCCATATTGCGCGTAAATACCATGAATTTCTCTTGGATTTTTGTTGCTTTGATACCAGTGTTGGAACTGGTTAGTACATAATTGAAATGAGGGAACTGAATTCTTTATTGAATTTAAACAAAGTGCAAGTTTACAATTCTGTTTGGGCAGAATTGATAAACGATTACAAGAATATCCACTCCAAGAATTTGAGAGCTTGGTCTCTCCCTTCCCAATAACCACTCAGAAATTTCCTGCCTTCCTTTTTCTAATTTCCTACTTTTATGTGCTGCATAACTGCTCTAGAGCAGCAGTTACTGCCTGATTTAAAATTTAAATTGACACAATAACTGCCTAAAATAAAAATTACTGCAATATAAATTCAGTTCCCACTTAAAATTCTAACTTTTGACCCTCCTCTTATAATATTTAGTTATAAGAGGCCTAACATATTATTTGGTGCCACAACAATAGGACTCCTAACACTACGTGCACCACCCTCTTCAATCCAAACAATGTCCCCAAATGACACATTTAATTCCTTCTTATTCCTCTTATACTTTATTTCAACAGTATAACTCAACTTCTCATTTTTATAATTAAATGCTAATTTCTCAGGTAACACAGGAACAACACACCCTTTTGGTTTTGTCACCTTGACTTTATAAGCGGCACCATCTCCAACATTAGTCACACTCCTCAAACTTTTGCACCATTGTTCTTTTTTTGTTACCATACAAAACAATAAAAGAAGGATAATTAGGATCAGATGAAGGGTTATCACAATAATAAACCTTTGATCTAGTAATAGTCAAGATTTGTTTATGTGTATAACCAAAATCACAAAGAAGATTAACATAATCTTGTTGTGTGGCATCATATATGAAACCAGGATCCAATACTTTATTAGGATCAATCTCACCAGCTCCCATAGCAAGTGGTGAAGCAAATTGTGATAAACTACCATTATCCATAATTGGATTATTTGTATTATCATTTGGATTAGCAGTGGTAATTATTGCTGATTTTATAGCAGCTGCACTCCAATCAAGATGTGCCGCTTTCAACAAAGCAGCAACACCTGAAGCATGTGGACATCACATGGATGTTCCTGATAAAATATTATAACCATTTGATAAAAAAAAATGTTTGTTCCAATTGTAGCTGATGATAGAGTTGGAACATAAGCCGCTAGAGCATTAGAGTCTGGTGCCATTACATCAGACTTTAAGATTCTTGGATAAATTTTTGAAGGACCTCTTGAAGTGTAATATGCAACAGAAGGTGCTGGTTTTATTCCAACAAATGTTTGTAGAAAATTGATGGTAGTAATTGGAAATTCAACACTTTTTATGTAGTGAATAAGTGATTTTGTGTTTTGGACTATGAAAAATAGGTCAACTGGGAACTATAAAAATCCTAATTCAACTCTGATGATTTTACAAATAGGGGTAGGGTCAACAGATTCAATACTTACAAAGACACACTAAGCAGTACCCTGCACTTGAATTCTTATGGAAAGCAAGGAATTCAATTTAATTCACATTGTTTGACATATTAAAATTTGTCTAGCCCTTAAAAATTTGCTAAAGCTTAACATAGTTTTTCTTACCTTCAAGCATGAAAGCAAAGCAATCCAATCCAATCTTATCTGGAACCAAAGCAAATGTTTAGAAAACAAAACACACAAAATTTAAGTAGAAATTCAAAAGAAAATTAAGAAATTACCTGAAAATTGCGCTTAAGACTTCCCAGATATAGGTTAGGGTTCCTGCGATTTGAAAGAGAAATTAAGAAATGAGAAACAATCGAAGTTGATTAGGGTTCGTGTGATTTGGGAGAGAAATAGAGACAAAATGCAAAACGGTCGAAGGTGATTAATGTTCGTGCTACTACAGATCTTTTAATGCTATCACTACCACTATCAAAACATGAAGAACTGTGAGGGGAATTTCCAAAATATATTTGAAATTCTCTAATAGCTATATTAATGTAGCAAAATTAAATAACTTAATGTATCTTTTAAGTTATCAAGGGTACAAACTTTTTCAAGAGTTGTTTTCTTTCACCACCAATTAGTATGAGTTTTTCTATAAATAGAGAGACTTTAGAGACAGAAAGGAAAAGACAAAGTTCATGTTACATGAGTCAAAATTTTGTCAAAAATATTTCTGAGTCATTTATTTTTTTCTCTAGTGCACGAGAGTAAATGAAGGAACTTTATTCTGTAAACTATCATTGATCGATAGGTTTTATGTGAATGTGCAATTCACTTCAAGGATTCCAAAGTATTTTGAAGGGGATTCGGCGGCTAACCCGTTTGCATCCAATATACATAGATTGGTGGGGGCGAATCGAACCTAAAGCTTAGTGTGATATACACGCTTTGGAATTTATTTGTGCAACTTCATCATCATCAATTGATCCTCTTCTTGTTCAATATTTGCAACATACCCCAAAAAAAGATCCAACAATCTTTAGGTTCAATTATCAAATTTATCTATGACTGTAATTTTTAAAGGAGATGAACTTTCTTGACCGTGGTGAAAAGTACACATTTAATTTATATGAATATATATGATATGTTTGAAGTTCTAAATTCATATGTGGTTTTCTAAAGTAATTATATTTGTTTATGTTAAATTTAACATGTGGTTAGACTGATATGTATGATTTAGAATATATTCAAGCATGTGAATTTAATATGGTTTATGCATGAATTTTGCTTGTTTGGATTTTAAAAATCAATCAAAGTCTTGGTAATCACATGAAAATTCATGGTTGGACACCAGAAGTTATTTAGTGTTAATACATTTATATATTACATTCATGTTTGAAATTCATAAATAATAAATTTTCCTTTTCGGATGCATATATAATAATAATATGGAGATAGGATGTGGAAAATTAATTATACGGAATTAGAGATAATATGTTTTGATGAAATTTTTGTTTGTCTATGGTTGATGTTTTTAGACTAAGAACAAGAATTTATGATTGACCAGTGGAAGAAAGTTTATTTACAATTTTGGTCTCTTAAATCTCGACAAGTATGAATATGTATGATTTAATATGCATATTTAATACATTAATTTATTTAAAGTAGTGTAAATAAATTGTCATAAATATCAAGTGTATGTCTCAATATAGTGATGCTTCATATGAGAAGTTATTAAGTCTATAATTGATTAACTCATATTATATGTGCATGATAGTATGAAAGTATTTGTCAATTTCTTGTTTATTTTGATATTTCTATAACTAATGAGTAATGAAAGAATCTATGATACCAAAGCACTCAAGACACACAACATGTAAGACCTTTAATTTTAAACTCTAATTTATGCAATTTTAGTATATTTGGTATTAAATTGCTGAGGCATTTAGCCAAATTTTAATTCATTTTGTGAATTAAATACCCAAAAGCATATTTTATTAGAGTTTGTTATATTTTTATTATATATATATATATATATATATATATATATATAGATCCGGTTGAAATTATTCATTGAAGAATAATTTATTTACGTTACGGAGAATATATTACCAGACTGTTTTGTTAAAAATATCTCTGGTTGCCGAAAATTTTACCTGTCAATTGAGCTGCAACGGGAATAGATATTTTTATCAAAATAATTGGAGATGTGAGTAATGTGTGTAAGAGTTGTAATTATTTGTGGGTTGGTTTAAAATATATATATATATATATATATATTGTTTGACATGTTATTAATATATATGTTAAGTGAAGGAAAGGTTGGGAATCAGAGAAGAAAACATTTCCCTCCCTACTCGTGAGCTTCTTCTTTTCTTTTCCTTTCTTTCTCTGTTTCGCGAAGGTAGTGTGGGTGGTTTTCAAAACCACCAAACATAAACCTCAACTTTTCTTCAACTTATGATCTCCATTTCGCGAAGTGACAGAAGAGAAAGTTTCTCCTTGCCACGGTACCGTGTTAGTGAGCCAATTTTGGAAGCGTCGTGCGAAGTGATGTTTTACCGGAATTTAATCGCGGTGTCGTAATCGGCCGTTAAAGCTACAATAAAGGTAAGGGATCCTTCAAAATGTATAGCTTGCATATAGGACTCTATATGTGTATTTGTGGAGTTTGATTTTGATGGAGTTTATGTGTGAATTTGGGGAAAAGAAGTTTAATGGGTTTATGTGAGTTGTGAAAAAGAAATTTGGTGGTTTATGTTTAAAGATTTTGAGTTTTGATTTGGTGTGTTATGGTTGAAAATTTTGGAAAATAAATTTGGTGGATTTTAAAGTGTAATGTTGTGGGAAATGAATTTAATGCATTTTATGGGTGAAATGGTGAAATTGAATTTAATGAGTTTTGAGGTGTGGGTGGTGGTGATTTTTTACTTGGTGTGATTGATGTGTTTAAATGAATTGATGAGATTGGTGTATATGGTGATTTGAATTTCCTGTGATTTGAGGATTATATGTATGAGTATGCTCTGTGTTAAATGTGAAAATCATTAGTGTTAAATGAGCATTAAAAATGGGGAATCTTTTAATCGATGCATTTACTTAATGATTGTGGTATTACGAGTCATAGTATGCTCGTGCATTTCATAGTACATGGTGACCGTGATGGTGTCATGGTGATAATGGTGACCGGATGGGCCACGGGATGATGCCATGTGAATTGTTGGTTCATCTTATCTTTGCGGGGATTATCGCGTCGTGCTGATCCGTGAAAGATTGCACTCTAGTTGTGTTGATCTATGAGCGATTGCACTTTGTGCTGATCTATGAGCGATTGCACTCTAGAAAACAGTGTACAGCCTGTGAGCGGTTACACCTTAGTAGATCGTGCTGGTCTGTGAGCGAATGCGCCTTGTTAATTAGTACATCGGCCCATGAGAGGCGGTACAATTATGATCTACGCCCCTTCGAGGAGGGTTTTGGTGATATTTCGGAATCATATGCATTGGCATATACGCAATGCATTAGGGTGTTTGGCACGCGAGTAATGATTGATATATTGTGATGGTTGTATATGCGTACTTGATTGTGGTGTGTGAATGGTGTTGTATTTGGTGTTTGTGATTGATTGAATTGGTGTTGGAAGTGTTTGAATGACTTTGGTGTGTTTTCAAAATTGAAAATCTGGTATTTTTCCAGTTGTATTCGAATACAACAGGGTTGTAGTCGAATACAGATATGTTATTTTTGCCTCTGACTGGTGAATTCGCACTTGTATTCGGCTACGAGGGTGTTGTAGTCGAATACAGTTGAACAATTTTTGCCACTGACTTCGCAATTGTATTCGAATACAAGGGGTTGTAATCAAATACAAAATCTGCAGGATTTTTCACTGTTTTCGCAAGTGTATTCGACTACAAGGAGGCTGTAGTCGAATACAGTTGTGCTGTTTTGTTGTTTTTGTTGTTTTTCTGCTGTTTTCGCATTTGTATTCGAATACAGATATGCTGTATTCGAACACAACAGTGCAGTTTTGTCCGAAACTTCATTTTTCAACCTTGTTTATGCATGTTTAGCATATGCAAACCCTTTCTAGATGTATGCTAAGTGGAAAGGTGATTTTGTGCATTTAAAATTTAAATGCTATATGGTATTTGTTAATTTCGGTTGGTGACCCTTTACAATTTTGTGGAAATCTGAGCATCGCCCTCAGATGAGAACCATGATCGTTCTAAGGCGTGGCACAACGATGGGTTGGTTTTGTGAGTGAAAGCATTGGGGCTTGATGCCGCTCGTGGATTCTCAGTACCTAGTCACCCTCAGTTAGATTAATGATCAGCTTAGGGTTCTATTTAAGAATTTATTTATTTTCCCTTTCTTATTTCAAAGTTGTTGTTGAAAAAAAAAAAGGGAACTCATGTATTTGTAACAGATTATTTTAGTCGATGTATTTTATATTTGGATACTTTGGATTTTCGTTCCAAAAACTATTTCCGATGTTTGTAATTAATTATGACTTTGTCAGTTGGGTTACGACTTAAATATTTTATCCAAAAGTATTTTCTTCATTCATGGATTTGATTTTAATTTATTTAAAAAAAAAAATACACTCGCGCTGTTAAAAATCAGGGTATTACACAACACATCATAAAGAATAAGAAAATATTCTGATTAAACGTCATCTTAATATCAAAACATAGTATTATAGCATAGTCAAAATTTCAAAGTAAGAAAGAAAACTACCTCTCGCGAACTCGTGAAAGAAGAAAAGTTGCCTCAGTGCAATTGAACTATAAGCTTGTTAATAAGAGAAATAACACCTGTAGATACAAAATTTTACTAATTGATAAGTGACAAATATTTATCAATAATTTTTTTTGATGACTCATTTAATATTTGGCTTTTCTATTTTAAGATTGAGTTGTCAATCCCATTGGTCACCGTCATTTTTTCAATTTAGAGTGAACCAACTATAAAATAAAGTGAAATGTTTTGAAGAAAAATACAAACAGCAAAAAACATGGAACTTGTTGCAGCAGGTTAGTTAGCACTCAACTTCTATCACCTATCTAGGAATTTATATTGCAAGTATCAGAAGCTTCTTCATGCATGAAAAGAACTAGTAAAATATCAATTAGAATGAGAAAATGAGCCCCAACTGATTTATTTAGCTGCAACATCGATTAGTGATAAAAAAAAACTCATCGATTATTAATAAATAAATAAATAAATAAAAAACCTCAACTATTTTTTGTAAATAATGTGAATTGTGAAGTATTATGTGAAAGCTACAAGTAAACAACAGAGATCCAAGTACAACACAACACAAGCTACAAATCCAAAGGCTAAGATACAAAGTTTCAATCAATCCATTTTAGTTTACTACCACTTCTTAATAGGAACTTGAAATTTTTTCACGTTAGATAGTAAGTAGTATTTTGAAACAAACCATAACTAGATCATCTATAAACTTAAAATCTTAACATCTGCATCAATCTTATTAATAAGAAATTGAAGACAAAATTGTAGATAAATGATATCAAATTCCATTGTCCGCCATATACATATAAAACTAGTTAGATCACGAAAATATCATATACATATAAAACTAGTAGATCACGAAAATATTATAAACTCACTCACGTAAAAATCTATTTGAGTAAGTAATCGAAAATAAAAGAAATGAATGAAAATCTATTTATTCAATAAAGTTTTAGAACACCAACAAAGAATCATCAAGGATAACATCACCATCAACTGTTTGTTCCACATCCAAAATCAGATATTCAATTAAGAATTGAAAAACCATAACCTAAAAACGAAGATGCATACTATACTAACATAACAATGAAACAAAGTTGCAATTGATGAAAATGTGTAATATCATACCACAATTCTATGTTCCTGAGTGTTCACACAACGTGTTGGGTCGGCCCTGCCTTTCGCCATAAACATTAGTTGTCGCCTTTAATCCATATCTTATGAGGTTGTCGATGAGTTTTATAGCAACATAATAAGAGAAACACTTCATTGTTCACTGATGCATAATCGAGAAAAAAAAAATTAGTGATTTTATTAAAAACGGATGTAAAAATATATGCGATGACAATTTTATAAATTATTGAAAAGTTTTGTTTGAGGCACTTAAGCGTTGACACTTGTTATTAGAAAAAATAGGAATAATAAGTTTTCATTTTTAAAATAAAAAAATTAATTAATTAATTAAACATATAACACCTGTTTTTCTATAAAACGGACGTAAGAGATTCTAATACATGACATCTTGTATAAAAAAATAACAGGTGTTAAAGATTTTTAAAAAAAAAATTTAACTTTTTTAATTTTAACATATAACACCCGTTTTACAGTAAACAGGTGTAAAATGTGATGAAATATTGCACCAGTTATTCAGAAAACAGGGGCTAAAGGTTAATTTTTTTTAGTAGAATTAAACTTTTATCTACTTCCATACACGAAACCTACAAAATTGCATACCGAGAGTTACAGGACTGATCTCAATCCCTAATTTCTTCTTCTCCATTTGTCCCAATCCTGATGACCCTCCGTCAAGAATTGCAATCCACTGCTCCATGAAGATCCAAATCCTTCTGTTTGCAATTCATTGCATGCTAGAACTATTAAATCAAGTCACAAAAGAATTCAATTTTTGCGTTCTTGTATATCTCTCTGGCTCCCGCGTGTTAGCAAGGTATGTTTACACCGCCTCGATAGAAAAAATGTTTCTCCAAATCATAGATGTTTGACATAATAATGAAAATTACAAATTTTGAGTATAATGAAGTAGTAGTCAAGTTTGAGTATAAGGAAAATTACAAAATTGGTGGTGGTACATTATGTGGTCGATGACTTTTTATGCTTAGTGTTGAACTAAAGAATTGTGATTACTATTATTATATTTTTGTTAGCAATGTATCTATTTAATTGAAATGCAGGTTGCTTCTGGGAGAAAAGAAAGAACGCAAGCTTTGGAAATTCTAAGGTAGTCACTATATATTATATGCACTTTGATATTGTTGCTTCATTTCTCATTTCTACATTAGACAACTATTGCAAGATCACAAGAATGTAGGTTCAAGTTGCTTATTTTTATGTTTTTTTAAATACTTTCTTTGCTTAAATTCTAATTCTGTCATGTATATTTTGTAACCTCAACTTTTTTTCAGTCTATCAATGAATGAGTGTCAGTAACAAAATGAATGTTTAAATAATATTTTCATTTCAACTATATAATGAAATAAAAATTATGACTCCTTTATTTGTTTGATTTTCTATCTATTGTAGTTGTCTCCTCTAAAGATTCGGGCGGCTTTGTTTTTACATTGTTTTATATTGTTATATAAAAGTTTATAGTATATTTTGTTATCTTAAAGATTTGTTGACACATTTAGTGCAATTGGTGTTTAATATATGTGTAGCCTATTTTGTTATATAAAATTTAAATTTCTGGACACATTTGGTATAATTTCTATGATTCTATCAAATCTAGTTTTGTCAGAGTAGTAATAACAATACATTTTTTTAAATAAAAAAAATATATATTACACCGGTGTTATAAAGATCACTTATAGTGTTATATGTGACTTACTATATCGAATTTTTATAAAAATAGTATATAAAAATTAGTGTTATATGTGATTTATTATACCGATTTTTTATAAAAATAGGTGTAAAATAACAAATCATATTTTGATTTGATTTGAACATTTATAAACATTTTTCAAATAAAAAAAAAAACCGGTGTTATACGATTTTAAAACCAATGTAAAAAGTCCCTACTTACAACACTAGTTTTTCTATTACTACGGCCGGTGTTAAAAGTACAAAACAATTGATGTGAAATAGCATATCTCTACTAGTGATCATATCATTTACATGAGACGATTCCACCGATTGACTTCAATTTTCTCATTTCTAATAGAAATAAATTTGTGATGACATAAATTTAATCTATATTATAAACTATCCAAAACAACATCATAAATAAATAATAAATTAGATAAGTCATTTGAAAAAACTTAAAACTACATACAATTTCTTTTTATAGAAGTACACACAATTGTATGAAAATTATTGTTTGTAGCATTCAACAAACTACTTTGATATTAAAAATTAATGGTACTTTTCAACTTAAAAGCAAACAAAAATTATTTTATTATGAGTTGTAAGAAGATGAATGTTATTGAACAATTAAAAATTAAACGAAATTCAAGCTGATTTTTCTAAATTACTTAGTAACATACCTAACATTTGAAGAGATTGAATGCACATCACCAGAAGGCCGCGACCACCCAAAAAAAATTATAGGTAAAATAACCAAAATGCCCTTATTAAAATTACAAAATTACAATAATACCTAAACCCTAAATCATATCCTCTCTCTTCCTCTCTCACTCTCCTGCTGCGTCGCGCCGCTGCTGCCGTCTTGCTCTGCTGCTGCCTCGCCTCGCCTCAACTGTTCATCGTCAAAACTCCAAAGGTTTGGATTTTGCTGATTTTGCTGATTTGTTGAACAAGGTATTTGAACAAGATGTTTGAGCTATTTTTTGTTGCATACAAGGTGTTTGTGCTGATTTTTGTTGCATACAAGGTGTTTGTTCTGATTTTTGTTGCTGATTTTTGTTGTTGATTTAGAATGTTTGTGCTGATTTTTGTTGCAGATTTAGAATGTTTGTGCTAATTTTTTTTTTTGCTGATTTTTCTGCTGATTTAGATGTTTGTTGCTGATTTCGCTGATTTATGTTTCCTAAATTGGTTGATTTATTGAACAAGATATACGGTAGATTTAGAATGATGGCTTCCTGTTTGCTGATTTTGTTTCCTAAATTTGTTTCCTAAATTGCTAATTTTGCTGATTTACAATAAAGAAACATAAATAATGGCTGCATGTTTTAGAATGCAACTCTTTAGATTTAGAATGTAACTCTTTGTTTTAGAATGCAACCATAATGGCAGTTCAAGTGGTTCTATTTGTCGATTTATTTAATTTTTTATTTGTATTAGAAAAGTTTGTGAGAATGAAGAAGAGTAAAAGAATTTATTCTTTTTTCAAGAGGAAAACTTGTGAGTGAAAGAGATGAAGAAATTATAACTTCTACATCTGAAACTGTTTATGAGAATCCAATAGTTGAAGAAAATGAGAATCATCTTTCCAAGGTTCCTAGAGTTTTCGAAGATGATTTTGAGAAATGTTTAGAACGTGACCCCGGAAAGCACCCTCAAATTTGTCAATATCCACCAAATCAATTGGATGCAATACGAAGAGCTTATCTAAAATTTGGCCCTTATTAAATAAATTTAAAAGAATATCCTTTATATGGCAACGAGGTTCATCCAAGACGGTTTCAATATGCTTGAATTAACATCTTTTCTTCATGGCTAGAATATTCACCTTCTAAAGATGTTGCATATTGCTTGTCATGCTATCTATTTAGCAAAAGACCAAGTGGACTTCCCAAATCAGATGTCTTCATTGGTACAGGTTTTAGAAATTGGAAGAATATTAAAAATGGAAAATGTTGCGCCTTTCTCAAACACATAGGGATGGATCCTTGCTCACCACACAACAATGCAATGAAAGCTTGTCTAGATTTGTTGAATCAAGTTGGACATATTAGGAATACTTTTCAAATGCAAAGCTCTGAACAAATTTTGAAGAATCGAATACGTCTCTATACATCAATTGACACTGTTCGCTGGTTAACACTTCAAGCTTGTGCTTTTAGGGGACATGATGAAACTAGCAGGTCAAGAAATCCAATTTTCTTCAATTGATAAAACTCTTGGCAACTTACAATGATGAAGTTGCAAAAGTTGTGTTGGAAAATGCTCCATATAATTTCAAGCATACTTCACATCAAATTCAAAAAGAGTTCTTACAAATTCTTTCTAGTAGGATGAGAAAACATATATGTGAAGAAATTAGTGATTCCAAATTTTGCATCGTTGTAGATGAAGCTCGTGATGAATCGAAAAAGGAGCAAATGTCTCTTGTGTTAAGATTTGTTGACAAAGTTGGTTTAATACAAGAGTGATTTTTTTTGTGGCACATGTTAAAGACACAACAGCTTTAACTCTGAAAGAAGAAGTATGTGATATACTTTCTCGACATAATCTTGATGTTTCTAACATGTGTGGTCAAGGGTATAATGATGCTAGTAATATGAGAGGATAATGGAACAGTTTACAAGCACTATTTATGAAAGATTGTTCTTATGCATACTATGTCCATTGTTTTGCTTATCGATTGCAACTTGTTTTGGTTACTACATCAAGAGAAGTTGTTCCAATTCATAATTTTTTTGAGAAGCTAACTTTTTGTTGTTAATGTTATTTGTTCTTCTACTAAGCGTCATGATGAGTTACAAGCTGCTCAATTAGAGGAAATTGTACATTTGCTAGAAATTGATGAGATTGTAACTGGTAAAGGTACAAATCAAATTGGTAATTTTTAACGAGCTGGGGATACTCGTTGGGATCACATTTCTCTTCTATTTGTAGCTTTATAAATATGTATAAGGCAACTTGTACTGTTTTAAAAAAAATTACAATTGAAAGAGCAAGTTATTCTACACGTGGGGATGCTGATAGTGCCTATAATTATTTGAAGGCGTTTGATTTTATATTTATCTTGCATTTAATGAAAGACATTATGGGGGTAACTGATATATTTTGTCAAGCATTACATCAACAATCTCAGGATATAGTTAATGTCATGTATTTGGTTGGAACAACAAAGTCTCTTATTCAAGCCTTGAGAGAAGATGGTTGGGAAGCATTATTTACTAAAATGAAGACTTTTTGTGAAAAATATGATATTGAGATTATTGATCTCAAAGATGTTCATTCAACAACAAGATTTGGATGCTCTCGTCTTCAACAAGGTCAGGTTACAATAGAATATTATTTTAGAGTTGAAATATTTTTGACTGCTATTGATCAACAATTACAAGAGTTGAATAACAGATTTAGTGAGCAACCAATGGATTTATTAACTCTAAGTTATGCTTTGACTCCTAAGGATAATTATAAAGCTTTTAACATTGAAACAATTTGCATTATAGTTGAAAAATATTACCCTATGGATTTCAATATGTAAGAGAAGATTAATTTAAAATTTCAACTCCGACATTTCTTGATTGATGCTCGTCAAGATTTAAATTTGAAGTATTTATCAACTATCCAAGAATTGTGCTCATGTTTGGTTACAACAGAAAAAATGCAAAATTTCTACTTGATTGATAGACTACTCTGTCTTATCATGACTCTTCCAGTTTCTATTGTCACAACTGAAAGATCTTTTTCAGCAATGAAAATTATTAAGTCTATGTTAAGAAACAAGATGGAAGCTGGCTTTTTGGCAGATAACATGGCGGTTTATATTGAAAGAGAAATTGCTGCAAGTACCAGTTATGAGTCTATTTTTGATGATTTCAAATTAATTAAATAGCGTAGAGCATTACTTTAAGGTGTTCTTAAGTCGTGTAGTTAAATTATTTGATATTTCACTTTGTGCTTATTACAACTTAAATTTTTTCTATATAATACTATTTATATATTTGATTTATACATATTATAACTTTATGTCGACTACCCTAAATTTTTTAGTCAAGCTCTGCCACTAATTGAATGTACATCACCTATCACCACAAAAACATATGCTCGAAGGTTAACCATATATATATATATATATATATATATATATATATATATATATATATATATATATATATATATATATATATATATA
>JBBPBP010000001.1:33688918-33779367 GCA_037974735.1 Cicer chorassanicum
ATTAATTAACATATTATATCACATTTTTCATTTTAGAAGTGAGACAAATGATTGAAATCAAGTAGTTAAAGAAATTTATTTAAGAATGAATAGAAAAATTCAAGTTTTTTTAGGAAGGGAACTCAAGTTTAAATTCTATATAAAATAATTTTTTGTTAAATTTTATTAACTTCTTACCTAATTTTAAATTATTAAAACTCGTTTATTCGAGAAACGGAGGATTAAAACTCAAAAGCTTATTTTAGATGCGAATTTTTTAATAATTTTTTCTTTTTATTTTTGGTTTTGAAAATTAATTTTAAAACAAAAATATGTTCGTATAAAATGGGGCTGAGTTGTTTTTTTTACTTAATTTTAAAATAATTTTCTCTTAAAACTAAAAAAAAAAAATAGATTTTATAATTCTTATTTTTATTTTAAAATTAACATGTCATCATCGTTAGACATAAACACTACTCCAACAACCATCGACCACCACCTCCTATCACCATCTTTGACTGCCGCCGCCACCATCGACCACCCACCTTTGACCATCTCCGACCACCACCACCAACCACCATTTATGACCAGCACCCACCGATCTCCAACCACCGTCTCTCATCACGACTACCACCACCACCACCGACCACCATCTCTTGTCACCTCAACCATCACCACCCACCTACCTCTAACCACCGTCACACCACCAACCACCCAGCTTCAACAAACGTCGTCAGTCATCACTACTGACCAGCCACCTCTAACGTCACCACCATCTTCGACACCCGCCACCAGTACTCACCTTCATCATCACCCAACCATCCATCTCCAACCATCGCCACCAACCAACCTCCAACCAATATCTCTCGTCAGTGGCACCACCGACCACCATCTTTGGCCACCTCAATCATCACCACCCACTCACATTTGGCCACCACCACACCACCAACCACTCACCTTCAACAACTGCCATCAACACTAACCATCGCCACCGACCACCATCTCCCACGACCATCCACCACTATAGTCATCATTGGTCACTCTCCAATCTCCACCTCCAACTTTCAACTGTCTCTTTTGACCATTGCAGCTGTCTCTTTGACGACCGATCACTACTACGATAGTCATCTTCAACAATTATCATCTTCAACAATTAATTATAATTTTATAATATTTAAATTATTATAAAATAATTAAAATTTAATATTATTTTTACTTTTTCATTTTGAATTACTTTTTTGGATCAGTATATTTTTATATTTAATAAATTCATAAGGAGACAAGATAAAGATAATGATTCAACTGAAATAAAATAAAAACTAAAACTCAATTAAAAATTGAAATTCAAGACTAAAAATTAAAAATTAAAAAAAATTTAAATTATAAATATTTTTAATTTTTAAAAATTTCAGAATCAAAAATAAAAAATCACCGAAGGAGCTTAAACATGTGATTGAGTATAAAATTGCAGTTAACCCTTAATAAAAGAATTAATTATTTTAGTTGAAGGAAGTAGTTTTTTGAGTGAACTGCAGTAAAATGTGTATTTACTAAGAAAAATAAAAAGCAAAAAAGACGCCGGCACAGTTGCGCAGTGTGTGGGCATAAAGTCGTATGAATAAGAAGAATATAATCAAACTCCAAAACAACACTTCTGCTGCCGCTGCTTGCTAGGGAATTGTCGTCTAGCTTAGCAACTACAAAGTAAGTAACATTCGGCAACGGAAATCCCAAACCATACATCATTTCCATTTCCATTCTCATTCTCAACACACTCTCTTGTGATTTCACTCATTAACAATCCAAACCCCCTTTTCCAATTACTACTCTCTTTTTTTCTCTGTTAACGAACAGGTAGGTGCCTTTTTTCTCTTAACTCATTTTTACTTCGCTTCAGTTTTACCCTTCTTTTTATTTTATGACTTCAAATCTGCGAATGCTCTATTTTATTTTTGCCTTTTTGCTGTTGTTGTTGTGGGCTTTACGATTAAGTTCTCTTTTGGCTTCTTTTTCAATTCTGGATTAATATGTTCTTATTGCTTCTTCATCGTTTTCTTTTGCTCTGGATCTTCTTTGTTTTAATATTATGCAACTAAAATTTCTGTTAAGCTTGTTTTATGGTATGTTTGGATTGACTTATTTGAGCTTATCTATTTGCATAAGCCCATTTGAGACTGATTGGAAGAATTTATAGAAACTGTTTATGACATGTCCGTAAGCTGTGTTTAGCTTATTTCTATAAGCTCTCTAGGATAACTTAGGAAAACAATTTGACTTTATTTCATCTTTTGTTATAGAATTAGCTTACATATAAGCACTTATATGATAAACACTTATGCTATAAGTGTTTAATTAAATTGCTTATCCAAACAAAGCCTTAGTATTGTGCATAGTGAATCTGCTCACGTGAGTTAATGCTGTGTGAGTGCTGTTCTCTTTGATTTGTTTATATTTTGTAACTGAGATGGTAATTTTGTGATGGAAAAGAGAGAAAAACAAAATCAATATAGTTATATTATGGAATGATTCATATTTGGTGAGCTCAGTTTTAGTGTTTGGTTTCTACTTAGTATAATGTCTTCAACTTTCCAGGGATTCATGTGATCATGGATTTAAAACCAAAGAGGAGGAATGGTGATGCTGGGGAGAATTTGGTCCATGCAAATGAGGATGATGTTGGTCCGCTTGTTAGGCATGCCTTTCAAATGGGGCAGCCAGAGGGGCTCCTTCGCCAGATGAGTTTCGTGGTTAGGGAAAAGGAAGCTGAAATCGAGGAGATGTGCAAAATCCACTACGAGGAGTTCATCCTTGCAGTTGATGAGCTTCGAGGTGTGTTGTTTGATGCTGAAGATTTAAAGAGTCAGCTCCATAGTGACAATTTTAAGTTACAGCAGGTTGGAAGTGCCCTTCTTGTCAAGCTTGAAGACCTCCTCGAGTGTTATTATGTTAAGAAGAATGTGGCTGAAGCTGTGAAAATGTCGAACAACTGTGTGCAGGTGCTAGAGCTTTGTGTTAAATGTAACAATCAAATTTCTGAAGGCCAGTTTTATTCTGCATTGAAAACTTTGGATTTGCTTGTGAAAAGTTACCTGCAGAATATTCCTCTTAAGGCTCTCAAAATGGTCATAGAGAGGAGAATTCCTGTAATAAAATTGCACATTGAGAAGAATATTTGCGGCCAAGTTAACGAATGGATGGTTCAGATAAGGAGTTCGGCTAGAAATATTGGGCAAACAGCAATTGGCCGTACTGCAACAGTTCGCCAAAGGGATGAGGAAATGCTAGAACAGCAGAGAAAGTCTGAGGAGCTATGTATTTCAGGAGTAGGGAATCTAGCCTACACTTTGGATGCCGAAGAATTTGACGAAGATTCTGTTATCAAGTTTGATCTCACACCTCTTTATCGTGCTTGTCATATTCATGATTTTCTAGGACTCCGAGAGAAGTTTCGTGAATACTACTATACTAATAGATTGTTACAATTGAATTCGGACCTTGAAATATCCTCAGCACAACCTTTTGTTGAATCATACCAAACATTTTTTGCTCAAATTGCTGGATTCTTTATAGTTGAGGATAGAGTCCTCAGAACTGCTGGGTTTCTCCTGTTAGGCGATCAAGTTGAAACAATGTGGGAGACGGCTGTTGCTAAAATGACCTCTTTGTTAGAAGAGCAGTTCTCCTGTATGGAGTCAGCCACACATCTTCTCCTGGTTAAGGATTATGTCACTCTGTTTGGGTCTACTCTTAGACAATATGGTCATGACATAAGCACACTTCTTGATGTGCTTGATAGCAGTAATGATAAGTACCACCAGCTTCTCTTGGAAGAATGCCGGCAACAAACTGTTGATGTTCTTGGTAATGACTCATTTGACCAAATGTTGATAAAAAAAGAATCTGACTATGAGAATGTTATTCTTTCATTTAATCTTCAAACATCAGATATTATGCCTGCTTTTCCATATCTTGCGCCATTCTCCTCCATGGTACCAGATGTTTGTTGCACTGTGAGATCCTTTATCAAAGGCTCTGTTGATTACTTGTCTCATGGTATGCATATGAATATCTTCGATGTTGTGAACAAGTATTTGGACAAGTTCCTGATTGATGTATTAAATGCAATATTACTCGATACAATCAATAGTGGCAACATTGGTGTACCTCAAGTCATGCAGATTGCTGCAAACATAGCGGTCCTTGAAAGAGCCTGTGATTATTTCCTTCGAAATGCAGCCCAACTATGCGGCATCCCATGCCGACCAATTGAAAAGCCTCAAGCAGCTTTATGTGCAAAGGCGGTGTTAAGGACGTCCAGGGACGCGGCTTATATTGCCCTACTAAGCATGGTAAACAAAGAAATAGACAAGTTTATGACTCTTACTGTCGGTGTTAATTGGACACCTGAGGAGACAAATCAGAATGGAAATGACTACATACATGAAGTTGTCATTTACCTTCATTCCATTCTGACCCCAGCACAAAAATTTTTACCCCTGGATGCCATGTACAAAGTAGGCAGTGGTGTTTTTGAACATATTTCGAATGCCATTGTGGATGCTTTTGCTAGCGATAGCGTCAAAAGGTTTAATGCAAATGCAGTTATAAATATCGAATACGATCTTCAGATCATAGAGAATTTTGCTGATGAAAGGTTCTATTTGGCTGGTCTTGGTGAAATTTACAATGAGGGTAGTTTTAAGAGTTCCTTGGTAGAAGCAAGACAATTGATTAATCTTTTGCTTAGTAGTCAAGCTGAGAACTTCATGAATCCTGTTACAAGAGAGAAAAGTTACTATGCGTTGGATTACAAGAAGGTTTCTGCCATATGTGATAAATTCAAGGATTCACCTGATGGGATATTTGGAAGCCTTTCTAATAAAAATGCTAAGCAAAGTGCTCGAAAGAAATCAATGGATGTACTAAAAAAGCGACTTAAGGATTTCAGTTGACAACTCGAAATATTCGTTCATTGGAAATAGGGTATAATTGAGGTGCTCTTCTTCTTCTTCTATTATGGATGTTTAACTTCAGAATGAGTAGTGTTTCTATAATGTTCAGGCTTGTTTAGACCTAAAAGTTTCTTTGGTAATGTAGTTTCATTTGAATGAATTTGTCATGGAACAATGCCTCATCATTGCACACAATCAAATGTTGATTATCTCCTCCCCCCAGATTAAAGTACTTTTATGTTTTATTATCTTCATTTGACTTTATTGTTTCTGAACCATTCAGCTGCTGGAGTGAATGTGTTGATGGATTTGGTATGAATACATAAACGAATGTAGATCACGATCCTCCAGTTTGTTTGCTGCTTTTTTCATTCGAATGTCCTTTCACACTTTTGTTTCTGGTTTAAACTTCAAGCAGTTCATTGTGGCTATTCAATACCTTATTGCATGTCATCAACGATACTGATATTGCAATTTACATATATATATTTTTGCTTCACAAAATGTTGATTGGCAAGGTTATGCTTTAAGTTTATGGTAAGACTTTAGATATGAAGAATGTACTAAAGTTAGTTAGCCGAATTCTAAGTAGAAGGTAATTTGAGAGAAGTTTAAATATGGTTTTAATCTTTATGAAATTCCCTTCTATTAAGTTTCGTCTCAAAAACATTTTCGTCGGTATTTAGTTTCTCGTTTGGCGATTTAAGGAATTAAATACAGGAGCTTTCTTTTTTACCAAAATCACTAAAGAGGAGATCAACCTTGCATGAAATTTCTTTGCAGAGACGACACTTGATAGGAACATATTATATTGAAACTAAACATATGTTCTACTCTTTTGAAAAATATAAAAAGAAAAAACTTAAATGCACGGTTCCTTTTATTTTGCTTAAAATTAACTTTTAGTCATTCTATTTCTAAAATTAAGTTTTCAGTCCCTTTGTTTTATAACTTGTGGAATTTTGTTGGTCCCTTCTATTTCTCATGATGTGGTTTGTTCATTAATGACGTAATAGTGATGTAGCGCAATTGAATTGGATAAAATAGAATTGACGATCTTCTCTTTTAATTTGTAATCTTCGCTTATGTGATTACTAAAAAGGCGCTTGTTAAACTTTGTTGAATAAAAAATAATGAAATGGTTATTGATTAATGATATGGATTCAATTTTATCTAATTCGATTGTGTCGCATCATTGTCATGTTATTAATGCACATGCGATATCATTAAAAATCGAGGAGGACCAATAAAAATCCAGAAGTTGTAAAGGAGATCAAAAATCCGGTTTTAAAAATAGAGAGTAATTGTTAGTTTTGCTATTTGAGCAAAATTGAAGGACCTAAAGTGCATTTAAATAAAAAAAAATTAACCTTTTGAAAAATTAGAAACTTGGAGGCAAAAAATAGGGGAAGAAGGGATTACAGATCTAACAAATTTACTTGTTTGAATTCTCTTCATTTAATAGACTTCTGTTTTGAAAGATAAATATAAAATAAAATAGGTTTAATTACAATTTTGGTCCTCTTATATTAACTGAATTACGAAAATAGTCCCTTCATTATATTTGTCTCCAGTTTTGGTCCCCAAAAAGAATCTTGGTCCAAATCTTGATGAAATGTTATTTTTGTAATGATGTGTCAAAAAAAAGATGATATGAAAGATTTCATGTGAATTAATTACATTTTATTATTATTCAAAATTTGTAAAACACATTTTTCTATTTTAAGAGAATAAGAAGATGATGAAGAACAAAGAATATGAATGTGTTATTTTTTATGTTTTTGTAATTAAATGATGAAATAAAATAGGAAATGTGTTTTTAAAAATAGAAAATGTGTTTTACAAATTTGAAATAATAATAAAATGTAATTAATCCACACGAAATCTTCCACATCACCTTTTTTTTACACGTCATTAAAAAATAACATTTCATCAAATTTTGGACCAAGATTATGTTTGAAGACCAAAAGTGCGGACAAATAAAATGGGGGGACTATTTTCGTGATTCAGCTGAATATAGGGGACTAAAACTGCAATTAAGCCAATAAAATAAAAATCTATTCAAATAAAACTGTAAAAATCTATTCAAATAAAAGTGTCTATTAATGGAGAGATTTACCCCAAATTTACACTCTACCTTCTACTCTCATTTTAATCGTACATATAACTAGGGACAGGCCAATCGTTAAAGGCTATGGTTTAGTGTATGTCGGATTCAGGCTATGCCAGACTTTTTCTTTAACAGACAAGTTCAAGACTTTTAGAAAACTTATTAACCAAAACGGGTAAGCAACACACCATTGAAAAAGTTTTTTAAAATTATGAGTCTCACTTATTTGAGTAAATATAAACAAATTATTATTATTGTCATTATTATTCTATGTTTTTAGTCTCTGATAGATGCGTAGAGCGTCGAATCCCAAAAATAGGATAGCAGAATTGCCGCTATTATGAAAGCCAAAAAACAATATGTAAACTAAACATAAAATACAAACAATATACAAAAATATTAAAATATATTTAAAATACACAAAGTTAAAGGGGTAATCATATTTCATAACCAAAATCTAACTTAAAAATCTAGTTTTAATAGTAATCAAAATTAAGTCCTAACAGTAATCAAGTTCTATTGTCTAAGACTAAAACTAAAAACAATCAAAATCATGCTAAATCATCTTCCTTATCTTCACTTCTAATTTCAATTGCATCATCAACATTATCTTGTTCATCACTTGTTTCAAACTCTTCTTCTTCCATCTCCTCATCTCTATTAGCCACAATTGTAGCAGATCTTGATTGGTGACTAGTAAGTCTTGCTGGTTCATTAACCCCAACACCATCAGCAACAAGTTTCCACGTTAGGTCTGTTATTACTAATTTGAAATTAGATAAATCTAGAACCATGTAGAATTTCTATGTAAGAACCTAGAAGTGCTTTAATTATAGAAAAATGTGGGAAGTATCTAGAAGTGGGTATTAATTAGGAATCTCCTAGAAATGTGTCTAGATTTTTCTATTTGTACCTATAAATACCTTATTGTACTTGACATTAAACATCAAGCAAATTGAGATTTTCTATTAGAAATACCTTCCTTTCTCTAACAAAGTGGTATCTAGAGTTTGGTTGCGAGATTTGAGAAATGGGGACTCGTGATTACACTACTTTCCACTTTCCTCTTCTAAAAAAAGAGAATTATGAAAAATGGTACCTTCGCATTAAAGCATTGATTGGCTCTCAAGGTGTATGGCAGATTGTTGAAAAAGGCTATGATGAGCCACAAGATGAAGAGGGATTGTCCCAAGTTGAGAATGAGGTTTTGGCAAAGACAAGGAAGAAGGATCAATAAGCTCTTGCTCTCATTCATCAATGTTTTGGATGATTCTATGTTTGAGAAGGTTGCCGATGCTACGAATTCAAAGGAAGTTTGGAAGATTTTGGAGAAATCACTCCAAGGCATTGACAAAGTGAAGAAGATAAGACTTCAATCTCTAAGGGGAGATTTTGAAGCTTTGAAGATGAAGGATTTCGAATCAATTTCAGATTATTGCTCAAGGGTGAAGATAATTGTTAATCAAATGAAGAGATATGGAGACAAGATAGAAAATGTTCATGTAGTGGAGAAAGTTCTTCGTTCCTTGACTCCTAAGTTCGATTATGTGGTGTGTGTTATTGAGGAATCGAAAGATCTTGACTCAATGTCCATTGAGGAATTAGAAGGTTCATTGCAAGCTCAAGCAGAAAGAATGAAAAAAAGGCAAGAGGAGCCACTAGAGCAAGTTCTCAAAATCAAAGCTTCGTTGAAGGATGACAGATCATTCAATAGTCAAAACGGACATGAATGTGAACAGGGAAGAGGACGAGGACGTGGTCTTGGCCAAGGAGGAAGAGGAAGAGGTTTCAATCATGAATCAAACTACGAAGAAAGAAGTCACTTATCACCAAGAATTCGTCGAAGAGGAAAAGGTTATGGCTATTATCAAAGTGAAATGAGGTATGACAAATCTAAAGTTGAATGTTATAACTGTAATGAATTTGGCCATTTTTCTTGGGAATGTCGTAATGCTCCTAATCAAAAGGAAGAAGAGGCTAATCTTGTTGATGAAGATGAAGAGTCAACTTTGTTGCTAACACTCAAGGAAGAAAAGAGAGATGTTAATAGTTCATGGTAATTGGAAAATGGTGCAAGTAACCATATGTGTGGATGCAAAGAGAAATTTGTGGAGCTTAATGAAGATGAATGGAAATGTTTCCTTTGGAGACTCATCAAAATTGAAAATTGAAGGGAAAGGTACCATTCTAATCTCTTCAAAAGATGGGAGCCAAAGTTGATTAGTGATGTATACTATGTGCCTAAATTAAATAGTAATATTTTGAGTTTAGGCCAACTTCTTGAAAAAAGGATATGAAATTCTCATGAAAAATAAACATCTTTGGCTTAGAGATCAAAATAACACTTTAATTGCTAAGGTTATTATGTTGAAAAATAGAATGTTTATCTCGAACCTAAGAACTATTGAAGCAAAATGTTTGAAGATGAGTGTCCAAGATGAAGCATCGCGTTGGCATATGAGGTATGGCCACTTGAACTATGGTGCACTTAAAATTATGGGAGAAAAGAATATGGTGAAAGGGATGCCCTCAATCAATCATCCAAATCAATTGTGTGAAGGTTGTCTTCTTGGCAAGCAAGCTAGAAAAAGTTTCCCTAAAGAAGCCACATCAAGAGCAATTAAGCAACCGCAACTTGTGGATACCGACTTGTGTGGACCAATCAATCCATCTTCATTTGGTAAGAGTAAATATTTCATTCTCTTTATTGATGATTTTAGTAGAAAAAATTGGATTTTTTCTTAAAACAAAAATCCAATTTTTTCTTAAAACAAAAATCAGGAGCTTTTGTTGCTTTCAAGAACTTCAAAGCTCTTGTAGAGAAGGAGAGCGGTCATGAAATCAAAGCTTTGAGATATGGTCGAGGAGGTGAATTCACTTCGAAGGAGTTTAATGAATTTTGTGCAACTACTGGAATTTGCCGTCCGTTGACAGTTCCAAGATCTTTGCAACAGAATGGAGTAGCCGAGAGAAAGAATATAACTTTTTTGAACATGGCTAGATGAATGCTAAAATCCAAAAGGATGCCAAAGGAGTTTTGGGCTGAAGCAGTTTCTTGTGCGGTCTATTTGGCAAATCTCTCTCCGACTTCAAATATCAAAGACCAAACCTCTGTAGAAGCATGGAATGGAAGGATGCCTAGTGTTAATCACTTGCGTGTCTTTGGGAGCATAACATATGCACATGGGCCACAACAAGAAAGATCCAAACTTGATGATCGAAGCATCAAACATGTCTTTGCTGGCTATGATCCACATTCTAAAGGTTACAAGTTATACAACCCATGCAACAATAAGGTAGTGGTGAGTCGTGATGTTGAATTTGATGAAGATGCTACATGGAATTGGAAGGGTCAAGAAGAAACAAACTATAATTTATTTCCATATTTTGAAGAAGATCAAAAGGCCACAACACCAGTTTAAGATGCAACTCCACCTTTTTCACCTCCACCTTCACCTACTTCTCTAGATGAAAGTTCAAGCGAAAGACCAAGTAAGATAAAAGATATAGAAGACATTTATGAAAGGTCAACTGAAATTACTCTTGACCTTGAAGAGTTGTACTGTCTCTTGGTGGATAGTGAGCCATTAAATTATGGAGAAGTAATGAAAGATAAAAGGTGGACACAAGCCAAGGATGAGGAGATCAAATCAATTGTGAAGAACAACACTTGGGAATTAGCAACTCTTCCAAAAGGCCATGAAGCAATTGGAGTCAAATGGGTGTACAAGGCTAAAAAGAATGCTAATTGAGAGATTAAAAAATACAAAACAAGATATGTTGCCAAAGGCTACAAACAAAAACATGGAGTTGACTATGAAGAAGTTTTTGCCTCAATTGCTCGCATGGACACTATTCGTTTGCTAATATCTGAGGCAGCTCAAAATAAGTGGAAACTTTATCAACTTGATGTAAAATCGACATTTCTAAATGGCTATCTTGAAGAAGAGGTCTATGTTGAGCAGCCAATAGGGTACATGATTAAAGAAGATTGAGGATAGCGTTGTATGGATTAAAGCAAGCACCAATAGCATGGAATAGTCGCATCAACAAATACTTCCAAGACAATGGGTTTGCTCGTTGTCTCAATGAATATGCTCTTTATGTCAAAGTTTGTAATAATGGAGATATTTTGATTGCTTGTCTCTATGTGGACGATCTTATATTCACTGGGAACAATCCAAGTTTATTTGATGAATTCAAAAAGGCCATGGCGCTTGAGTTCAAGATAACTGATATTAGGCTCATGTCATACTACTTAGGCCTAGAAGTAAAGCAATTGGAAGAAGGTATATTTATTTCTCAAGAAAACTATGCAAATGAAGTTTTGAAGAAATTTAAAATGTTTGATTTTAATCCGATGAACACACCAATGGAGAACCAATTGAAGTTGTCAAAGTTTGAAGATGGACAAAAGGAGGACCCTTCCTTTTTCAAAAGCCTCGTTGGAAGCCTAAGATACTTAACATGTACAAGGCCTGATATTCTATATGCAGTTGGAGTAGTGAGTCGTTTCGTGGAAGCTCCTACTACTACACACATGAAAATCACTAAGAGGATACTCTGCTACCTTAAATGCACGCTTGATTATGGACTATTTTATTCTTCTTCTAATGATTTTAAACTCTTTGGATTCTGTGATAGCGACTTTGCGGGAGATATTGATGATAGAAATAGTACTAGTGGCTTTATATTTTTCATGGGGGACTGTGCTTTTTCGTGGAGCTCAAAGAAGCAACCTATTGTCACACTTTCAACACATGATTCAGAGTATGTAGCAGCAACATCTTGCACTTGTCATACCATCTGGCTAAGGAGATTATTGAAGGAACTTCATATGCCACAAAAGGAAGCTACTGATATTTGTATAGACAACAAGTCTGCACAAGCATTTGCAAAGAATCGAGTGTTTCATGATCGCAACAAGCACATAGACACAAGGTACCATTTCATTAGAGAATGCATTGCCAAGAAAGAAGTTGAGCTTAAATATGTGAAGACTCAAGATCAAGTTGCAGATGTTTTCACAAAGTCGTTAAATCTAGAACCATGTAGAATTTCTATGTAAGAATCTAGAAGTGCTTTAATTATAGAAAAATATGGGAAGTATCTAGAAGTGGGTATTAATTAGGAAGCTCCTAGAAATGTGTCGAGAGTTTTCTATTTGTACCTATAAATATCTCATTGTACTTGACATTAAACATCAAGCAAATTGAGATTTTCTATTAGAAATACCTTCCTTACTCTAACAAAGTCATCTGCTTCAAAGACCAAATCATCTATAAATACACAACTTCCATCCACTTCTTTTTCAAGACAATCATAAAACTCATCAATATTGTTGACGTGAATGAGATCGATTAAATCCTTGTTATCAAAGAGGTCTTTAAGAGTTGCGTTGTACTTCGCAAAACCAAGTCTTGTGGCCTTTGGTGCTCAAGTTTTCTTATCTTCTTAGAGTGAATCTATATTACAATTTTAAAATAATTAATTTTAAATCCACTACATCCAATTATATAAAAAAAACAATTGACATTTACTTACTTGCTCAAATGTACTCCAATTGCACTCACATCCTAATTAGATGCCTGTCAGACTTAACACTTTGATTACAATAGCTCACAAATGTGCACTCACAAACCATGTGTTTTCCTTTAGAAAGCTTGAAAATGCAAGCATAGAGCTCAATTATCACTTTCGTATCTTTGCCAACATTTGGATTTCTATAGAAGGGTTCATAGTTAAGGAAATGTTATGTTGCACTACCATCTTTTATCTATAATTGCATAGATTTTAGAGTATTTACTCACATTTCTATTGAACACAGTTATTATAGACTCCTTTGTCTTATCCATTGCCTCATATATGTAACCCATTGCTTCTTTTTTCTCGTTATCAAAAAATATCAAAACATGAACCAACAACCCATCGCCTTGAGAGAGAATAGAACATTCTTCCAAAATGATGTGTTGATAACAATACTATATGCCATTTCCCTTTGCTTTTTTTGATGCATTTGTGTTCACCCACTCTTCTGATACAAACATCCTTCTCATGTTATTCTTTGGTATATATAATCTTTGAAGATGGGGGAATGTAGTTGCAAACTTTGTCACTCCACTTCTAACCAATTCGGCTTTTTGGGTGCATATTCTCATTATGTTAAGGGTGATGGTATGGTTGTAGATGAACCCAACAAGAAATTTTCTTCTTCTAATGGCCCTCTAAACAATAGGCAACTTTCCAATATCTTTTAGCATTAAATCCACACAATGGACAACACATGGAGTCCAAAATAGAATATGATACTTTTCTTCTAAATATTTTCCTAACACCAAAATAAATGGATAATAGGATTAACATTTTATATCAACAAGCAATTAAATTGAATAATAGGATTAACATTTCATATGGCAGCATATAATTATGATTGCAAGTTGGATAATAACAATTATAAATTTCTTACCCACCAAGAAATAGTTGCTACCATTGTTAGTAACAACTTGCACAACATTTGCCCCTCCAATCACTTGAACAAATGTGTCCAAAAGTTCAAATATCTTCAGTTTCGTCTTCATATAGCTAGAGCCATCAATACTCCTTACGAGCAATCCCACCTTGAGCGTTGACCAACAAATTGATCAATGTTCTTGGCGACATCTGACATGATAAAGCATCCATATTGTGTTCTCTCCATTACAAGCCCCTATAACATTTATTGGTGAGCTCTAGCTCCTTTTTTAGCCATGTAACTTTAATCTCATGGTAACACGGAGGCTTCAAGTGAGCTTCATAATTTCCAATCGCTTCAATCATCAACTAGAAGTTTTTAGACTTCAAAACATTAAAAGGAGTACCATTCCTATAAAGAAGCAAATGATGTATTGATTAACTAATTCTCTTGCCTCTTTCACTCAAGTAATTTTTGTTGGAACCAAGTTGGTTTTATACTTAGAGTTTTGATACTAACAAAAGTATTTTATGAGAACAATATATTTGACTTCACAAACTATGAAAAAGGATTTTTGTTTTTGAAGACAATCTAAAATAAGATTTGATTCAGATTTATAATTGAAGAAAATATTTGACCAAGTTGGAAAAATAATATGGTCAAGATTTGAAGAATATATTATCAACATCTTATCAACAATAAGATATGAATTTATTTACAACAAGAGTTGATCAAGATTTATCTACAAGAAGATATGAATTATTTAAAAGAAGATTTGATCAAGATTAACACAAAAAGAAATGAATTATTTATCAGAAGATTTGATCAAGATTTATCTACAAAAAGATATGAATTATTTACAAGAAGATTGGATCAAAATTTATTACAAGAAGATATGAATTATTTACAAGAAGATTTGATCAAGATTTATTTACAAGAAGATATGAATTATTTACAAGAAGAAATGATCAAGAATTGTTTACAAGAAGAAACGCTCACAAGAAGATACATTTATTATTTGCAAATATATGATTCAGATTTTGACAAAGAACAAAATTTTGAATTGGACTTAGTCATATTCCTACTTGTGAAAGTTCAAGAATCGGTCCAACATTAAATTTCATCTGAGGAATTTGCGAAAAAAATCTTAACAAAATACGAACATTATCAATCTGAAGAATTTACAAACTCAATCTTAACAACGTACGAACAATATCAATCTGAAGAATTTACAAACTCAATCTGGAAAAAATACGAATAGAATCAATCTAGAAGAACTACTCAGATTGGATTCGTAAATAAAGAATTGGCTAAAGAACATATTATCAAAAAAAACATCTTGTTCAGAATTATTTTTTAATAAGGTAATTGTTGACCAAGCTAGGAATGAAGATAAAATTCATAATCAAACAAGGACTAAATTGAAGCCCTAATTTTATCTATAAATAGATACTCAAGACTGAAGAAGAAGATTGTCGAAAAATCAGAAGAGAGTAGAAGAAATCAAGCTCAAAATTGCAAATTCATCTTAGAGTTCAAAGAGGGAAACAGTTGTTCGAATGAGAAATACTTTCTAAGTGTTCTTCTTAGAGTGTGATAGTCATTGTTATTATCAACTTGTTAGAAGCAACTGCTCAAGTTCCAAACCTTTGTATTCAAACCCGATAGTGATGTTACTGTGTCTTCAACAATATTATAGGGTCAGATGCTTTGTAATTCAAATTGTTGAATTAAATTCTTCTGAGAGAAGGGACTGGGTCAAGTTAGTGGTGAACCATAATAAATTATTTGTGTCATTTTATTCTTGCACTCCTTAGTATTGTTATTGCTTCTACTATAAGTAAATCACCAAGTCTGAACAAGTTTAATCAAATAATGAAAAAATTATCAACTTAGTGAATCACAGTTCAACCTCATTCTCGTGTTTGCACCTTCAATTGGCATTAGAGTTCAGCCTCAAAGCTGAGCACTTTACAGTGTTTGAGGAATGATCCAATGGCTCAAAATGTCTGGATTCAATGAAGAAGTTGTTGGAGGAAACATCAACAAACCACCTCTGTTCGATGGAGAATGTTTTGATTACTAGAAGGACAGGCTGAGAAGTTTCTTTATTTTACAAAATCTTGAACTTTGGGGCTTGGTGGAAGATGGTTATACTACTCCAAAAAATACTTATGGTATTAAGATTCCAAGGAAATAGATGGATGCTGATCAGAAGAAGATGTACAAGATGCATCATAAGTCCATAACATTCATGATAAATGCAATCACTTTCAAGGAGTTTGACAGGTGCACCAACGAGGAGACAACAAAGAGTATTTATGATAGTTTGCTTCTATCTTATGAAGGAAACAAACAAGTTCAAGAAGCCAAGACCAATCTCCTAGTCAAAAAGTATGAGATGTTCAAGATGGAAGAAGATGAAAACATTGAAACAATGTTTTCCAGATTCCAGACTCTGTTCTATGAATTAAAGATACTTGAGAAGAGTTATACTACTACTGATCATGTGAAAAAGATACTAATAAGTTTGCCAAGAAAGTGGAGATTTAAGATCACTGTTATTTAGGAAGCAAAGTATTTGAATACTCTTAAGTTGGAAGAATTAATCATCTCTCTCAAATCACATGGAATTGAGCTTGCAGAGGATGAGCCCAAGAAGAAGCAACCAACCTTGGCATTGAAATCCAAGCAGAAGAAAGTTTTGAAGGCAACAGCAGGATCATATGATGATGATTTAGAAGATCATAATGGAGACTTAGATGAAGAGGAATCGACTTTTATATCTAGAAATTTTTTGAAGATGTGACACAACATAAAGAAGAAATTTCCCCAAAGATATTCCAGGAAATCCAGTAGAGAAAATGATGATAAATCTCATAAGAAAAACATCATCTGCTATGGATGCAATGAAACTGATCATATCAAGTCAGAATGTCCAAATCTGGAGAAAGAGAAACTTGGTTAAAGATTTTCTTTAATTATTTATTTGAATCAAATTTTCTTTTAGATTGTCTTCAAAAACACGAATCTTCTTTCATATTTTGTGAAGTCAAATATATTGTTCTCATCAAATACTTTTCCTAACATCAAAACTCTAAGTATAAAACTATCTTGGTTCCAAAAATCTCCCACTTTTTGATGATCACAAAACTGTATTTTTGAAACCCACTTTTCTTTTAAATACTTTGACTCCCCCTTACTTAAGTCTCCCTCTAAGTCTAAGTGTTTTTCTAAGCATCTTTTCTCCCCACATTATTAAACATATTTCTCCCCCTTTTGTCATCATACAAAAAGACTTGAAAGTGAAATTTGCCTATGTTTTTTTGTTTTTTGTTTTTTTTATAATTTACCTTTTTTTAATAGAATGAAAATAACATAAACATAAAATTTATCCTAAGTATGAAACAAAACTACTCTAAGGTCGACACAACATCAGTTAGGTAAAAGAATAAGGTTTAGGTTTTTGTGGATGAAGTCAAACTTATCTTCAGCTAGTGGTTTGGTGAATATGTCACCCCATTGATGTTCGATGTCTACAAACTAGATATTAAGCACGCCTTTTTGAACAAAGTCCCAAAAATACGGTGTTTGATTTCTATATAATTAGCTCTAAAATGAAGTATAAGGTTTTTGGTTAGGCAAATGGCATAAGTATTGGCACAATAAATGGGAATGTTGGTTTCTAGGATTTTGTAGTCTTCTAGTTGTTGTTTCATCGAAAGTAGTTGAGAGCTACAACCTGCTACTAAAATGTACTCAGCTTTTGTTGTTGACATGACAATTGTGCTTTGTCTCTTACTTGATCAAGAGATTAAGTTGCCACCTATAAATGTGCAGTTTGCACTTGTGCTTTTTCTCTCAAGTTTATCTCCAACATAATCAGAACCACAATACCCATTTAGTTTATACTCAGATGATTTCTTGTAAAACAAGGTAATGTTGGTAATGCATTTTAGGTATCTAAGGATTCTTTTAACAATAGTTAAATGTGATTCCTTAAGTTCAGCTTGAAATCTGACATATACACATACGCTAAACATGATGTCAGGTAAAGTAAGGATGATATCATTCCTCTATAGGTTTTCTGGTCAACTTTTTGGCCTGGTTCATCTTTTTGAAGTGAACAAGTAGGGTGCATTGGTGTAGCAATATGTTTGCGATCACTCATCTTAAATTTCTTGAGAAGCTCTTTGGTATATTTAGTTTGATGAACGTATATACCTTTTTGACTTTGCTGAATTTGTATCCCTAAGAAGAGCTTAAGTTCTCCCATCAAACTCATTTGAAATTTAAGCTGCATCAATTTATAATTTTTTTGGCAAAGAGTTTTATTAGTAGATCTAAAAATAATGTCATCAACATAAATTTGAATAATGAGAATATCATCTCCTATTGATTTTCTAAAAAGTGTATTATCTACTTGTCCAATTTCAAAGTTACTTTTAAGAAAAAAGTTACTAAGTCTATTATATCATGCCCTAGGTGCTTGTTTTAGACCATATAGAGATTTCCTAAGTTTAAAAACATGATTTGGAAATTCATAACTTTCAAAACTTGGGGGTTGTTTAACATATACTTCTTCACATATATAACCATTTAGAAAAGCATTGTTAGCATCCATTTGAAATAATGTAATGTTATTATTTGCAGCAAAAGAAAGTAGGATACGAATGCTTCTAACGTGTCCATTGGAGCAAATATCTCAGTGTAATCAATGCACTCTTGCTAACTGTCGCCTTGTGCAACAACTCTTGCCTTGTTTCTTACCACTTCCCCTTTTTCATTTTGCGTGTTTCTGAAAACCCACTTGGTTCCAATAATGTTCTTCTTGGATCTAGGTACTAGATCCCTAACATCATTTCTCTTGAATTCATTTAACTCTCCTTGCATTGCAATAATCCATCCATCATCTGTCAATGCTTCGTCAATAGAGGTAGGCTCAACTGATGAGAGTATGTCAAACAAAGTGGTATAACCAATGATTAAGTGCACTTCCAAGGATCAATCTGACAAATCCTCAAAGGATCACTTGCACTTCCAATGATTAGAGTTTTAGAATGAGATGACTTGTACTTCCATCCAGATCTTCCTTTTGACTTATCTTGTCTGTTTCTAACTTGATCAGATTCATCATCTGATGATTTGTCATCTTCTTTTGATTTTCTTGTATCCTCTAATTTTTCAAGTTCTTCTGTTTTGTTTTCTTCTGCTTCCTATGGTTTTGGTAAACCTGCATTATCATCATCTTGCTTTGACTTTTCAAGGTCAAGCTATTTGTCATCAAATTTAACATGTATGGGTTCTTCCGCAATCTGAGTTTTCCTATTAAACACTTTATAAGCCTTAGATCTTTTAGAGTATTCAATGAAGGTACACTTTTGAGATCTAGAATCAAATTTACCAAGGTTATCTTTAGTGTTCAACATATAACAAGTACAACCAAATTGTTTAAAGTATGAGATGTTAGGCTTTTTACATTTTCACAATTCATATGGTGTTTTATTCAATATAAACCTAATTAAGACTCTATTTTGAATATAACATTCAATGTTAATTGCTTCAACTCAAAAGTGTTTTGCAACATTCATCTCATTTAACATGGTTCTGCCCATTTCTTGGAGTGATCTATTCTTTCTTTCCACAACTCCATTTTGTTGAGGTGTTCTCGGAAAAAAGAAGTTGTGAGAGATTCTATTCTCATTACAAAAACTTTCAAAGAACTTGTGTTCAAATTCTTAAGACCATTTTAATTCATTACTTGTTTGCAAAATGTGATGAATACTTTGTGGGATTTATCCTTATTTCTTAAGAATTTTACTCACGTCCACCTAGTGTAATCATCTACTATAACAAAGCCATATTTCTTTCCACTTAGAGAGGTTGTTTTCATTGTCCCAAAGAGATCTATATGTAAGAGCTTAAGGGGCTTTGAGTTAGAGATTGAGTTCTTAGGGGTAAAGGAGTTTTTTTTTTCCCTTTTGACAAGCTTCACAGATAATTTTTATTTTGTAACTAAGCTTAGATAGACCTCTAACTAGTTGAAGTTTATTTAGTTTTGAAATTAATCTAAAGTTTGCATGACCTAATCTTGTGTGCCAAATTAGTTTCTCTTCATTTACTAACATAAAACACTTAACCTCTTGTTTTTCTAGACTAAACAGATTTATCTTATAAATGTTGTTTTGTCTCTGACCTGTAAAGAGTATAGATTCATCATTCTGACTAATTGCCTTGCATGTTTTTTGATTAAATATATCATAATTATTATAACTTAACTGACTAATATTTAATAAATTATGCTTAAGACCTTTAACAAAAAACACATCTTTAATAGAAGGGGAAACACCATTACCAATAATACCTTGACCAATGATCTGACCTTTTTGTTTTCCACCAAAAGTCATTGTGCCTCATTTGCACAATGTTAGTTCTTGGAACATAGAATTTTCTCCTGCCATGTGTCGCGAGCATCCACTGTCCAAGTACCATGATTGGTGTTTTAACTTGATTGCCGAGGACATCTGCCACATAGAAAATTTTGTTCTTAGGCACCCAAATATGGTTGGGTCCTGGTTTGTTAGTCTTGAAAGGTTTCTTGCGTTTCCTTGTATTTAACATGGGACAAGATAATTTGGAGTGACTTTTCTTAGAGCAAACAATACATAAGATATCAGAGGGAATATGTTTAGGCTCAGTTACAGTTCCTTTAAATCCTAGACATCTTTTACCATTTCTACTAACTTCATAAATCTTAGAAGCATACTTGCTTCTTTCCATACCATAAGCAAGAAAATCTTAAAATAATTTTTCATGCTTATCAGAGTTACATGTGGTATTTTCAATTGATGTTGAACTATAATTACTTTTCAGAGTTAGATCTTCAGCCTTAAGTTCAACAATATTAGTTTTAAAAGTTGCATTTTCTGTTTTATCTTCAACGCTTTGATTCTTTAAAACATTAATTATTTCAGGTAGGTTTGCATTTTCTTTCCTAAGTGTTTTCAATTTTAAAGACAAATAGTGTTTCTTGTTGAAGAAGTCATTTATAACAGTAATTAAATAAGATCGAGTTAAGTCAGAAAATACCTCAATTTCTTCATTTGTTGATTCACTTCTAGAGTCAGAATCTGCTTTGGATATAGAGGTAGAGTTGGGATGAGCCATCAAAGCCAAATCTGCTTCCTCTTCTTCATCAAAATCATCCCATGTAGCCATCAAACTCTTCTTCTTAGGTCTGAAATTTTTCCTCTAGTGTTTCCCTTTCTCTAGATTTGGACATTCTAACTTGATATGTCTAGGTTCATTGCATCCATAGAAGATGATGTTTTTCTTGTCAGATTTATCATCATTTCCTCTACTGGACTGCTAGGAATATCTTTGAGAAAATTTCTTCTTTCTATTGTGCAACATCTTCTGATTTTTTTTGGATATGAAAGCTAGTTCGTATTCCTCTAAGTCTCTATTTTGATCCTCTGAATCATCATCCTCTAATTTTGTTGTTGCCTTCAGAACTTTCTTCTGCTTGGATTTCAAAGCTAAGGTTGGTTGCTTCTTCTTGGGCTCATCCTTTGCAAGTTCAATTTCACGTGATCTTAGAGAGCTGGTTAAATCTTCCAGCTTAAGAGTATTCAGAACAATTGCTTCCTGAATGGCAATAATCTTAGATGTCCACTTGCTTGGCATACTTCATCTTCTTCCATCTTGAACAACTCATACTTTTTGACTAGAAGGTTGACCTTTGGTTCTTGAACTTGCTTGCTTTCTTCATATGTCAGAATAAGACTATCATAAATACTCTTTGTTTTTCTCCTTGTTGGTGCACTTGTCAAACTCCTTAAAAGTGATTGCATTTATCATGAATGTTCTAGACTTATAATGCATCTTGTACATCTTCTTATGATCAACATCCATCTCTTTCCTTGGAATCTCAATACCATCAGTATTCTTTGGAGCAGTATAACCATCTTCCACCAAGTCCCAAAGTTCAAGATCTTGTGAAATAAAGAAATTGCTCAGCATATTCTTCTAGTACTCAAAACACTCTCCATCAAGCAGATGTGGTCTGTTGATGTTTCCTCCAACTACTTCTTCACTGAATCCAAACATGTTGAACCATTGGATCTTTCCTCAAACATTGTAAGGTGCTCAACCTTGAGACCGAGCTCTGATACCAATTGAAGGTGCAAACATGAGAATGGGGATGAATTGAGTTTGACTTAGTTGATAACTTTTTCATTATTTGATTAAACTGGTTTAGACTTGATGATTTACATGGAGTAGAAGCAATAACAAGATTAAGGAGTGCAAGAATAAAGTGACACAAGTAATTTATCCTGGTTCACCTATAACTTGGCTACATCTAGTCCTTTCACTTAGAAGGATTTGATCCACTAATTCAACAACTTGAATTACAAGGTACCTGATCCTCCAAGTCAGTCTTCTCAAATTGCTTGACAACACTAGACTTTTAAAAAACACACACACCTTGACTCTACCAGTCAAGTCTTTTCCACACAATCAGGCAACCCCTGATTCTTGAATGTACACTAACACCACTATCAGGTTTGAATACAAAGTTTTGTTACTTGAGTAGTAGCTAATAACAAGATGATTATAACAATGACTATCACACTAAGAAAATCACTCAAAATATTTCTCATTCGAACAAGTGTTTCTCTATTTGAATTATAAGATGAATTTGAATTTTGAGTTTGAGTTATTCTACTTTTTTCTGATTCTTCGATGATCTTCTTCTTCAGCCTTGAGTATTTATTTATAGATAAAATTAGGACTTCAATTTAGTCTTTGTTTAATTCTGAATTGTATCTTCATTGCTCGCTTGGTCAACAATGATCTTATTCAAAAATAATTCTAAACAAGATATTTTTTGATAATATGTTATTTAGCCAATTCTTTATTTCTGAAGCCAAACCTGAGCAATTCTTCTAGATTGATATTGTTCGTATTTTGTTCAGATTAAGTTTATAAATTCTTCAGATTGATTCTATTCGTATTTTGCTTTTTTTGTTGTTGTCAAAATCTGAATCATATCTTTGCAAATAATAAATGTTTCTTTTTTTTGAGTGTTTCTTATTGTAAATAATTCTTGATCATATCTTCTTGTGATAAATCTTGGTCAAATTTCCTTTTAAATAATTCATATCTTGTTGTAGATAAATCTTGATCAAATCTTCTTGAAAATAATTCATATCTTCTTGTAGATAAATCTTGATCAATTCTTCTTGTAGATAATTCATATCTTCTTCAAATTTGGACCATATCTTCTTTTCAACTTGGTCAAAGATTTTCCTCAATTATAAATCTGAATTACATAAAATACTTTTGTTAACATCAAAACTCTAAGTATAAAACTAACTTGGTTCCAACAACAATTTGATCTGTTGTAAACAAACTAAAGTCGCAGTATGGACTGAGTGTCGTTTGACAACAATATTATTGATAATGTCTTTTATATTTGCATATAGATGGCACGTCAGGGGCTTAGTGCCATAATATAATTAGAGCAAACGATCAGCTTGAGATATTGGGAGATGTCGGTAGGAATGTATTATGTGAAAGGTAGGATCGATACCGCAAGGATGTTCCGACGATATACTGACACCTTAATGATTAGACTCTCTAGTTCGTTGGAAAAGATGTGGCTTCTCAACTTGCAATAACGCAAAGTAGTTGGATCTATATGTCAGAGTTAGTTGATGATTATGTGGCATTGCACCCTATGTGTTGCATTAGTGGAGTCATTACGAAAAGTGTTATATGTGCATTGTTGTTAAATGATTATTTATGTGCTGATGTTGTGTGATATATGTGCTTGATTATAAGTTAATCGAATTGAACGCTAATAATGATTGGTAATAGATAAAAGATGTTATATGTTGCTTGGACGTTTGTTATGCTTAGTCTATATGTTTTTATACTTGCATTGTGATTCTTACTATGCCGACCAACATTTTAGATGTGTTATATTGTACAGATTTTCTTGAAGTTATCGCAATGTAACGTCAAGAGTTAAAGACTTGCAATCCTTATATACTAGTTACATTAGACTCTGACCAAATGACAAGAGGTTACATGGTATTTTTGTTACTAGAAATTTTGGTAAAGTTTAACTAATACTCTTTACAAATTGTATGACATGTCCGAAATAAATATATATATTTTTTTAAATTTTCATCATTTTTTATTATTATTTACATTTCTTCTGCAAATCTGGATAAACAGATATTACAATTTAGTATTAGAGCTCGGTCTGTTCCCACGTCAGTGAATTGTTGAGTCAACACATAATACTTAGTTAATTTAGAATTGTATGAATATTATATGAATTTTTTTATGATAATGTGTTAAAGTTTATTTAAATATTATGTGCCTATGTGTTTGATTGTTTTATTCTATGTTAATTACTTTTTGTGTAAATTGTTTTGATTGTTGTGTGAATTGTTTGAATATGTATACTTAATCTTTATTTCAATTATTGGATTTAAATAATATAATTATATGTAAGTTGAATTGTATATATATTATTTGTTGAATATTATTTTAATAATATTAAAATATAAAGATGTAAATAGATTTAAATTTATCAAAATAATTATGATTATATATATATATATATAATATGTTATATGTGATTTTAATAAAATAAAAATGTATGATATGATGACGAATTTACATTTTAATTGTATTAAAATAGTTGTTTGATTTATTAATTGTTGTTATTATTATTATTATTATTATTATTATTAGTATTATTATTATTATTATTATTATTAGAAGAAAACTAACTATTCTAATAATATATTGAGACAATTAAAAATAATAATAAAAAATTATATAAATTAAAATTAATTTTTTTTATGTTTTATGAAAATTAAAGTAATTTTTTATTTTACAAAAATTAAAATTAAAAATTTTATTTTACGAGACTAAAATTAAATTTATATGAAATTAATTAAATATTTAAATGTAGGAATTAATTTATGAATTTTTTATTACGGAATTTTTATGAGTTAATGCCTGACTACTGTATCACACCCACGACCCTTTAAAAATTGATATCCAATCCAGAGTCGTAAGTTCCATGGAATATGTAGGCTAAACCTGTCTTTTGACTAACCCTTGGCCGCTATTACGTGTCCTGTCCTAGAAATATCCACTCTTTCACTCTCCCTCTCTTCTTTCTGTCTTGGGAAACAAGAAAAACGCTCTTTTCTTTCGAGGAATAAGGACCCATTGGATTGCGCGCTCAACAAATCTCAACCCTCCACACTTTCAATCTGACGCTTCTCTCTCTCTCTCTCCGTACTCAAAACACAACTCTCTCTCTTTCTATTTTCCTTTCCCCTCTCATCAGCGGTTTTTTTTTAATCATAAACCCTAGCTAGCCGAAACACTGAAACACACTCTCTCCTCTCATCTCAGCGCGCGCTCTTTTCCCTTTCTCTCTCCGATCTCACTCTTTCCGCTTTATTCCTTCCGATTTATTTATTGTCTCTGTTTTCGGTTCAGGTTCGATTTTTTACAATCTTTTTCTCGGTTTATCCGATTTCTCGTTTAATTTTCTTTTAATTTTTTTTAAATAGGACGCGATCGTCGTTCGATTTTCTGCAAGTTACGATGGCTCTTGATTCTATGTAAGAAACAGAAAAAATCCGGTTCGATTCCGGTTTTATTCGTGCTTGGTTTTTGTTCTTCTGAAAAAGAACCGTACGGCAATGCCGGCGGTAGGGATGAGGCGGTCCACTAGGGTTTTCGGAGTGGTTATGAAGGGATCCGACTCGGGTCGGGTTCTCCGGTCGGGTCGAAGGTTATTGCCCGAACAATCAGTCGAGGCTAAGACCAAGAGAGGGAACGAAGGAGATGATTGGCCGCCTGCACTTAAGAATAACGGTAAAAAAAGTATCGTTTTGGCAGAAACGACACCTGAGGAAGGGCGGAAAAGGGGTCGTGACAGTGACGGAGTCGACAGACTGTACGGTATTGTGTATAGGAGAAAACGGAGAAGGACTGTTAGTGCTTCAAGTTTGGTACTTTCTAGAAGGAAAGTTAAGGAAGTTGTTGACCACAGTGTGTTTTCTGTTGTTGTGATGCCGTGTGCTGGAAGGAGTGGTCGATTTTCGTCTTTGTTGGTTTCGGTCTTGAGGTACATGATGAGAGTCACAGTTAAATTACCTGAGCTTTTGGCTTTTTTTCTCTCTGAACCAATTCACGCTGCTTTTGCATCACAGGGTGTTCAGTTTCTGCAGGTATATTGCTGCTTTGCATTCTGTTATCTATTTATGTTTAATATACTGGATTTACTAAATTGATTTTACCTAGTGCGAGTTTGTTTCTACCGTGCCAAAAATTGATTTTGAGACAAATACTAGCTTCAAAATAGAATGAATTGTAGATTCAAAATGAATTCTAATAGAGAACCTACATAACAAAATCAATTGTAAGTTTTCAGAATATCTAAACATTGAATTATTGTTACTGTGTAAGAAATGCTTGAGAGAAAAAATACAGTGTCTCTGTTGCTTGTTTTTTTTCTGTTTTTTATTTTGCTCCATGATCTTATGCTACATATTTTTTTTGACCAACATGCAGGGTTCTCCTCCTGCCAAAATTGGGATCTGCCGCTTTTTTGAGATCACACAGTTCATTCCATTGTTCTCTGTTGACTTTTCTGCTGTTCCAGATTATTTTGAGTATCTGCATTCTGCAATGCTTTTAGATTTTCGCTTTAGGTCATTTTTTATAGTAAACAGTCCAATAAATGCACATAGTGATGATGAGGATAAAACTGATTTCCTAGAATACAAGGACAAACTGCAGATTTCGTGTGATGCCTTTGAAAGAGAACCTTCTGAGAGTGGAACTGTTATCCGTGGTGTTATTGAAATCAATGACAGTTTATCCTTACCTTCCTCTGCCAAGGGTGCCAGGGTAACTGGTGGTCGAAATGGACAGTTTAGAAGTATGAACTCTAGAGGCATTCAGAAGAGGAGGAGTTCGCTCAGGAAAAGGAAACCTCAGAGTCCTTTAACAATGACATTACGCCGAAGTAATAGAGCTGTTGCTTCGGATTTAGTGGGTGGTAGGAAACTTAATATTCAGCTGGCTGGTACAACCGCCAGCAAGAGACATAGAAGTTTATACCCTGGAAACACTGCTGGAAGCTTGAAAGAAGCAAGTTCCACCGAAGTGGGTTCAACACAAACTGTAGCAGATTCTTCTCTCTGTTCTGCAAACATATTGGTTACAGAGTCAGACCGGTGTCACAGGGAAGATGGTGCAATTGTCACTTTAGAGATGTCTGCTTCAAGAGAATGGCTTCTAACTGTAAAGAGAGATGGATTGGTAAAATGCACTTTCAAAGCAGAAAAAGTGATGCGGCCTTGCTCTTCCAGCCGGTTCACCCATGCAGTGATGTTTTCATTGGACAATGGTTGGAAACTGGAGTTTGCCAATCGCCAGGACTGGATTCTTTTTAAAGACCTTTATAAGCAGTGTTCTGAGCGAAATATACCTGGTCATGTTGCTAGATTTATTCCAGTGCCAGGTGTGCATGAGCACGAGGTCTCTTCCTATGCTGAAAAGGACGATGTTCCCTTTCAGAGACCAGCTACATATATATCTGTACATGGTGATGAGATAACTAGAGCAATGGCAAGGAGAACTGCAAATTATGACATGGATTCTGAAGACGAGGAATGGCTGAGCAAGCTCAATAATGAGTTTCAAGAACAACTTTCAGAGGATAATTTTGAATTAATCATTGATGCTTTTGAGAAGGTTTATTATTGTAATCCAGATGATTCCTTTGATGTAAAATCTGCGGCTAGTAGTTGTCAAGATCTCGGCAGCAAAGAAGTTGTAGAAGCTGTATATATCTATTGGATGAGAAAACGGAAGCAAAAACGATCTTTGCTAATTAGGGTTTTCCAGGTAAATTTACTGCCATGTTCTAGTTATATAGTGCGCCTGAAGCGTGTTAATTTATGTTTTATCTATAAAATGTTTTTCTCCCTTCCCAAGTCCCAGGACAATGCTTCTTGGTTGTCTTTCCATGTCAGTGTGAAACTATAGAAGAATTACTGATTTATGACCCATGGTAGAGTTTTCCAAATATTTCTTCGTCTTGAATATATTGTTCTTCTCTTAGCTTTTGTTTATGCTAATATGGGTTTGAGTCCACTTTAAATATGCATCTTATAGTTCCTTGCTTCCTATGTCAGTGCCACTTTATTCATTCTTGCTTGTTGGCAAATAGGCTGTTAATCATTAAATTATTTGGTAGAACTTTGGGTTTTGCATTCATCTCTGAACAGAAAGAGGAATGAAATTCCTATACACCCGAAATAAGTGTTTCAAGCCATTCTGGTTAAAAGATTTTTGAGTTGGTTTGAATGTCGTGGCTATAACTGATACTATACTATAGCAGTCACGATGCCAGAAAAAAAAAAAATTATATGGTTTGACGGGGCTTGTAGCAAATGACTAGTATGGTTGATACTCATGCCTGTATCCTATACCTCGAATACATCTAGATGTCTTTCTCTCTCAATGTTAGTTTTGGCAAAATAAATAATACTGGGGTGGGAGCGTTGATGTACTGTACTGATCCCTATTATCTTGTTGGAATGGTTGTTTGTGTCAGAATCATCAATCAAAAAGGGCACCACTTATTCCGAAGCCTTTGCTGCGAAAGAAGAGGTCATTTAAAAGACAGCCAAGTCAGTTTGGTAGAGGCAATCAACCAAGTGTTTTGAGAGGTAATTTTATACTTTTTGTCTTCAACCAGATTGAGTGATGATTCCAAATACGTTGGCCATTAATATGGTTGGTTATAGTGTTAAATTTGATGTATTTGTTTTTTCTTTATCCTTTTAGGTATGTGTTAGATGAAAGGTGTTTATTTTTTTTGCTCATCTTGCCATAAAAATACTAGAATATTACCAGTTTGTCCTAATATCTTGTTTAGTTGCATGTTTTGAATCAAGAGCGTGTTATTAAAGTTAGTCTCATCTTGTATTGATTTACAGCAATTGCAGCTGAACAAGATGCCTTGGAAGAGAATGCAATGCTTAGGATTGAAGAAGCTAAAGCCTCGGCAAACGCATCCATGGAAATAGCCATACAAAAACGCAGAAGGGCCCAATCCCTTGCTGAAAATGCAGATTTGGCAACCTACAAGGCTGCAATGTTAATTAAAATAGCTGGAGCAGCTATGGCTGCAGAATCAGTAGAAGCTGGGGCCAAATACTTTCTTGATTGATGGTTAGATCAAATTGCGGATGCTAATTATAACACCAAGTATTTTATTACAGGAATGCTCACAGTAAATTTGCTGCTGTGTTTTCCCCCTTCTTACTGTAAACATTGTACAGATTTTTGTTTGTATGTACAACTTTGATGGAAATCAAGACCTGAGAATAATCTTCTGTGCGAGTAGATTGGTTGATTTCCTTCCCTTGGTAGAAAAAATTCTTAGAAAAAGAAATACAGGACTTTAAGGACTCATCTCTTCTTTTGTTTTGTTATTGTCTGTTTTTTTAATTGTGGTGGGGGTTCCTAATCCATGCGGTCTTTTAATAGTTGCCTTTTGTGATGCTACTGATTAAATGTGTATAGAAACTAGTGTGTTTTTTTGGGCAAGTTCACCCTTGGCCTACCTTTATACAAACAAAATTGTATGGACAATGTGTTCTATGACTATTGTTTTTACCCACTCGGACCCGTAGGTTACAGGTTGGACAGCGTATTGTGGCTTTAATTCTACACCTCCCCAAAACATTTCTTATTTGACGTTATGTTTTAATTTTCTTCATGTAAATCCAACGAATCTAGGACCGATTACGTAAATAAGTATCGGAGGTCATACTCATTTTACATTCGGGTTTCCCTTCAAATATCACGTCCACTTATTTAAAAGAGGGTTGCTGTTAAGCCCAAAAAAACACGGCAATCTCTTGGAAGGGAGCTTTTGGTAGTTATAAAAAAACACGACAATCTCTTAGAAGGGAGTTTCTGATAGTTATAAAATTGGATGAAAATACTATCTGAAGTGTGATTTCAGTAGTGTTTTTTTATATTGGTTAGGAGAATTGAGAGGGGTTTCTGATAGTTATAAAATTGGATAAAAATACTATCTGAAGTGTGATTTCAGTAGTGTTTTTATATTGGTTAGTAAAATTGAGAGGTTGAATAAGCAATTACCTAATTAAAAAGCTAGTGTGCACTTATGCCAACATTTGATGATCATATATGTAGTTGATGCTATTGATTCAGGGATTTATTTTTTGCACCAGTTTTTTATACTCTAGTATCCATTCAAAATATTTTGCTTCCTTTAGTCTCATGTATAAGGAAAATAAAAATATTTCACACCATTTAAAAAAAGTATTTAATTTTCTCTAAGTTGTCATTCACCGAAACTTGTTTTATAATGATCTGGAGTAGACCTAGATATGTGGTCCGAGAGGTTAGGATATAATGGCGTTGTAGCGAAGGTTATTGGTTGTTCCTCGTCGAGGGGTGTACTTGTGAGAGGTTTTAAGGTTAGAAATTGTGTACTTTTAATCTGTGTCTTGTGTCCTTTTATAAGATGTTCTCTAGGATTTTTAGAAGATGTTCGCTAGATCGTGAGCTATATGATCCGGAATTTGCAAATCATCGTATGATTTCAAATGTGTCTCTCCTGTGATCATTCTAGTGAGCGTTACCAATACATGGCTCAAATTTAGATGATTGCCATCAAGCAATATAGGAAAGATGTCCACGTTAGTTCCGTTGTTCTAGCACATCAAAACCCATTTCGCATGTTGCGACGCCCTAGCTCACTGATTATTCAGATTAGGCCTATGATGGAGTGGATTAGGCTTTATCCGGAATGGTTTCCCCTGATGTCGCCAACAAGCGTGGAAAATGGTGGCTTGAGTTCAGACATTCTTGACATCATTTTCAAATTAGCTTTCTCGGTATTCTTAGCATAGTTTGTGTGTTAAGCCGACATATTTGGTTGTTGAAGATGATTTTGAAATTTTCCACTTGAAAGGTTGCCTTAGAAAATGGTTTGCTGAGTCACTGTGATTTGACCAGAGGTGACATTTGGATATCTCTTTATGATGCGAGGGACCCCTTAGTAATAAGAGTGCTATATGACATTTGGTTATATGACACATTATTCTAGACGGTTTAGGAATTGTTGAATGGTGAGGCGTTTCTTGATACAATATCTGTTGGATTCTGGATTTTAATAAATAGGAGGGAAATCCTTCTACCCTCTTTTTACTTCTTTAAGTTTTTGGTATCCATAAGTTCCCAACACTTTCCCCAAAATTTCCTCACGTTCATATCTTTCCTTTTCTTTTTTCCACTATTTCTTTCAAATCCTATCATCTTGTGGTTTTTATTTGCTATATTCATTGTTGTGTCATTCTATCTTAAGGTAATGCTCATCCTCCACTCTACTTTTCTTGTTTTTTTCTTTTCATTTTCCTTTTTAATGAGGTTTTTGCAGTCTTCGATGCAGTTGTGCATAGAGGGTGTGTGGGGGTTTTGGCTACACTCTCTGCCATAGGTAGCGAGATCCAGTGCTAGCTACACCTCGAGGTTCATATAGAACTCCTGTAACCATAGGTTTTGTTATTTTGAATTTGATGTTCTTTCTCTTTTTTTATGATTTCCTGGGTAACCAGCGTTGTTGTTCTTCATTCCTTTTTCACTAAAAGAGTGGAAGGGTGAATTTGGAAGTTTTATAATTTACTTTTCCTTCCTTTGATTTAAACATGGTCCATAATGGTTAAGAAGAAAACACACTCTCAAGATACTCTAGCTGTTCCATCTAGTGCCAGGGAATTGAATTGGAGTGGATAATCTAAGAGGTTCCTGGGAAGGTACTGATATACTCTTATTACGATCCATCAACTCCTGGTCATTGGTTGATTCGAAACCGACCGATGATATGCGTACTTGCAGTGAATATAATTACTACATCATAGCCTTGTATGAAGTCATTTTTTAGAGATATGGGATTCCGACTTCCCTTCAATGATTTTGAGACTTTCATTCTAGCGCATCTGGTCCTCTCTCCTTTACAACTACATTCCAATTTCCGAGCATATATTTGGGTCTTTCAAATCGAGTGCCAACATTTCAAAACTATTACCTCCAATTCCCTTCTTTTTTCATATCTCTAGGCTACTGTGGCATAATGAGAACCCAAAATCAAACAAGGTTTGGTTTATTTAAGTAGAAAACGAAAGTTATCGAAGACTTCATTGGTTCCTTGAAGGGTTTCAAGAACAAATATTATTGTCTGGTGCAAAAGTCCAGTGAAGCCCATGATACTTTTTTTGAGATTACTTCTGTCTTTAATGACTGCGACACTCAATTATTGGATAACCAAGGGAAACCGCTCTTCAGCTACGAGAGCAGAGCAGGTTCTTGAAATGATGGACAAATCGTCATTGACGGTATTGAAAAAAGACATGAAAGATGAGTTTGAGTTGTGTTTAACATTTGAAAATTAAATTCTTTTGTCTGAAACCGTAATTCAATGCTTTATTCAAAACACACTCACTTGAAAATCATTTTGAAGACATTGAAGATAAAACACATTTGAAAGAGCTTTTCTTCAAATTAATAATGAAGTGTATTTGAAGATAAGACACAAATGACAATAAATATAAAGAGTAAAAAGAGAAAAGTGACACATTGTTTTTATACTAGTTCGTAGCCACCTATATATTGCTACATCTAGTCATTCCCTTACGAAGAAATTTTGACTTTTTTACACACGAAAGACTTAATCCCTTAATCAAAACAAGTACTCTTTACTCTTTCTCTCTAGACTAACAAGTACTCTTGTAACCACCTATTCATATTACCTACTAGACAACATCCAATCTTCTCAGCCATTTTGCAAATTGCATTGTTGAGGATTTGAGTATTTATTTGTCTCTCCAAATTGACCTTTAAACAAAGGTGGTTGCCACTAGTGGGAGAAATTACAAATGCATAAATTTGTGTCATATATAAACACAAAGTCTTTTTGGAATTTTAATTCTCACTAAGAGGGTATTATAAATTAAATAATATAGCAATTCAAGTATAATAATTAAAAGTTCATTATGATTGTGTGTACTTAGTTGATTTACAACAAGTTCTAATGACTCTCAATAGAGAAGATATTTCAATTTCATATAACTTGTTCAGACTTTTTCTTATATGTATCCTTTTAGATATTGAACATGCCTTTTTCTTTTCTCTTTTAAAGAAAACTACTTTGTGTTCGAATGATCACATTAAGTGATTCATTACCATTTTATGTAGTTATATTTTTACAAAGTATAGATAATCGTTTTACATCTTTGTTCTTCTTTTTCATTTGTGGACATTCCTTAAAATCAGGCCGATTATGTGGACTTCATAAGCTTTATTATTTTCAAATGAAGTTCTATTTCATTCATACAAAGAGCCATTTAAATTGTTGTCGTAATTTCATGATGTCACATGAATACATGGTATCATCAGAGAGATTCTAGAGGATCGATAACCATTGTAGTTGGCTTTATTCGACCAATATTTGTTTTTAAGACTTGGAATAATAGAGGCAATGTGGTTCCAGAGGAAACTAAATGTTGGAGTAAGATGAACATTTTACTTCCTTATCGAAATACTATTTACCAAATGCATTACACTAATATATTTGTTTCCATTTCTATGGTCTTTATAATAAATTTTTCTTTGTTTCTAGACTAAGTATATTGATTAAAAGTTACTTGTATTTTCAAAATGTCCTGTATTTCATCTGTTTTATCAAACGATGACTCACTAGAGAATATTGACATTACTTATTATGTTGAACCATTATATGGTTTGGACCAGAATCATGTTGCTTTGATTAGAAATATTCTTTCTAAGTTATAACTCACTCTAGCATTAGTAACAATTGTAACAACCCAATTCTCCATGCTTTGATAGGTTTTGTAATTGTAAATGTTTTTCGTGTTAGGAAGTTTTTTGTTTGAGCTTTGGAAGGTCTTCTAAAGGTAACTTGCTAATGAAGAAAATTTGTCTTTGTTTAATCCTTGAAAAATGGCTAAGCGAATATGAAATGGATAAGAGAATTTGATGTTGGCAAGGATGTGCATCACCTTCTTGGACCGTGTGTCAAACTAGGGTTAGACAAGACACATTGCCTTTCTTGATAGGCAAAAAAATTCTACAAAAGCCAAAATCGCTAAGCGAATTTGATGTAGGTTGCCTATAAATAACAAGCATCATACCACTTCTTCCTCACTCATTTCACAACCTTGTTTCTTTGCCTAACATTCACTCCCCTCAGAGTCTCTCTTTCTCTCTCTCTCTCTAGGTTTTAGGTTTTATTAAGGTTCTGACACTTCGATTCTTATTCGAGTGAGTTTTCGAGGCGTTGAAATTATGTCGAGTTTTCAAAAGCATTTAAAGGTTTCTTCAAAAGCTGTTGAGGTAATGCCCAATTTTTTTTTCTTAAGATTATTAGGATGTCATGTATATAACCTTAAACCCTATATTGTCCACTACTATTTACTCAGAAGAATTTAATCCACTAATTCAACAACATGAATTACAAAGCGCCTGACCCTCCAATCCAGTCTTCTCAAACAGCTTGACAACCCTAGACTTTTGAGGAACACACACACCTTGACTCTACCAGCCAAGTCTTCTCCACACAATATGACAACCCCAAATTGTTGAAGGTACACTAACACCACTATCAGGTTTGAATACAAAGGTTTGGAACTTGAATAGTTGCTTTTAACAAGTTTATTGTAACAATGAATATCATAGTCTAAGAAGAACACTTAGAAAATATTTCTCATTCGAACAAGTGTTTCTCTCTTTGAACTCTAAGATGAATTTGAAATTTTGAGCTTGAGTTCTTCTACTCTTTTCTGATTTTTCGATGATCTTCTTCTTCTTATTCTTCAGCCTCAAGTATCTATTTATAGATAAAATTAGGGTTTCAATTTAGTCTTTGTTTAATTCTGAATCGTATATTTGTCCTAGCTTGGTCAACAATGATCTTATTAAAAAATAATTATGAAAAAGATGCTTTTTGATAATATGTTCTTTAGCCAATTCTTTATTTCTAAATCCAATGTAAGCAGTTCTTGATTGATTCTATTCGTATTTTGTTTAGATTGAATTTGTAAATTCTTCAGATTGATATTGTTCGTATTTTGTTAAGATTGAGTTTGTAAATTCTTCAGATTGATAAATCATGATCAAATCTTCTTGTAAGTAATTCATATGTTCTTGTAGATAAATCTTGATCCAATATTCTTGTAAATAATTCATATCTTCTTGTGATAAATCTTGATCAAATCTTCTTGTAAATAATTCATTTCTTTTTGCAGATAAATCTTGATCAAATCTTCTTGTAAATATTTCATATCTTATTATAGATAAATCTTGATCAAATATTCTTCAAATCTTGACCTTATCTTCTTTTCAACTTGGTCAAATATTTTCTTCAATTATAAATCTGAATGAAATCTTATTTTAGATTGTCGTAAAAAAAAATGAATCTTCTTTCATACTCTGTGAAGTCAAATATATTGTTCTCATAAAATACTTTTGTTAACATCAAAACTCAAAGTATAAAACCAACCTGGTTACAACAATCTCCCTTTTTTTGATTATAACAAAATTGTATTTTTTATAACAAATTTTCTTTTAAATACTTTGACTCCCCCTTACTTAACGCTCCCCCTAAGTATAAGTGTTTTTATAAGTATTTTTTCCCCGCACATTATCAAAAATATTTCTCCCCATTTTGTCATCAGACAGAAAGACTTGAAAGTGAAACTAATTTTTTTTAAATGCCTTTTTTTTAATAGAATGAGCATAACATAAACATAAAATTTATCCGAAGTATAAAACTAAACTACTCTAAGGTTGACAAAACATTAAATAGGTAAAAGAATAAGGTTTAGGTTTTTCTTGATGAAGGCAAACCTATCTTCGGCTAGTGGTTTGGTGAATATGTTTGCCCCTTGATGTTTAGTGTCTACAAACTTGATATTAAGCTCACTTTTTTAAACAAAGTCCCTAATCAAATGTTGTTTGATTTCTATGTTTTTGACTCTATAATGCAACATAGGGTTTTTGTAGGATTTTGTAAATGTGAATGTTGGTTTCTAGGATTTTGTAGTCTTGTAGTTGATGTTTCATCTAAAGTAGTTGAGAGCTACAATCAGCTTCTGAAATGTACTCAGCTTCTGTTGTTGACATGACAGTTGTGCTTTGTCTCTTACTTGACCAAGAGATTAAGTTGTCACCTAGAAATGTGCAGTTTCCACTTGTGTTTTTTTCTCTCAAGTTTATCTCCAGCATAATTAAAATCACAAAACCCACTTAGTTTGTACTCAGAAGATTTCTTGTAGAACAAGATAATGTTGGTAATGCCTTTTAGGTATCTAAGGATTATCTTAATAACAGTTAAATGTGATTCTCTTAACAGTAGTTCTTCTAGATTGATTTTGTTTGTATTTTGTTAAGATTGATTCTCTTAACAAAGTATTTCGTAGTCTTTGTAGTTGCTTGTTATTTTTATTATTAAGTTTACATACCTTTGACTTGCTACTAACAACAAAAAAAAAACCTTCGACTTGTCTTGTATTTGGACAATGAAACTCCTTTTTCTGAGATTCATGTACTTTGACTTGTTTTGTATTATAAATGAAAGGAATGTACGTGCTTATTTTGGGTTTTGACATTCTTTCCATCCTTTGCAAATCTATTTGTGTAACCATTTTTGGTTTTTATTTTTTTTTTATCATTTTCCCAAGGAACACTTCTGCGGCCATGAGGTGTTTTCTCTCTACCCTATGTGCCAAGGTTATCATTGGGTCGAGGTGAACTAATAGAAAACTCTACATTGATTCAATGGCTGGTCGAAAAAGGAGGTTTCTAGATCATCACGTTTGTTTAGGAACCCATTTTGATCGATTGTGGGACTATTTTCTTTATCTATTGAAATAAAAAGAATGGTCTTCTTGATTTATTTTATATTCAACTAACTGTTGCGAGAAATATGTTCCACATTTTTATTTTCCTGCATTGAATTTAAAAAAAAAGAAAAAGAAAATAATCTAATACTGGTAGATTAGTTATGTTATATCATTCAACCTTACATGTTTTCGGCCTAAATGGCTTTGTATTTCTTGCTTGCCATATTTAGGCTAACTATAATACTTCTTCAATTTTGGCCATATTCCATATTCATGGGACGACGTGTCCGAATAGAGTTTCCAGAGTGTAAGCCCTAGTTATGGCCTTCAGAAGTATCCAGTAGGGCTGTTGCATTATTAACACACTTAGAGCAAGTGTACTCTATCACATAAATAATATAAAAGATTATCATATCCACATGGATTAATTAACAAGTACCAAAACTAATAAAGATTATTTCTTATTTAGACTGACAATAATGAAAAAGTTGTTATGGTAACTAAATAACTAATAACAAGAAATTATGAATAAAAGTGTAAAGTTGGAGATAAATAATCTAGGGTCACAATTTCACTTGTAACTTTGATTACCCCGATTCTAGTTCTATTCGAATTCATTTCTTTTGTTTCAATTACCGATCCCTTTACTAAGAATATTAACCTGTTTGGTGATTTGTAATTAATATTATTTTTCCTAAATTAAACATTTGTTTGGTCATGCAAAGAATTTAAATTCAAGAAAAACATAGAGCATAAAAAGGGTGAATGATTGAAAGACTGAAATTATGTTTGGTCATGTAATAATTTATAGTGTTAATTATCCTATACATCCAACAATTAATTGCAGTACGATCGCTAACAACTAATTGAATAAGAACATGCAAATGGTGATCAATCCTAACATGTGATTAGAGCAATAAAAAAATTTAATTAAATAATAAAAAAATAATAAAAATAAAACTTGAATAGTAACAAGACATAGTAAAAAAATTACAAGATCCACCAACAACCTTAGAAGAAAGTTTAGTTACTCATTATTATAATAAAAATCAAATCAAGAATAATCATCAAATTAAAGAGAAGAATAAAAATTCTTAAAGAGAATAATGTTTACTCTAAAACTTGAGACACTTTACTAAAACTCCAAACACCCAAGATGAATATTTTTGCTTCTGCCCCGCTTGTGATTGTGATGCCCCTCCTCCTCTGCAACTCCAAATCCTAATTTATGTTATGTTATGTGCGACTTCCTTTTTTCTTTTCCTCCTTTTTTCCACCTGTGCCGTTTTTTTTTCCTCCGCTGTTGCACTCCTCCCTTTTTAAAACTCGTTCCTTTATTTTCTCAACAACCAGCTTTTCAATCTAGATCCGTTTAAATTTCAGTCAAATCTTTCTCTCTCTCTCTCTCTCTATATATATATTATAGTATACATTATTTTTATCTCTTCATCTTCTCTGCATAGTAAAGAGCGAATTAATTTAAAAATTTATATATTAGCATATAATTTTCCTAAAAATAATCCGAAAAATATCTCTAAAAAATGCATTAAATTAGAGTTTATGCCCTTCCCAGTTCAAAGCGAGCTTCCCTTGATTGACGTTTTTTGTCCCTTTGAACTCTTTTGGTTTCACTTTTTTGTTGTAGTTCTCTATCACTCTTTGCTTGATGAAGACTTCATTGGTTGCCCTGTTTCATCTTTCTTCTAAGCTATCGAGCTTGTCTCTCAAGATTTGTTCATTTTCATCAACTTTCAACTGGCGAGAAGTTCACCAAATAATTTCTCATATCTCCATTAGAGTAACAACTTCCAAATTGTATGTGATATGAAATTGTGTTTCTCTCTGATGGTGGAATGAGTGATTATCCTGTATACCCACAACACTTGTGTAACCTCTTCGGTACAATTTCCCTTGGTATCATCTAATCTCCATTAAAATCCTCGAAGGATGACTCTATTTGAGGCTTCAAATTGTCGGTTGGTTTGTGGATGTTCTATGGACGTGAAGTGTTGAGTTACCCAAAGATCGATCATCAATTTACGGAAGGATTTATTTTCAAACTGTGTTCCATTATTTATGATTACTACTTCAGGGATTCTTAACCTTGTAAGGACGTTTCTTTTGAGGAAACACAATATATTTCTTGCAATGATTTTGACAAGTTGTTCAACTTTAACCCATATACTTCATCCCTTTGTATACTTCTTTGGTTACATAAGCTTTGTATTTTTTATCTAGGTAGGCATTTAAGGAGTGGAACCGAGAAAACTCTTTTGTACAATCGTCCCTCAATAAGTGAAAACGAACATGCTCCCCTCCTTATCAGAGATGGACTCTAGTTTGAATGTATTTTATGATCGGTGTCATCCAATAGTCACTTTGATCATAATTTCCATCGTAGTGTTTCTCATTATGCTTGGGGCACATAATATTTCTCAAACGCAATATCGAATTCAGAAAGTTCAACATACCACTTCATCATCTTTCCTGCTAAATCTGGCAAGGCCAATACCTGTTTAATCAATTTAGACAATAATTGGGTGATCTAAGAAGTACTATCGTAGTCTCCTCATTGTTATAACCAATACCAACACTATCTTTTCTATCCTCTGGTACTGTAACTCTAGGCCATGCAACACTTTGCTTAAAAATTACATTGGCCTATGGTCATCCAAAGTTTCTTTAATGAGTGTGTCACTGACTACTTTCGAAGAGACTACCAAATAGACAAGTAGTTGGGACAAGACCATCTTGAGTATTGTCATAGCGGCTTCACACTCTAGAGTCCATTTGAATTTGATCTCTTTCCTCAAAGTGTTGAACAGATCTTGCAATGAACCAGGATAAAGCAATTAACATGCTGTTGAGTCTTTGTATTCCCTTTTTTGATGTCGGAGTGGGCATCACTGTGATGGCCTTGCATTTGACGAGATTCACTTCGATCCCTCTCTTCATGAGATAAAAACCCAAGAATTTGCATGCCCATACTCAGAATGTACATTTTCTTTTTCTAGTTCAGGCGCATGTTGTATTTATGAACTTTGTGGAATATTGCCTCCAAATGTGCTGTGGGTTGTTTCCAACTCCAACTTGACGATCATACCGTCCATGTATCCTTCTAGCATTTGGCGTATTTTGTAAGACCCGAGAATTTTCTTAACCAATTATCTGTTAGAACTTAAATTTATATGAATTGATGGTGCTTGTTTAATTATCTTAACTAACAATTAAATATATATGAATTTAATCTTACCTTATTTTAGTAAAAATTTAATGATACTATTCTACGTATTTGATTTGAAAATTATATCTATGTGTGTGACTTTCTATGATTTATTTATTTAAACTAAATTTATATGTTTTATTTATATTAATATTTTTTTATTACACCGATGTGTGTGACTTTATATAATTTATTTATATTAAGATTTTATTTTTCTAAAGTATGCAACATGTGAAAATTAAATAGTGTGTGAAAAATATGTTAACTTAATTATAAGTAAGTGTTATAGAAAGTTAAATGTTATTTACTTATGATTTATTTTATCCTATGTTGTATTAATATTTATTTTAGCTATGTATCAAAACATTATATCCTTATAAATTTATTAAGTGACAAAACATTTAATCATGTCATGTGAGTGATAAACTAAATTCATACACAATTAAACCTATAGTTCAATTGGTAGAATGAACTAGTTCCTTTGGTGCAAGGACTAATGTTTGGAACCGAGGGGGAATTATTTTTTAAAATATTATTATTGTTTTAATTCAATTTATGAGAAATCCCACATTGCTAGATTAGAAAACCATTGAGAATAGAGATGTCTATAAAAGGAGCAAGGGAGATAAGTTGCAATACATAAGGTGTTGCTTCCTTTCCCCTTTTGTGGTCTTGAGACTGATTTTATTTTGAGCATGTCACATGATAGTAAAAACAAAGATGTAGGGATGTAGAAACCCATGATGTATGTGACGGTGGTAGAGGCATCTTAGATACTCATCATCACAAGTAAGAGACATTTTAATGGTAGAAAGTAATATTTTATTTCTAATCAAATTGATTGAAAAGTAAAATATGTTAATTCTAGCAAAACAAATGGTTAGAAGTTTTAACTTGGTTAGAAATGAGTTTCAAAGTGTTATGAAATTGATGAATTTTTTTAATGATATTCATACTTGTAGAAATAGATTTTAGACTGCTGATGAAGGAATTCTTATAATTTATTGGTTCTCAATTTTGATATGAGACCAATTACAGTGTATTTTTAAGCAAGTTATTTATCTTTGATAAAATATTAGTAATTTTCTAAGATCATTTGACTATTTGTTCACATTTATTATAAACTATCACCTTGGACGAATTTTAATGTATGCTCTTCGTAATAAATCTAATTATCTATAATATGGAATGGACTTTATGTGAGTTTTTTCTATGAAAATAAAAATATGGGAATATTCATATATGTGTTGATGTGTTATATATTAAACTTCCTTTAATTTTATTTAGACAAGTTTTGACGTGTGAAATAAATGTTGCACTAAGAAGATGTAGTTTATAAAGTTGAAAATGTAAATTATGGTTTTGACTATGTTTAGTATTTAAATTATAAATCAAAGTGTATTTATCTTTTCTGAATGGTTCTTTTTGGAACAGTAACTAGGAACATTATTCTACATTTTGAATGCTGACTTTATAAAATTTGAAGCAGGGTTGATATATTAAAATAGGTTACAAGTTGATCAAGTAGAAGCTATCCTTTTTGTACATTTGAAGCTTTTTTTATTGAAACTAAAAGACATGATTTACTGTTTGTTAAATTAATTTTTTTTGTTTTGAAAACTAGACTTTCTAAACTTTTTAGAGAGTATTTGTTTGCTAATTTTTGAAATTGTTTATCACTAGAATATAACCCGCGCGTTGCGCGGGTTATATGGACTTTAACATATTAGTAATATTGTGAATAACATTTTAAAATTTCGAAAATAATATAATTTATTCATTTGTAGAGTATTTTTTCAAGTGAGTTTATTTGAGTAATTATTATATATGAGTTGACAAACACACATTTGAGAATATGTAAAATGTTTTGCAGAACGTAATTGCAACTAATTCATATATTTAGTATTAAAAATCCATAGTGAAGATCATCCTACAAACAAAATTCATAAATTATATTTAGTGTTAAAAATCTTAAAAGTATTTTAATAAATATTAATATATGTAATTATCTACCGCAAAATCAGATTAGTCATGCTCTTTTATTGTGTTGTCAAATATAAATTTATAGTCAAAATATTGTTAGAAAAATATAAAAATGATTTTGTCATTTGGTATTCATTTCATTCTAATTCTGTAAAAAAATGACAAATCGAAATTCCAATATTTTGAGTATGAGACTTCTATACAACATGACTTGAGAATTTTCACAAACAACTCGTATGTACGGTTAAGTAGAAGTAAAACAGATGTAAAAACTTCAAATTGGTAGTATTTTTAAAAAATTTGACAACAAAAAACATCTCCGTAAAAAAACAACAAATAATTTTTTAATCTAAATATTAAACATTATTCTTTTATCTATAAATGGTAAATAGTTTTCTCCCAAAGACACAATAATAACACTCATATAAAGCTGAATATGGACAATCTTCTTTGTCTTTTGAGAAACCAATATATTTTCATGTCGTAGATGAAATCAAATATGTCTGCAAAAACAATACTCTAACTAACAACAATCAAGGTTTTGAGAAAACTGAGCAAATAGCCCTAATATGTTACAAAATACCACTTACTCAAAAGCTATTTGTGCAAAAAAAAAAAATTCCAACTATATCTACTTCTATAAAAATAATTGGGTTGCAAGACACTAACGTAGAGATTGTTTGAAAAGTAGAATAGTATAAAAAGAAATTTAAATATTGAGTGCACTTTAATTTATAAATCATGACACATTAATAGTTATACTTAATATTAGATGCTAAATAATAATAATAATAATAATAATAATAATAATAGTAATAAAATAATAATAGTAAATTGTGTGTTAAAGCAAATTGGAAGTTGAATAATAAGAAAAATTGAAGAGAAAAAATCTTTTAGATGTGCCAAATGGTATTTTTTGTTGAGGTAGCAATATTTGAATGAAATGGCACAATATTAGATGATGTTTATGTGGGAGTCTATTTAAAAAAAAAAATTTTCCAACTATATCTACTTCTTTGAAAATAATTGGATTGTAAGGCACTATTGGTAGAGATTGTTTGAAAAAGTAGAATAGTATACTAAAAAAAATTATATATTGATTGTACTTTAATTTGTAACTCATGACACATTAATAGTTATACATAATATTAGATGCTAAATAATAATAATAATAAAATGTGTGTTAAAGCAAATTGGAAGTTGAATAATAAGGAGAATTGAAGAGGAAAAGTCTTTTAGATGTGTCAAATGAGATTTTTTGTTGAGGTAGCAATATTTGAATGAAAAGGCACAATATTAGATGATGTTTATGTGGGAGTCTATTTAAAAAAAAAAAGAATTTTCCAACTATATCTATTTATGAAAATAATTGGATTTTGCAAGGCACTATTGGTAGAGATTGTTTGAAGAAGTAGAATAGTATACTAAAAAAAATTATATATTGATTCAACTTTAATTTGTAACTCATGACACATTAATAGTTATACATAATATTAGATGCTAAATAGTAATAATAATAATAATAATAATAATAATAATCATGACACATTAATAGTTATACATAATATTAGATGCTAAATAAAAATAATAATAATAATAACTGTAAAATGTATATTAAAGCAAATTGGAAGTTGAATAATAAGGAGAATTGAAGAGGAAAAATCTTTTAGATGTGCCACATAGGATTTTTTTTTTTTGAGGTGGCAATATTTGAATGAAATGTCACAATATTAGATGATGTTTATGTGAGAGTCTATTTTAATATATATAATAGAAAATGTGTGTTAAAGCAAATTAGAAGTTGAAAAATAAGGGGAATTGAAGAGGAAAAGCCTTTTAGATGTGCCAAATGAGATTTTTTTGTTGGCACAATATTAAATTATGTTTATATGGGAGTCTATTTAAAAAAAATTCCAACTATCTCTACTTCTTTGAAAATAATTGGATTGCAAGGCACTATTGGTATAGATTGTTCGAAGAAGTAGAATAGTATACTAAAAAAAATTATATATGGGTTGTACTTTAATTTGTAACTCATGACACATTAATAGTTGTACATAATATTATATGCTAAATAATAATAATAATAATAATAATAATAATAATAATAATAATAATAATAGTCAAATGTGTGTTAAAGCAAATTGGAAGTTGAATAATAAGGAGAATTGAAGAGGAAAAACCTTATATATGTGTCACATAAGATTTTTTGTTGAGGTGACATATTTGAATAAATTGTCACAATATTAGATGATGTTTATGTGAGAGTTTTTTTTAATATATATAATAGATAATAGATGCTATTAAAATCAGCGAAGTGTATGTTAAAGTGTATAAATTTACTGTTTGAAACATAAACTAGAAATTTTGGTGTTAGTGTGGTTTGATTTTTAAAATAATTTTGAACTTAGAAAATAGAATGATGTATGAATTTCCTAAGTGTATGACAATTTTATATTTGGTATTGCTAGTTATTTTGAGAGATTATTTTGATTGAGAACCAAAATATTAATTGTAACTAGTTATTACAAAGAATTCAAATTAATTGTTTAGTTACATAAATTTTATGGAACCTCAAAACCTTGAGTAGGATTAGGAGTAGATCAGTTTGATACAAAGTGAATGATTAATTAACTTGTGAAGGTATATAATATATGAAACCAAGACCACTACGTAAGGATCATAATAATAACATTTCCAAATAGTAAAGGTATCACTCCATTCGTTTTTCTATGTGAAATGAAGGTGTAATACTTATACTGTAATGTCATGTGATATTTATTTTGTTGTGTGCAAGTACATGCCTTACATGAGTTGTATGTTCTTATTGATTTAAATTTGAACTAGATACTAACCCGCGCGTTGCGCGGTAGAATTTAATATATTACTGAATATAAAATAACAATAATATGTAATGTAAAAGTAATGTTAATTTTGTTTTACAGTAGAATATACTCAAGTATTTATGTACTTAAAGATAAATATAATTTTAAATAATTATATATAAGCAAGGTTTGCTTTTGTAAAAGAAAAAGTAAAACATTGTTGACTAATACAACTCATGCAAAATACATTTAAATGTGGAATTGGTTTATTCAAGCTTTTTGATTTCATTGAAGTGGTTCTTCTAATAATATATTTGTTAAATAGTTATGTATTTCTTTATTGTTAAAGTTATACATTTAGCTATAATATTTCTTCATTTTATATAATTTATATTAGTTTTGAAACATTAGATTTATAAATTTATGCACTTTCCACGTTTTCAATTTTATATGTTCATCGTAATTCTGTCAATCTCACTGTTGATCTAAGCACGACCTAAATAAAATTATGTGCTTTGTGATATAATATAACATTCATTCATGAGTCGTAGTTTGTTAAATCCAAAATATTGAAACAATTCATTCGTGTGTGCCTTGAAATTTTCAAATAATTATTCGACACGGTCAAGAAACTTCAAGAGTGGATGAAAAAAAAATTAAAGGCAACAAAAGTTTGTGAATGTTTAAGACATAAAATTTCGAGTTAATAATGAAATATTTGGAAGTTATTTATTTCATAATATTTAATATTATTTATTTTTTTTCAATCATGATTTGTGTTTTTTTAATTATAAAAAGAAAAAATGTTATGGGTGACACATTCGACATAGGGAAAAAAAACTTATTTCCTATGCAATAATATTGATATATGAACTTGAACATCTATTATAATAATTAAATAGAACCCCAAAATTCTTCATTGTGATGATTTGAAGATGTTGGATGGTCTGTATTTTTTTGTATGAGTTATTGAAATAAAAGTATTGATGAGTAATTAGAGTTTTTTAAGTGTATTGATGAGTTATTGAGTGATAAATTAAAGCTGAAATTATATAATATATGAAATAATTGTATTTGGGCAAGTTAAAAAGATTTGCGTTATACATTGAAGAAACAAAACATAATGGAATAGAAGATGAATTTGGAATGTTCCACATCAGAATTTTGGTGAGTTGGCAAATATTGGAGGATGTGGCATAAATGAAGAATTTTGGGGTTCTTTTTTAATAATAATAATAATAATAATAATAATAATAATAATAATAATAATAATAATAATAATAATAATAATAATAATAATAGAAAGAAATTTTTTTATGGGAGACACATTCAACATAGGGAAAAAAACTTATTTCCTATGCATTAATATTGATATATGAACTTGAACATCTATTATAATAATTAAATAGAACCCCAAAATTCTTCATTGTGATGATTTGAAGATATTGGATGGTTTGAATTTTTTTGTATGAGTTATTGAAATGAAAGTTTTGATCTGTAATTAGAGATTTTTAAGTGTATTGATGAGTCATTGAGTGATAAATTAAAACTGAAATTATATAATATATGAAATAATTGTATTTGGACAAGTTAAAAAGGTTTGCATTATATATTGAAGAAACAAACATAATGGAATAGAAGATAAATTTGGAATGTTCCACATCATAATTTTGGTGAGTTGACAAATATTGGAGGATGTGGCATAGATGAAGAATTTTGGGGTTCTGTTTTAATTATTATAATAGATAATAGATTGCATTACCTGGTTGTAGTTGATTCGTAACAAGAGGTTATTGGTTGTGTTGCTTTGCTTCTAAACCTAGCGGGTTTAGGAAAATAAAAAAAACTCAGATACTCTTTGTGAATAGTCCTATTTGGGTTATTAACAAATGTGAAAACATTCAATGCATACATGGTTGGCCTGATCTAATATTGAGTATGTGACAAAGATCCCTTGTAAAATTTGTGTGTCTCAAAAAAACAACTGAGCGGGGTACAGAACATGAAACCCTAAGAGGGAGTATTAAGTTGCTTTAACAGGATAATATGCCTTTGCAGAGGTGTTGGAAATCATGGGATCATATGCATTAGCATATAGACTAATAAATAGAAACTTGTGCATCTTGGTTGTTTGTTAATTGTGTTGTACTTGTTTAACTAATTATATGATGTTAATTTCAATTGTGGAAATATATATATATATATATATATATATATATATATATATATATATATATATATATATATATATATATATATATATATATATATATATATGCTTATCTGCACTATAATTGTTATTTGGAGATTACCATTACTTTGGGTAGATGAGTGTCAATATGTATTTTCTCCTTGGAAGTGACATGAGGGAGGTAAGTTGATCTAGTAGATGAAGAGATGAGTAGAACGATGGTGTGCAGTTGGAGACTCTATTATTTTTTGACACTGGTGTTAGCCTTGTTGAGAGAATTCTTCACAAGTATCCAAAATCATGACCAACTAGATTTCGTCTTGGGTAGAAAAAGGTCACGTGTCTTGACGTTAAGATTTCGTTTTTTTGTTTAAGCAACTAGTTAATATTTGTAATCACAACGACTCTGATTTTATTGAGAAAGTAAAATAAGGGAAATATATTATCTGGTTTATGTAAATGAGTGTTTTACTTTAGTCTTGTTTAAAAAACCATCATTTTCATGTTTAGAATTTCATTAATTATCGTCTGTTACATATTTGTTTTTTGAACACATTGTTCATCATACACGGAAAGGTAGCCCCATTTTTTTGTCTGAAAGGCATAACATTGTAGCAAAATTTCTGGAGTCATTCATAAATGCTATTTTTTTTTTTGCGATCGATTGGATGCTTGGGTTTTTGGTTGTAAACAAAATACACATCCATGAATGATAGCAACTTAAATAACGGAAGAATTATCACTAGTTTATCAATGTTAGGGAAGAGATAAGCATCCTTAGCAAATGCTTTGTTGAGAAGTTCCGATAGACAACATCATTGATTAGGAGTGAACTAAGATTTGATGCTTTAGAAGTGAGAATACAAAGGTACTGCAAAGAAGATTGGTGGTTGTTCTTCGACTGGGGTTTACATGCACACACTCCAACAATCAAGTAAGTTTGTGTATGAGAGTGAGATATTTTAGAGTTAGAAAATTGTGTACCTTTAACCTGTGTTAGATGTCCTTTTATAAGACGTCTTCTAGGGTTTCTAGAAGAAGTACATTAGGTCGAGAGCTTTAGATCTAAAATTTGCTGATGATCACCTGATTTCAAAAGCATGTCTCTTGTGATTATCTAGTAACCGCTACCATAATGTGGCTCAGATTGAGATCTGACGATCATGATTTTGAAGAAGCAGTATAATAAAAACAATTGCATTAGTTTTGGTTTTTCTTGTACTTTAGAACCTGTTTGGTATGTTGTGACACCCTACCTCATTGATTATCCAGATTAAGCCTAAGTTTGAGTGAATTGGGCCTTACTGTAGCAGAGAATGAGTTATTGAATATACATTAACTAAAGAGTATTATAGGAAATTTAACATTAAATAAAATTAATCAATTTATTATTATTATTATTATTTTTATATTTGAGACCACAAAATATGTTTTTTTTTATTATTTATATTTAAGATTAGAGGGAAAATAAAATATTTAATTGAATTGTATATACCATTTTGAAAGTTTCCTAGGTGTTATTATACATGATGACCGTTGCTTGTATTTGTTTGAATTTGATTTTTGTTGTTAAAAAAATATAATTTAAATTTAAATACATTTTGATCCTCTTACTTTACTCAAATTTAATTTTTGGTCTTCCTATTTTAAAATTCGAGATTTTAAAATATTTTAAACAATTTTTTTTAAAAAAAATCAAAAAATAATTTTTGATTTTTTTTTTCAAAAAATAATAAAAAAAATTTTATCGAGAAAATTTTAGTGTTCATTTTTCTTGAAAAAATCGAAAAAATTTCTTGAAAAACTTTTGTCAAAAGAATTTTGAAATTTTTTTAAGAAAAACAAACGAAACATTTTTGTCTTGAAAAGTTTTTTATATCTATTTTTCTCGGAAAAAAGTCAATACTTTTTTCAAAAGAATTTTAAATTTCTTTTTTTAGAAGACTAATTTGAATTCTATTTTAACTAAATATTTTTTCAAAATATTAAACTGATTTATATCTATAAATCAATTTCAAATTGATTCATATATCCACTAAATTTGATTGGAACATGGTTTTCAAAAACTGAACAAACCTTAAATTCGACTACATTTCTAGACCATGAATACCTCTAATCAGCACACCATCCTTCTAAATCTCAGAAATCAAACCCCATCCTTCTCCTTCTATGGCCTCAACAATTCTCATTTGACTTTTTTGGCCATGAAATCACCACCAATGAACTCCTTCTCATATGCAAAATCCCTCCATCTATTTCTAGATTGGAGCAACTTGAATTTGGGACCACCTCCTCATAGATCATTTTCGGCCACCGCGACGCCGGATCAAGAAGTTGGGGACTAGATCCTTGCTTTCCATTTCATGACCTCTCTATTGGACAAATTCTTTGTGTTATCCTCTTTTTTTTTTTATTATTTTTTTTATCACCGCTGCTCAGCCGCAGTAAACATTTTTCGATCGTCTTCCTCGTCCGTCTCCTTCATTTTCGTGATAGGTCTTACACCTTTATTTCTTTTGTTGATCTTCCTCTATTTCTCCACTTTTATTTCCCTCTTCTGCATCTCACTTTCAACATCCTTTTTGTTGTTTCCTTTATGGATTTTTGGTCTTTTATTTTCTTCTTATAATTGTTGGGTTTAGTTGTTTCTAGTAAAAAGTCCAGTTGAAGTGGGTTTTGTAACCAAATAAGTGTGTTTGGTTTGAAAAGTTCGGTTTTTTATTTGGTTTTTGGTGGGTATGTTTAGTTTGAAAAAGATGTGGGTTCTAAAGCCAAATATGGTCTACAGAGAAAAGCTTGAGAACAATCATGAAGATGGGGTATTTGGTGATTTTGAAGCTCCCAATGTTTAGTTGTTGTCAATGTGACTTAAGCAAGGTAGGTTAGAGTATTGATCTGGGAAAATGAACGGGGAAGTAGAAAAATGAAGAAGGAGACGAAGAAGAAAAACAAGATGAGTCAAATAAAATATTTTTTTCATCTATATCATTTTTCAAAACAAAAAATCTAATATATATGCATTTTGAAGTAAAACAAAAGTAAGATATTTTTGTATATTAATTTTAAAGTGGAATAAATTAGAATTATTTTTAAAAAGAGAAGATATAGATGAAAAAAATCCGCAAATAAAATTTAAGTTTTTGATTATCAATAAAGTGTATTTATCTTTATTTTGATATAATTAATTTATTTACATTGGTGCCACGTCATAAATAATACAGCCACATCATCAAAAATAGAGTGGATTAAAAAATTTCTAAAAGTTTCTAAAGAGTAGGACCAATATCTCGCATTGAAAAGAATAGACTAAAATTTGAACAAAATAAAGAGAATAAAACTGCATTTAAATCTATAACTTATATATCATCTATACAATTAAATTATACTTTTGTATGTACCCTTCCATTCTTTTTTTTTCTTGCTTTACTCAAAAAACACTTGCTTTCTACAAACAACAAAGTTAACCAAGTGGTTGGACTAAAATGGTTATTGAATTTCAAATAAAGATGTATAATTGGACTGAACCTAAGTTCAAATCATGATTGAAAATTAGTCAAACTTTATTTACATCTCAATCGAACATCAACTTATTAGGATCTCTTTCCTTGGAAACTAGATGGTTAATACAAAATCAAAAAGACAAGCAAATCTGATATTTATATTATAGCTCATGCGCAGGTACATTTTTGCTGATATTACTTTGCTACTACACTATTGTGAAAAGACTTGCCTTCTGCAACTTAGTTGTGAGAAAACGAAATCAGATTTCTTGTATCAACAATTCTTGCATTCACGCAGTCGGAACACCCGTGATCGTGTTATCTAATGGTCAAATGAAATGACGATTTAATTTTATTGTATAAATAAATAAATAAAATTTCGAAATTGAACTGTATGATATTGATCGCATTGTTTCAAATGTGTGATTGCATTAGTTTGTGGACTGCAGTGAATCAAGATCCATGAGGAAACTTCAACAATTTGATGCTTTCGCTGTCATATATCGAAACACAGATCCTTTTTCCTCATGGTTTTAATAGAATAACTATCAAACCCAAAACCTTCTCACAACCTCAAGATTTTCTCACTATGAAACTTATGGTTTTTCATCCTCTTATTAATCTCATCATTCAACCTGTTTTACGATCTATTGTACCTATAATTTCAATGTCATATCTTTCACAATCATTTTTATTAGGTGTTCAAAGCATTCATTTTACAATTACTAAATCATTTTCCTTGCATGTAATTTGTCTCTCTTTTAGAGTTGCTAAGTAAACTAAACTTAGTCTTGATGAGTATCCACAAACTATGTTAATGGAATTGGACTCTCTTGATGAAGATCAGATAATGGCTTTAATAGAATTGAGAGTTCAAAAAAGAAAATATTTAAAGCCTACAACAAACGAGTCAAACTCAAACGATTCGTGGAAGGTAAATTAGTTTGGAAAACTATTTTACCAAATAGAATTGAAGATTGTAAGTTTAGAAAATGGTCACATAATTGGGAAGGACCCTTTATTGTTAGTAAGTTTTTAGAAACATAAATGAAAAATACTTAAAGCAATATTATCCTACGATTTGAGAAAGTATTGTATAGCAAAATAATTTATTTTAGTAACGTTTCAAAGGAGTGGTAGCCACAAGTCGACTACCTACCTAATATAGAAGACTACAAAGAAAAAAATGAAGTCTAATAGGCTGGATCATTATTTTCCCATTACTAGTTTTTTGTACTTTTTCTTCATTACGAGGAGAAGAACGTGCAATAGGAACATCCTCTAATTGATTCCCGTCGATTTCCTCCTCTTCAACCAAAGAGATCTCTAGTCTCTAACCCTTAGGGAATTTCTTGTTCCTTAGTTGTTGGAGTTATTTTTGACTCGACTATAGGAAGATGAGGTGTTGCAGCTGAAGGAACATGAACTGGTTTTATAACCTCTGCCAAAAAGTAACAAAAATATCCAAAATATTTTACTAAACATGTCAAAAATAAGTAAACATAATAAATATCTACTGAACCCCTCTATACTTCCTATGGTATACTACAACATTTTTCCAATTTCTACCACCATCCTCCCGAGTATGTAGTATCACAATCAACTCACTTCCGAGTTTGATTCCATCAGGTAATACCAATTGATGAATGAAAAAATCTTTTGTAATTTCGAATGCTCTACCGTGCATTAAAAAAGACAAAGTAATTAATTTCAATAAGACAAATTAAATGTGTAATAAATTTTTAAATATGTAATGAATTTTCGATTTATTTGCAATAGATGGATATTCCTTAGAAGGATCTTCCAGATCCTGTATAACTGTACTAAGATCAACTAGATGCACAACATAGTCAGTGAACATTATGTCCATTTCATATGGAGTGGTTGTATGACCTACTATCTCTAATGGTGAACCAGAAATGATTTGAACATGACCGTATTGACGCAATACCATATATGGTAGATGTGCATACATGTTCAGATCCCATCAAATCCAACCTCTAAATAAAGAAGCCTCATTAAATAGGTGCACATCTTTGTGCTCTTCATACGATGTCCAACATACCTGATCAATATTGATCTCATAAAGTTCAATCCTAAAGAGAAGAACTAAACCCTAAACCCTTAACCAAACATCATCAAGTGTGATCGTCATCTCCCTAATTGGATGATGGAAGCTGTTAGTATCTCAATGCCACCTATCTTCAAAAGAAAATACGTCTCCTTTGTCGATTATTTTGTAACTGTAGGGTTGTAATGGATACCATCTTGACCTCTTAACTAACTGTTCCACCTCATCATGTTCAATGATAGGTTCTTTCAACTTTTTTCTTTGCTAAATACTCTTAGCTCCCCACAATTTTGAAGTAAATGAGAAAATAAAATGTAAGTTAAAACACATTATGACAACAACTATTAAAAATTTAAAATGACTGAAGAAATTACCATTACATTCCAAAATCGAGTGGCACGTGGTCACAAAATTTCCTAAGGACATATACATGACCACCGGGGATATCCATAAGGTTGTGGAGGTTGATTCATTTGCTCTTGTTAGGCCTCCTGTTGTCTTCGTTGTTGCTATGTTTGCTCCACATGTTGTATCTATTGCTGCTATTGTGCTCGTTGCTCCTTTTTTGACTGTCGCTCCCGTTGTACTTCCTACTGATCCTCAATTTGATGAGCCCGTGCAAAAGCGGTAGGTCTAACATGAAGAATCTCATTATTAGTAGTATCATTAATTGTTTCCCGACCTGTTATGTTAGTAAACATAGTGTGCACAATTTCTGCATACAAAACATACATAAAATTATCCACTTACAGTCGAAATTTATGTGAAAAACAAATGTGCAAACTCAGTTTATGTAGCTTATGCAAACTCATTTCATGTAGGCTATGCAAACTGAGTTACAGTAGCTTTATGTCATTTTTGATTGCGTAAATAAAACAACCAACAAAATGTACGTGAATTCAGTTCACAAAACCTACACAAACTTAGTTTAGATACGTTTATTTCAATTCATGTATTATATCATCATTTGAACTTTTTCAAACTCAATTCACGTAAACCTACACAATCTGAACTTGCATAGATGTTTTATTAATTATAAATAAGACTTAATAAATAAGATTAAAAAAGTTTGTTATTATGTTGGACAAGAATGCAATCTTGCTCCTACGTATCTCCTAGTGCGATGGAGAAATTATAGCTATATAGTTCTTGGGTAGAAAATGCAGATGTGTTTAATTCTTTTAAAGAAATACACTTTGTTGCGAAAATTTGAATTTGGTTAAAAAAGGTTATTGATTTGATGAAGGAAAAAGATCCCGAGTTTGAGAAATTGATTCTAATCTGTATGTTTGGTTGTTTGATTGAATTAGTTGAAAATGTTTAAGATCACAGAGTTGTCACAATTCATTCGTTTTAAACTAGGACTAACAAGATGTTATATCTTGATCAGTCCAATTTATAAGAGATTATTATTATTATTTTGGAGTTTAAGATCGTCATGTTTTCACAATTCATATGCTATAAATATCTACGATTAATAAGATGTCTTATCTCAATCAATTTCAATATTTTATTGTTAATATTTTTGTTTTGTTTTCATGAGAAATTTAAAAGCTAAAGATCCAATTTTAAGAAAATAGAATGAAATTTAGCTTAAAAAATAAATTTTAGTCAAAGAATAATAATAATAAAAGAGTGGACCTATCAAAAAGAAAGAAAAAAAATTGGACTACATAGTTAAATAAACAAAAGAAGTTGGGCTTGGAGCCCAAACTTCCTTTTTGTATAACAAAAAACAAAAGATATACATAAAAGCAAGGTAAACCTAATTTTAGAAGAAAAAAAGCAAAAGAGAAAAAAAGAAACAGGGAGGGGGAAGCGGCAACAGAGAAGAAAAAAGAAAGGGAAGAATAAAGAAGAAAACGAAGAAGAAGAAAGAAGAAAGAGAAGAAGAAAAGGAAAGGAAAAACAAGAAGTCTGGCTACGTGGTCGTCATTCCAATGAAAACGGCAGTTTAAGTCCCAATTTCTCTCTTTGGTTTGCTTGGCTTTTTTTTTGTTTCTCTTTTGATTTATTGTTAATTTTTCTATGATATTTTCAATCTTATTCATTTGTTAGGGTTAATAGTTTCTAATGGTAAAGAATGAAGGAGAGAAATAAAAAATAACATGAATGACAATACAGAAGACCATGAACATTTGTTGCTCCTTTTTTTATTTGCATGTATAACGTATGTAATAACAAAAAAATTATATATATAGAATATTAATATTAAAGAGATTTAGAATACCTTATTTGTATCTTGTACTTTTTCTTTCTTTACTTTGTTGTTTCGCTTCTACTTCTCTCATTCTTTGTTTTTTTTTATCTTTAGTCCAAGAAAAAAAAAACTCTTCTTCGTGTTTTTTAGACTTAAATGATCAATCTGTGTGTCCATGAGATAAAATTGAGTTATGAGTTTTTCATTGTTTTTCAGTAAAAGTTAAACAATCTCATATAATTAAGGAAATAAGTGGCTGACCTTTTTGATTGAGTCTTCAAAATGGTGAAGATAATTGAAAGCAAAAAAAAGGAGAAAGGAAAGCAAGCAAAACAGGTTGCAGGAAAAGCAGGCATGCGTGCACGAAACATATGTTTCTTTAATTTTTTTTGTTTTATTTACTTATTTTAATTTTATTGTAAAATGTTTATTTAACATATTATTACTTTTTTTTGATTTTTTTTTAATTGGTTGGACAAAATTGAGATACTACACATGAGTGTTTAGGGAAGTACTGAAAAGTGAACCTAATAATAAATAATAAAATTATAATTTAATTAATTAATTTAATTGATTGGTAATCATATAGACACGGTCTTAATAGATTCGACATTTTTACTACTTGACAAAAAATTTAGCGACAATACCATTGAAAAAATGTTAAGCTCTCTATGTCATGATTACCTTTGGAGAATGCACTTGCTTTATGGTAAAAGTCTCTGCACCAAATAAGTCAGGAAAACAAAGACCTAATGACTCTCCACTAATGTTGGGAATGCCAACTTCTACGTTTGTCACCAATACTCTTGAAGACGCAACAAATGACACACTTGAGCATCCAGTGGTTTTGATCATGTCTTTTATTAGGCAACATATTGGCACAAGGATAAATGACATCATGTATGAGGTCTCATAACAACTTATTGACATTGTTAAACTTTGAGTTCACAATAAGGTTCAACAAGTCAGAGAGTTGGAGGTCGGACATGCCAACTCTAGTAACGATTAGTAACCTCCATAATCCAAGGGACACAAGGGAATCAAGGTCAACAAACATTGTAACTTCAAGTCAACCGATCATTGCAATGGCAGGACCATCATAGGTGCAGTCAAGTCCTATAAAATACGTACCTTTTATTCCTTCTAATTCTCAACCTAGCACTTTTGCCACGACAACCCTAGGGGTACCCAATGGTAAATGATACATATAATAAGACTAACCTTCAATATGTACAACTAAATATGGAAAGAATGCCTATGTGCTATACCAACAGGGGCATACGACCAAGTCTAAATAGACACTATCTAAATATGACAGCTAAAATAAATTTTTCTCGTAGTGCCTCTATCGCCACATTTTGTTGATGCAAATGCATTTGGGTGAATTGAGAGGGTAAGCCCATTGACAACAATGCTCTCAAGATTCACGTAATAATGTTGCTGAGATTTAATTAAAAAGTAAAAGACTGGTCAATTATACTGCAAAATATCTCATATAGAATTGTTAACTATTTGACAAAAACAAAAACAATGTAAGGAACATTTTAAGAACCCGATTATTTGCAATATCACCTTTTACATTCAATTGAAAAAGCGTTTAATTAAATTAATAAATTTTAAAATTGTTTTCAACTGTTAGATTGATTTAAACATACTACCTGGTGGTGGGTCATGTCAAGTAACTCTCAAGAAATCAAATTTAGTTTCCTATCTTTCAACCTACCATATTGTAACACTAACTTCCAAAAGAAAAATTGATAAATTTCATAATTATTGATTGTCAACAAACAGTAATGTAATTGTAAAAATTTAATTCAATAAACACCTTTCAAACATTCCATTAACAGGGGAAAGAAAAAGACAAAAGAAATGCAAAAGAGAACATATTGTTATGGGACAAGTGGGACTGTACACAATACTTGGCTCCACAATCGCACCAAGAACTAAAATATGTCTGCAATTGTCATCTCCTTTCAAGAAATGAGAGAAAGCTTTGGATATGGTTTCTTGTGCTAACAGTTGCGATACAACAGACAGAGGACCAGGGCCAAACCCAAAGATTCTATCAAACGCTCTTGTTGTCTTAGTCAAACTTCCATCTTGATGGGTACTACAACTATTGCCAAAACAACCATGCAATGAAGTTTTATTTCAAACAAAAATCCATATTTGTTTTATAAAGCCAAAATTGAATTACATACATAGCAAGATACATAATACAAGCTATATTTTAAATCCTCAAAATATTAGAACATAATGTTTACCAAAACAAATCACCCCACCACAATATGATATCAATACCACCCCAAGGTACTGTTTCTATACCTTCATATAAAATATACATGATAGAACTATACATGAAATGCACTATGCCCCTAATCACACTACAAAAATAAAGATCTATTGTGACACTCAACTTTTAGTGATATCTTTTTATTTGTCACTATAATTATTTTTAGCTACAGACAGAATGTCACTTATTCTCATTTAATATAATACATTATATTAACTTAAAAAAAACCTGAAATATTGGCATCAAAACTAATTTATATATAATAACTAAAAAAACTGAAATATTCATATCCAAAAATTCAATTCACCCCTTCACCAAAAAAATCATTTCACTCACCCTTCTCATTTCACTCACCCCCTTCACAAGAAAATCATTCACGCACGCAACAACAATTCACATTTCGATTTCGCATTTCACTCACCCCTTTAAAAATTGCAACAACAAATTCAGATTCAGATTTTTTCATCATTCGATTTCGTCTTCAGATTCAGATTCAGATTTCTTCGTCATTTTTTCGATTTCGTCTTCAGATTCAGATTTCTTCGTCATTTTTTCGATTTCGTCTTCAGATTCAGATTTCTTCATCATCTTTTCATCATTCGATTTCGTCTTCAGATTCAGATTTTGATTTCTTCATCATTTTTTCGATTTCGATTTCGTCTTCAGATTCCCGTTGAAGAAGCTTTTCCCGATTTCAGATTTTGTTCATCCAATTTTGTTCAATTTCGTTCGTCGTCTCACAAAATCGTAAAAATTAAGTTGTTTGTTACGGCGACATTGTCGTTTTCAGTTACATCTATGGTTGAAGATGTGCTTCAACAACACGGTACTCGCCTCAAAGATCTTGATTTGGAATCTAGAAAAGCAGAAGAAGCTGGTAATTTCCTGGGAAAATCAGTTTTCAGTTTTTTTCATGAATGTCTCAAATTATCATCCTTTTCTATATGATACTGATTTTAATGAAGGTTGATGTTTGTCAATTTTATATGAAAACGATATTTGGATTTTGTATCGGTTATTTTGAGACTAAAAAATAAATTGTATAAAATGCAGCATTTAGAAGATATGAAGCAGCAGGGTGGTTGAGAAAAATGGTTGGAGTTGTTGCAGTTAAAGATTTACCAGCAGAGCCTTATGAGGAAGAGTATAGGCTTGGTTTTAGGAGTGGGATCATTCTTTGTAATGTTATTAACAAGTTTCAACCTTGTGCTGTATCCAAAGTCAGTTTGGATGCTCCTGATTTTATTTACTCCATATTTTTGGTTATTGTTTACTAATGTAAATTATGTATTATTCTTTATAGGTTGTTGAGAGTCCTATTGATTCTACATTAATCCCTGATGGAGCATTTCAGTATTTTGAACATGTTAGGAACTTTCTGGTGGCTGTTCAGGAAATTAGAATTCCTACATTTGAAGCATCTGATCTGGAACAAGTATGTAAAGGATCAAATGTTTAATACTGTTAGAATTTCAAGATTGTTAGAATTTATGAATAAGTATTGCATTTAACTGGTGGTATGTTTGACGTGCTTTCTATCTAAGTCCATAAAATTGGCCCATTGCTTGCAAAGCTTTGTTATTTTTGTTAATAGTGTCTTTTCAGGGTTGATTATATGTATGTTTCTTTTAGATATATATCAGGACAAAAACCGTATCACTAAATTGTTATGTTGGATACTTCTTTGGACAAATACAATATACTAATGATGAATATTCATAGTTATCAAAGTAATAAATGCTTCATCAAAACCTTCGCTAAGACTATTCTCCTCCTACTTATTAAAGTATCAAGTGTTGTCGTCCAGTCACTTTTCTTAGCCCTAGAAAATATTTGATTAGAGCCCCCCCCGGAATTGCACTTGGTGTGTTAATGGGAGTGTGGGATCTATTCAATGCCATGAAAAATAGGTCTTCCTTTGCTAACCATGCTTCATAGCCCAAACAATATTGTCAAGGTTGTAACTAGATGCATCATGCACACTAAATACAATAAATTATGGTAATCCCGCTGAGATCAAAAGATATTACTAGCTTGGCCATAAAAGTACAATAGGCGTCATTGTAATACTGATAGCTCTGCTGTAACTCGTATCTAACAAGAATTACTATGCTCCACTAGTTTTGCTTTGGTTTTAGTTAGGAGGTATTTGCCAATTTCAATTGGTCTTAAAGTCTAGTACTTAGTCTTCTCCATGTATTTGCTACTTGTGTAAATTACTCCATAATTTATTCGATTTTAATGGTTTGTCCACTCTGTTTGACTGTTTCCTAGTAACCGGTTATATTAATCAAGTTTAACTTGGGCCTTGAGGCATCCACAATTTATGACTAGTTCCATACTTCTACTTTAGCTACAATGCTACATCCACAACTATCAAAATTTCCATTATTCTAAGCCAATATATGTTATACATCTTTGCTTTTTCACCTTATTATCAGGCTTAATTGGAGAATTGTTATTGTCTTCTATATTTGTACCTTCATTTCCTTCTTTAATAAAATTCTAGCACACACTTTCTATTTATCATCTTCATTGCAGAAAGTAGTCTACATTTATTAGCAACTTGGAATCATTATAAAAAATGACAGGGAGATAGAAGATGTCAACCATAGGAATGAAATAGAGTGGTTGAAATGGAAGAAGAATCCGAATGTAAAAAGCAATCTTTGTCAAAATATCATAAAAAACTCAAAATCACAGCACAACAAGGAAGTGGAAAAATTACACATAAATGACTTCATACCCCGGCATTTCAGATCAAGAACACCAATCAATGGCCTTGAAAGTTTGAAACAAATATCCATAGCAAAACAATTTTGTAACTGGTATCCTTTCCCAAGAGTGAGGTAAACTTTCATTAATTATTATACATATATTTTGTTGCCAATTTCAGGCTAGAATTGTCGAGGTAACAAATATTAGGCAGGAATGTAAGAATTTTGTCAAGATTCTATTCTTCATTTACTTCATTAAGAACATAAAACATGCAAACAAAACATTGATAAGCTAAAATCTGAAGCAAAGCCAACACAGTGGGAGCCAACCCACGATACATGCCATGTAACCCCTCCTTGTGAAATATATGTTTCAAACTAGCAACTATTATACTGCCTGGCAACAAAAGCACCCAATCCACCAAAAAAAATGCAGCATTCAGTTTCAGTATTCCAACTAAATGAACTAAGCTAAAATCTGAAGTCAATGTTTTAAATTCCCAAAGTAAAATACTAAACTTCAATATATTATTACTTAGTGATTAGTTTTTGTTTTTAATTGGCGGTGGTTGTTTTTATCTTCTTTTGTTTAATTTGATTGATGTTTCTTAGGGTGACCGAGGAAGTTGCTAATGAATCTGAAAAGAATTTGGGTGATGAGAAGCCTGCTGGTGAGGAAGAAGCAGCAGATGTTAGCAAGGACACTCCTGCTAATGAAGCTGAAGAAAAGGAACCTGAGGATAAGGTGAATGACACTGAATTTATGCTTTCTCCAATTGTCTTGAATTTGCAATTGCTGCTTTAAATTTTCTTCATTTTATGATATCGAGACAAACCGTAGATAAAGTCTTGTGTTGAATGATAAGTTATTCAAATTCGGCTTTGGTTGTCTGTTAAGTGAATGTCACTGAATTGTTGGGGCTGCTATATTTTTCTTGAAAATGAATCGCCAACTTCACATTTTTCTTAATTATGATTTGATTAATTTCTTTATTGTATATGTTGTTGTTTGTCCTTTGCTAAATGGAACTTAAACTGTGTGATAGGAGATGACACTGGAAGAGTATAAGAAAGTCCTAGAAGAGAAAAGGAAAGCCCTGCAGGCACTTAAGACTGAAGGAAGAAAAGTGGATACTAAAAAGTTTGAATCCATGAAGCCATTGTCGTGCAAAAAAGACAATGATGAGATCTTTGCTAAATTGGTTGGTTTTTTCCCCTTTTGTACTCTTGTAATTTGAAGTTTATATTATATTAGTGATAATGTACGTTGATGTATTTTGACACTTTCAATTTTCTTCATAGGGATCCGACAAGGATAAGCGCAAAGATGCTTTTGATAAGGAGATGTCAAAGAAGGTGTGATGACGATATTTTTTCATTTGTCATTACTTTTACATTGAGTTTCTCAAGTGACCAATTTCTTTTTTTCAATTATTCAAATAGGTCTTCCTTTTGTGAGGGAATCAGAACCTCTTTGTGAGGGAATTGATTATGTTTGGCCTATGGGTGACCTGTTTTCTTACTTATGGTTTGCATAAAATCAAGTCAATGACTTGCTATAATAACATTGATTCTGTCATACTGAGTGTGTGGTGAAAGGTTCAGATTGCCCATTCAACCAGTGTAGAAAATGTTTATTCTTTTTTATGTGCTTCTTCTTTTTATTAAATAACAAAATTATATGTGTTTGTTGCATGAGAGGTCCAATAATCAGTGCGGGTAAGGGAGAGGTTGAAGTTGTGCCATAGTTGTTGCATAGGATTTGAACATGGGATCAAGTAGTCTAAACTATGTGCCACTTGAGCTAATTGGTTTTCTATATGAAATAAAGATTAAACTTGTTTTTTTTATTTAGTGTCAGAATGATTTAATCGCAAACGTGTTTGAGTTTTCAATCAATGATTAATTATGCTGTCAAATGTTACTGTTTTTTCTTCTCCAATAGACGTGTAGAAACTGACGCTGGGAATTTTTTATGGATCTGGCGTTGATTATCGTTACTTTTATATTTTATTTCTTTTACATTTATACCTGGTGTTTGTTTCATATGACAATAGGTGTTGAATAACTGAAAACTTGGATTGATTTGTATTGTATGTAGGGGAAATTTATCCCATGAAGCATTCCTAAGGAATGCCAGGAATAGTGAGGAAACTTTGCGGAGAGAAGCAATAGAAAGAACTGACCTTAGTCATCTGAAAGACACTTCAAGGTTGATTTTTGTAGATACCCATCCAGAAACAATTTATCAGGTGAAATCTACTGGTGCAGTAGTTAGCTTAAATTCTGTTGTAGGTCTTGTCCCCTTCTACTGCTCTCAGCTACCTAGTGACAGGTGCTGCATTTCTATCTGAGATTGGTGGTTTCCTTTACTAGCTTTTGTATTTTGAGCTATAAATTATGATTTGGGTGTCTTTTGTTCATTTTCCAGATATTCGATTCTTCGTTCGGAGTTTATTATGGAGAGGCATGAAAAACCTGGAGTTTCCACTGAATATTCATGCAAGCTTTAACTGCCGTGTAATGCACCATTTGAAAACCTGGAGGGTCCTATCTGCAGTTCAATGCGCTTGGCACAACAGGCATGTCATAATTTATTTTGAACTGCCTTGTTTCTGCCTGTCTTTATATGCAAGCATTGATTATTGTTTTTGTGTTTTGCAGGCCATTTGTTTAGCTGCTTGCAAAAAATTGCACGAGATGGGAGCATTCATTGATATGCTATTTCCTGATAAAGGAAGTGGGGGGAAAGAGAAAAGGCTGAACAAAATGATGAAGGGGATACAGTTCCAAGGACTGCTAGACATAGGGAGTTCTATCCTGAAGGTGTGGCCGACATACTGAAGGTTGGTTCAACCATTCTGCAAGTTATGTGGTCTAAGTTGTTTTTGTGATGTGAGGGTTTTGGTATATAGTTGACCAAAACATACAAGAACAACCAATGTCTTTTAGTACTAGGCAGAGGTGGGGTTGGTTTGATGATTCAAATGACACCATAATCTCCTATTAATAACAATATCTAATGACAAATAATTTAAATCTTTCTTTTAATAACCAGAGGACATTCTCATTTATTATTTGTATTTAAAGCGTGTGTTATAATATCTCCAGTCAAGTGCTTTGACCTTGTAAGCTTTGGAGATGATTATGAATTGTCAACGAAACTCTTAAAATTTAGGTTAGACATGACTCAACCCCACAAAACTAGCTTGTAAACTAGACATGCCCATCTCTTATAACTACTATTAAGGCCATATTCCTCTTTTCAATTTTTTAAAAGAAATTCATCCAAATTTTATTCTTTAGTTTACTTATGATTAATATGCCTTGACTACCTGAATGTGAAACCATGCGCAATATTGTTGCACAGGATGTTTACTAGTTCTTCACATTCGAATTTTTTCTGCAGATATAAATCATCTCCTAAGGAAGTAGCAACATCTTGCGATGTCACATTTTCCATGCTTGCTGATCCTCAAAGTGCGGTGTGTGTATATTTCTTTATGGTTTTTATTTTTATTTTAATTCATCTAGAAGTTCTGAGCTTGTTGTATTTGTTCTATTCCATATCAGGTGGATGTTGCTTGTGGGAAGCATGGAGCTGCAAATGGAATGGGTCCAGGAAAAAGGTGCTATATTTAAATTCAAAGTTATAAAGTATTTTCATTTGATTGCTACAATTTGACATTTAATAGCATTTGAAATGCATATTGTGACTAGTTGTAGTTGGTTAGTGATAGAAATAAAAGCCATATATAATTGTGTAGATGGAATGTATCGGCAAGTGGTGCTCGTCCAAACCCACAAGGATCTTTCAGATATGGTTCAATCAATGTGACAGAGATTTATGTATTAAAAAATAAGGCACCAGTGAAAATTGCTGGCAAGCAGCGAGCAACACTTAGTGGAATCTCTTATAAAAATCCTGCCACTCCAATCAGGCTTGCTGACCAATTCAAATTAAAGGGAGTGTACAAGCTCGATTTTCCCTCGAATCCTCTAACCGGACCTCCTCGGACAGAATCGTCGGTAATCAATGAAAGTTATAGAGGATTTATGGAAATCATACTGCAGAACAATGACACCAAGATGCATACCTATCACTTGAATGGATATGCATTTTTTGTAGTAGGGTAATGACAAGTTCCTTCTCTTTTTAAATTTAATTCCTTACACGATGTAACACTTTTACTTGGTTTAGCAGCCACCAATGCTTACAAATTGATTCTTCGTCTGCAAGATGGACTTTGGTGATTGGTCTGAGAATAGCAGAGGTACATATAACAAGTGGGACGGAATAGCTCGTACTACAGCACAGGTATATTTTCTGTCTTAAAATATATGTAGCTCCTCGCAAACACTGACGTGTTTTTGTAGTCAAACTTTTACGTTTTCGTGAACCGTCAAATGCCTCATTAGAACCTGTTATGTTCATATCACTTGATTAGTTTTATGATCATAACAAACCCCATTTTAAACTACCAGTGAACTGTGACATTGATATGTGAATAGTTATGTGTTTGATATGGAATCATATGATACACACTTTAAGGTATTGGGGCTTTCATTCAATATTGAACAAGCGCTAAGCTTTACTCAATTTTTAATAATTCTTCCTTCTGGCCCCAAGTATGTTCCATAATCCTTCCTTCTCTATCAATTACCCTAAGTTAAAAAAAGCGCGAATGTTGTTAAATATTGATGTTGATTTTCTTGTTTCAGGCCTCAAACACTTTCTTCAGCTGCTTCAATCAATTGATATGAGCTGAAGTTATTATTCATTTGGGTGATGTTTGTATGCACCATATTCCACATTTTTCAGTAGAAGCACGTTCTGGTTCATCATCATCTCTTAATTAGTTGCTTGCAAAAAGGGTTTGGTTTGTTGGTGAGGTGTTTGTTGTAACATCCTCAAAATTATTATTTAAAAATAATTAGAACCTATCAATATTATTCAATATTAAATTATGTGTGATAATTATTTGCCTTGTTCGATTTTTGTAGTTGATAAAGTTATTAGTAAGAATTATTTAAATGGGGAGTTTAAATATATATATATATATATATATATGTATATATATTTACGTAGAGATATATTATATGTAGATGTGTTTTCCTAGTGCAAGAAGAATTTGGGCTAAGGGTTCGAGGCTTAGTGTGACCCAACCCACTTGAATGAGTATAAATTTGGGCTATGTGTTTGTGGCTTGGTTTTTATAATCAAGGTTAACAAATAAAAAAAAAGTGACATTTCATCCCTCTTATTCTTCATTTAGGCCCATCATTGTCTAACCAACAATTTCCACTTTAAATTTCCTTAAGTCCACAATTTCTGTATACTCACTAATAAGAAACAAAAAGAATTCCGAAACCCTAGCCACCATCACCTTCACACCTCATTTTCTTCGTGTATCCAAGCTTGAAACTTATTTTCCTTGTGAACAACTCCGTGGGGCTTAAAGCTTTGTACTAGGAAGAAAAGCGGCCAAGGTAAGGGCTTTTCCCCACACAAATTAGAGTTAGGCCGTTGGTTGGATGACATGAAATAAATAATCGTGATTCCTTCTATTTTAAAATGAATAAATGTAGACTAATGGAGTAAAATGATAAAACCCCAATTTTTATTGAGATTGAATTGTAATATATGATTTCTATAGAGTAAAGTATGAAATTTTATGCTATGTGTGATAAAATTGTAGTGTTACGATGAATATGAAATAAAGTTTGAATTTTTACCTTATATGTGATAAAATTTTAATTTTCATTATGTATATGAATTGGAGTTTGAATTTTCTTGTCATATATGTTAAAGTGTTAATTTTTATGTCCTATATGATATAAAGTTTCTATTTTTATGTGTATGTGGTGAAAGTCATAATTTTTATGATTATTTGTCTATGATTATGTGATACTTATGATAAGGATGTGTTGTATGTGTTCTTAGTGATATGTGAATAAGGGATGATTTTGAAAAGTAATTTTGAATGCATATGACATGATCCTTAGTGGGCTGTGTGGGAGTATATATATATGTTTGATATTATATCATCATGTCATGACATATGCATCTTCGTGGGAGTTGCCTTAGTGGCAGGTTTGATTTCCCCATTGGTATGGGTGACCTTTCTGTGTGGAAGTTGCCTTAGTGGCAGGTTGATATCCGGATCATATAGTTTTAGGAGCATGCACTATGCATATGTTTGATATACATTTTACCGGTTTGCGCATTTTTTCTTTTAAATTAGAAGGAATCACGATTATTTATTTCATGTCATCCAACCAACGGCCTAACTCTAATTTGTGTGGGGAAAAGCCCTTACCTTGGCCGCTTTTCTTCCTAGTACAAAGCTTTAAGCCCCACGGAGTTGTTCACAAGGAAAATAAGTTTCAAGCTTGGATACACGAAGAAAATGAGGTGTGAAGGTGATGGTGGCTAGGGTTTCAGAATTCTTTTTGTTTCTTATTAGTGAGTATACAAAAATTGTGGACTTAAGGAAATTTAAAGTGGAAATTGTTGGTTAGACAATGATGGGCCTAAATGAAGAATAAGAGGGATGAAATGTCACTTTTTTTTTATTTGTTAACCTTGATCATAAAAACCAAGCCACAAACACATAGCCCAAATTTATACTCATTCAAGTGGGTTGGGTCACACTAAGCCTCGAACCCTTAGCCCAAATTCTTCTTGCACTAGGAAAACACATCTACATATAATATATCTCTACGTAAATATATATACATATATATATATATATATTTAAACTCCCCATTTAAATAATTCTTACTAATAACTTTATCAACTACAAAAATCGAACAAGGCAAATAATTATCACACATAATTTAATATTGAATAATATTGATAGGTTCTAATTATTTTTAAATAATAATTTTGAGGATGTTACATTTGTGGTTGAATTCTTATTTCTTAATTTTTTTTATATCTTTCAGTCATTTTAACACGTATTCTTCCTATTTTAGCTTAATGTTCCAAGTTTAACATGAAAATCTTGCATTTAATAGAATTAGTAAAATTAAATTATATTTTATTGTATGTTTCAATGACATTAGTTAATAAAAATAAATTAGAAATTTAAATTTAATTTACTGGTATTAATAATTTAGAATTACAATTAGTAGCGAGATAAAATAAATTTAGTTTAATTTGATAAATAATAATAAGTTTTAGTGACAGACAATACCATAGGAATAGATTAATTCTTTATTTATATTTTTTAGGTTTTAGTGACGGACAATACCGTAGGAATAGATCAATTCTTTACTTATATTTATCTAGTTTTTAGTGACAGTCAATATTGTAGGTAGAAATAAAAAACATGTAGTGACAATTGTCAGAACATGGAGTGACACTCCTCAAAGTGTAGCATGACGCCCTCTTAAAATTGACACTAGATTTGGGTGTCACTCAAAGTATTCCTGACCTTTACCTACAGTTTTTGACATTTAGTGACAAACATGGAATAGATTAATTGTTTTTTTGTAGTGTCCACAAGAACAGTCCCATGCGCAACTAATAATGACTGTAGTTCCATGACAGCGAAAATGATTTTGGAGCAATAAATAATGCAGCAATTTCTTTCTTTTTTTTCTCCACCAACCAATTTCATATATTTAAAGTGTTTATAAATACAATCACCTAATGCCTATCAAGAATTCTTTCAAATCACACTACTTATTAGCAGTTCCAACTGTCTTTACATATCAGACCTGAGTTACATAAATCTTTATTTCACCAAAACTCTACCAGTTTATAAATTCATATTTTGTAAATAACTTACTGCCAAAATCCATAGTAAGAACTAGTATTACCAAAAACATGACGATGAATGCAAAACTACCAGAGCAAAACCCACTATTAAACAATTCTCTAATTTATTAAAAAATTAACCTATTGATAAAACATGCGTTACAAATTTAACGCCTCACAACACTCTCAACTGCGAACATTATCTATGGTTTTGAGTTTTATAGTTTTCTTTATTGGCATAGCCTCCCTTGACCCGCCTATGCAAATATAATTTCTAAATGTCCCGGCGTACACAATTTTATAATTGTCCTCAATAAATAAGCAAAACAGATTCTCATCCAAAAAAAACAGTGGCAGTTAATACCGGAAGGAGAGGACTGTCCGAGGATCATGTCAAAATGAATTTCATTAATGACATAAACAAACGAGGTAGTACTATTATCTACATACCCATAGGTGTATCCGCACTGTTTAGTAGGAGGAGGACATTGAACATCTGCACCTTGAAACCCAATAGGGCATAGACAGTTCGAGCAATAAATCAACGCAGTCATCGATGAATCGACCGTGTCAAAGAAGCACCACACTAAAAGTAGTACTAATAACTATGCATAGTAAAAATGAAATGATGAAAATTGAAAATTCTTATCCCAAGCCCACTAGATTGAGAGCAATTATCCCAAGGATTGCAACTAACCCACATAAGGTCATTTCCGGTATCAATCAGATAGAGATCACATGTTCACTACATCCCAAATAAAATCCCAATTATTAACTAAATCCCACTCCCACTTATTCCATACAAATAAAATGAAATTAAATTCAGTTTTTTTTTGATAAATTAATTATGTATTAGTATTATCAACAAAAAAAAAAATCAAATTCATTCCCCTATCTAACTATGCATGCAGAAGTATTGGTATCTAACTTCATGTAGCAATAAATGAAGGAGTTTATGGGAGACATGATTGGTTGTACCCAACCACTGAGTTGCCTTGGACGGGGAAATTGACGGCGCCTAATATTTTTGAGTCTCAACCTCTGTTGTGAACTCTCAATGTCTCCGTCTCAACAAGGTGGTTTAGTTTAAAGGGAGGTAACTGGTGCACACGATACAACAACATTTGGCCAACAACAATAGCTTAATGTCTAAATGCATTTTTGTTTACGGTTAGAGAGTAGAGAAAGAGTGGTGGTGGAATTGGTTTAGTGAAAAATATTTAATATAATAGAGTAGTGCAAGAGAGAATGATAGTGTAAAGATTATTAAGATTCACGTTGCTTCTATTTATACTAAGCTAGCCTTATGAATTAAGGTAAAATAAACAAATGAAAAATATGAAAAATGTAACTAATGGTGTGCTTACTCATTGATCTCACCTTTCACTTTGCACCTCAGCATATTAGTAACTTTGGTCTTCAAATTAACTACAAAATAGATTGATGAATTCATCATAGGTGTTTGCTAAAAAATCAAATTAAGAAAAAAGATGTGACAGATGAGAATGATGACCATGAATACAGGTGAAAAGAGATAAAGAAATATTCCCAATAACATAAATAGTTCACTCGCCTCTTTACATATAAGAGATAAAAATTTGTTGCGTGTATTAAAAACAGAAAACCCATTTCAAAAGGGGTTTAAGAGAGATATAGACCAATGTAGCATGAACCTCAGTGAATGTGAAAGTAGACCCCATGTGCTGCAAGTGGAGGTGCAACGTGGAAAGTAAAATAACTGGACAGAGTGTTCGTACGCTCGTTGTTGTGACCTATTCACAGTGTGTTGGATTACCTGCAATGCTATATAATTTTATAACCATATACCAGATAGATCTTTGTCTGATGCCCTTGATGCTGTAGGGAACACAACTGCCGCCATTGGAAAGGTTTGGTTTTCCTCCTTTTCATTTTACCTCCTTCAATTTAATTTTCTAAGATCACGGTGGCACTACTTTTCCTTCCATGTTCTTGATATGTTATATTTGTCTCTTATAGGGATTTGCTATTGGTTCTGCTGCCCTTGTGTCTCAGGCCCTTGTGTCTCTTCGGGGGTTAATTTTAACAAAAATTGCAAAAAGTCAAAAAGCATTGTCTAACTTTCCTTGTCAACTAGTAACTTTGTTGTAGTATAACAGCATTAATTAATTTCTCATCTTGTAGAAGTTATGTAGGTCTCAAGACAATGGCTGACCAAAATATTTTCACATGTGCTTGATATTGCGTTTCTTTCTTGGAACTGCAGCAAGTTGAAAGTTGCCTATCAAGGGTTGAATAGTCACCTACTGAATCTATGCAAAATGCACTCTCTCCATCATTGAAAGTATTAATTGCTAATAAACTTGTAAAGCATTCAGATGTTGATGTCAAAGTTGCAGTTGCCTCCTGCTTCAGTGAGATAACAAGAATCACTGCACCTGATGCTCCTTACGATGATGACCAAATGAAGTTGTGCTTGATTATTTTCTGTTCTAAATTAAAATTAATTGTATTCTATTCTGCTGTCGTGCTTTTTACAAACTCTGTCTGTTGAGTTTAATGGTGTCATTTTCTTTCAGGAGGTCTTTAGATTAATTGTATCGTCATTTAAAAATCTACATGATAGCTCAAACCGATGGTACCAAAAGAGGATTTTAATCCTCGAAACAGTTGCAAAAGTCAGGTCATGTGTGGTAATGCTTGATCTTGAATGAGATGCCCTCATTTTGGAGATGTTTCAGCATTTCTTGAAGACAATAATCTAAGAGTTGTTGTATATAAGTCCAGCATTATAGCTTCGGGATGTTTTGTAATGCATTTCTTAGATTTTATGCCGAACTTGACCACACAAAACTGACTTGTAAGGGTAGGATTATCAAGCCTTATACGCTGTGTTTAGGCTTATATCTCTAGGCGAAGTTGGACTTTTGCATTGTCATGAATATCAATTTTTTATCCTCATACATGATATATAATCTTTAGATGTTTGTATTGAGAAATTTGCTTTTGACATTAGTTAATAAAAATAAATTAGAAATTTAAATTTAATTTACTGGTATTAATAATTTAGAATTACAATTAAAAGGGAGATAAAATAAATTTAATTTAAAAAATAATAATAAGTTTTAGTGACATACGATACCATAGGAATAGATGAATTCTTTATTTATATTTTTTAGGTTTTAGTGACGGACAATACCGTAGGCATAGATTAATTTCTTATTTATATTTTCTAGGTTTTAGTGACAGACAATACCGTAGGAATAGATCAATTCTTTACTTATATTTATCTAGTTTTTAGTGACAGTCATTATTGTAGGTAGAAATAAAAAACATGTAGTGACAATCGTCAGAACATGGAGTGACACTCCTCAAAGTGTAGCAGGACGCCTCCTTAAAATTGACACTTTATTTGGGTGTCACTCAAAATATTATTGACCTTTACCTACAGTTTTTAACATTTAGTGACACACTTTGTGTGTCACGATAAGTCAATTTTTTTGTAGTGACATTTCTTCCCTTTCGTTTTTATTATTGTGTTTGCCGTAGTAATAACATGTAATTTTAGTGAAGTTTTATTACCATACACATGGTAGATTTTTTTACTTTTTGTTTTCGTTATTGATTTTCGTAGTAACCATATAATTTTAGTCAAGTTCTCTCAGAGCAACTCCTTCATATCCTCACAAAGATTAATTTAATAGGTTAGTAAGCAAACACTTAAAAGTTCATTTTGAAGAATTAATTTGAATAGGTTAGTAGGATTAATTTTTTTTTCGTTATTGACTCATCTTTTGAACAATTCATACCCACAACTCTAACACTTTTATTCGTGCCTATAATATTCTAAATCTCGTAAAATTTAAGCACTAATTTGAATAGGTTAGTAGGCAAAAGACTTAAAACATGTCCTCCCATAAATGGAAGACTCACGGCTTGATTCCTTATTTAGACAAGTCTTTATTTCAAAGTTCTCTAGCACATACTAGGCTCATCCCTAAGGAATTAATAATCTCAAACCTTATATTTGAAGAATAGAAATTATGTTACAATATTTATGAAAACATAAATAAAAAAGTATGTACACTTTCATATTACATCATTTCTTACATTTTTTTTCTTCATTTTAGCACAAACTTCATCGATTTTATTAAAATAAAAAACAGTGTCAAAATTAAGAAAAGACCACTCCCTAGAAAGCTTACGGTGTTTAGTTTTCAAAACTATTTTTTAATTTAACAAAAAATAGACCATCAATTTAAGTTTTCACAATTAAGATTCCAGTGTACAGAAAGGGACAACTTCTGTTTTTAAACTTGTAGGCTATTTTTAAATATCAACACTCTTTTACATTTTGTAAAGTTTCTACCTGAAATATTCATAAATGAGTCTAATTTTATTCCAACAAAAATCGTTCAAAAAGTATGAATACACATAAAGTTATGATCAAAATTCTAAATATAATCAAAATCAAGATTCCAATTTTCAACACCAAAATGCGTAAAATGTCATTGATCCCTAAGTTTTTTTTTTTCCCTTAATTCATTTCCCTAAATTTTAAAAAGTAAACAAGTAAGCATTATGGAGCTCAAGATCCTCCTAAAGGTAAAAGTCTATATTGGTCCCACCATACTTTGTAACATAAAGTTTGAACTTTAAACTTAAAAGAATTGAAACTTTATCACCAAATAACATTTAACACAAGCTTGAACTTTGAATTTAGTTCTTGAACATAAAGCATAAAACTTGGGTTCTTCATGAGTTTGTACATAAACAAAGTGCTTGAAATATTCATCAACTTGAATATAAATTTAGAGCTTAAAACTTTTATAAACATAAATTTAAACTAAGTGTTTGAAACTTTTATCAACATAAACTAAGCAACAACATAATATTAACAAGAAAATAGTAACAACCGTAAAAGAAATGGGTAATTAGAATATCATGATGAAGAGATAAAATAGGTGAAAAAAATTATTGTTCTGTATCATTGTCACATAACATGCTGTCGGGATTGAAAACACAAACAGAGCCTTGTGATGGTGTTTGTCAACATAGTGATTGTGCGCTCAATTGTCGACGGCACAATGATTTCTATAGTAAACTTTCCCAACTCATACCATGAAAGATGAACTAGGTCTGGTGCATTGAAGGAGAGATCAATGCACAAACTCGATTCACAAAATCTAATGAGAAACAAATATTTTCAAGAAAACCGTATGATTAACGTTTGAATTCGTAGATTTGGGATCCACTAGATCGACCTCAGTGAGATTGGCAATAGACTTTTTCTTTTCCTCGAAAACAAGAACTAAAATCGATGTAACTGAAATTTGTTTTGATGTTTGAATCACCATTTTCTTCCTTTGTGTGGCTACAACATACTTTATTTTTGACTGAAACCGAATCAATCTTTGAATCTTCGTCATCTTCAACATCCGAATAATCAAAATATAAAGAAATTAGATATATGGTGGAAGCAGTTGTGGAATGCATTGAAGTGGTGGCAATGGTGAAAATTTATTTTCCATCTTGGATCTTTTCCATAGATGACAAAGAATGGAGTAAGCCATGAGGAAATATGGTGGATCAAAGATGACATGAAAAATGTTGAAAAAGACATTGAGTACAAAGAATATGAAATGTTGAAATACATCGAATAAAAGATTTTTGGAAGATTTATTCTTCGCTTGAAATAAGAACAAGAAATCTTTCCTTTTTTTTTTTTTATGTAATAGGTGTTGAATTGAATCTACACCTCAATACAAGATCTTCTATTGCTTTTTTTGTGTGAAGGAAATCTCATGTCACTACAAGAAAGTTCATAGATTGCGACACTTAGGTTGCGCGGTTGTAGCAAAACCGCCCTTAATGTTGAATTGCGACGGTTCTGCGACATTTTTTTATCAACTGTCGCAGTTTTTCTCAATTCTCATTTTTGCATCCTGCTTCAAAAAACCCTCCAATTCCCGAAAGTGTATCATTTTCCTCCTATACCCTTAGCCCCAAATTGGCATAACTTTTCATTTTCATTTTCCCCCAAATCTCAACCAACCTTCAATCTCCATCTCAGTTTTATTTCCCCCAATTTGCATTCCATCCTCCATCTCAGGTTCCTTCCCATTCGCGGCCACCCTCCATCTCAGGTTCCTTAAAACCGCGCCTTCATTCATCTTGATGCGAAAAACCCCAAATCCCTAAAATCACTTGAAGCCTTACGTGATCAAAAAACTTGAACTTCAACTCAAATCCCTGCGTATTGCTTTGAACCGCCACTGCATTTTGTTTTAAGCTTCATATGTATGAATCTCTTTCTTATTTCCTTTTTCTACATCTCTTGAGTTCACTCTTGTTGATTCCTTTTTTCTACATCTCTCAAATTCCTTTTGATTTTCTAAGTCCGACGTTCTGATTTGCGTCCCCGAATTCTCTTTGACAACTATCTCTTCTCTCTCAATTTTACTTTTATCTCTCACTACGATCGCCACTTGCTTTCAATTCGACCTTCGTTTGTTGGAATCTAAGGTACGATTTCCTTTCTATTGTTAGGATTTCAATTACATTGTTCCAATCAGTAGTGATTTTTAACATCGAATGCCAATTCAGTTAACTAAGAGGATTTTATCTTATTTATAATAATAACTTGGATTGTAATAATCATGTGTGTGCATGTTACTGATTTAGATGTAATGGATGAACTTTTCACGTGATGATGAAATGCATCCTGGGGGTTCTATGCATTTGTGTGTGCTTGTTAGCTGATTTCTTATTCTCCTTTTTTGAGTCCCCTGATTCATTTGAGCATCACTATCATTTTCACTAGTATTGCTTTGAATAGTGTTCTCATTCTGATTCTCACTCTCATTTTGAGCAGCGTTTCCATTTCCATTGTCATTGGTATTTTCGTTGTTGTTTGAGACATTATGATTTCCATTGTCATTATTGCCAATGTTTAACTTATACAATTGATATTTTGATTACAGGCTGTTATAAGAAGTTTGATGGCGATGTGGCTTTTGGTATTTTATTATCTGGATATTTAGATTCTTCACTAGTCACATCTATCTCTGCTAGATACATGGTTGACACAAAGGATGTTTAGATTCTTCACTAGTCGCATCTATCTCTGTTAGGACTTTCTCTCAGTTTTCTCCTATTTGCCTCTCTATCTTACTATTACCGCTAGGGAATTATCATAATCACTCTTTCGTTTTCTTATTTTATAGTTTACATGTTATCTCCTTTAATAGAGAATCAATACAATTTTTAGGCTAGAAGCAATTTTGTTTTCATTGCTTCAATAATCATTAGGCCATATCACTGCACATGTAAATGAATTAATGTTCTTTTTCTATAGCATAGTCCAATGACTAATATATATACTTTTGACAAATCTAATGATGTGTTTGTATCAATTTTAATGCTTGCATGTTTTGGGTTTAAAATACTTTGTGTTATTTAATATTGTTGTAATTAAATCATAGATCATGTTTTAATCTTCTATTTGAGTTGTTTATTACCACTATCATATTGGGGAATTAGTTTGATGTTTACATGTTTTGATTTTGAGCGTTTGATCTTGTTTGATGTTAATATTAAAGTCTTGATTATGTATGAAAAAGTGAGGTTAATATATATATATATATATATATATATATATATACTTGTATGTTTTTTCAGGCAACACATACTTAGAATCTCCAAGAGATAGAAGACGTTCTTTGTCGGTCAAATAATGGAACAACATGATTAGGGACACATATTAGTCACTCTATTAATGTTTTGGTTTTTTAAATATTTAAACTAATTTATTTATTGTTTTAATTAAATTTAATGTATGATTGTTTCTTTTGAATATATTATATGAATGAGGTTTATTTATAATTTTATATTTGTGTATTTTAGTTGTTATATGAATGAAATTTATGAATATTTTTTATTTTAATTAAATTAATGAAAAAAAATTTAAGTTGGCGACGGTTGCAAACCATTGCAAAACATAATAGCAACAGTTCGTAATCGTCACAATACCTTCCTGGAAAAAATATAGGTAGTTTAAAGACTTTGTTGGAGGCGGTTAGAGCTGTCGCAAGCATTTGCAGCAGTTAGAACGAAGGTTTTTTTAACCATCGCAAAACAGTCTGCGACGGTTGGAGAATTGTCGCAAAAATCAAATTGTGGCGGTTGTAACCGCCGCAGACCTCGTTTTTAACTGCCTTAAAATAGTTTTTTTTTTTTTCTTGTAGTGTGTGTAACTCTTTGGTCATTAGCTTGGACTTCTCATAGAGAATCCAATCATGAATTTTATTTTAGAAACGAGAAAAAATTTTCTTTTTGTTTGTTGATAAGTGTTGATTCTAAAGTCTACACTTCCATGAAAGATATTTGCTTGCATTTTTTAAAATGCCAATTTAGCTCAAAAGAAACAATTTTGTCACCAAATGTTGTTGGTGTAATGGTGTTTTTGAAAAATCTTCAACAAATGCACTTGACTCCATATTTTTCCTTCTTGATGAAAATTGTTGATGTTGGATTAAGATTGATATTAAAACATTGAAGAAGTCTTTGATTTTGTTAAAGTTTTGTTGGCAAACATGTTGCCCTTAATGTCCATTATTTGATGAGTTTGATTTTTTATTATCAACATCGTAATGATGAGATAATTCTAACTTGGAATTTGAGAGAGAAAGAGAAGAAAATGACGAAAGAATCAAATAAGAAAGAAAAGATAAATCAATTAAGTTTCTATTGCAAGAAATTTTTAGAAAGAAACTAAAGCAATAATTAGAGCTTTGATACCATATCAAAAATATAAGAATTGAAAGAAAAAGGAGAAGTCATAGTTTCATAACTCTATTGAGAAAACTTAAAATGAAATCATATTTGATAAAAAAATTAAAAATGATACAATGATCCTTTTATTTATATTGGTTTGTGAATACTAACCTTTTAACATCTTCTCTAACTAACTACTTCAACTAACGCTAATGGTAACTAACTATTGTTATTCTTGACATTTATGACAAACAAATCCACTAGTTTTTCTATCATGGCCAAATGACCCGCCAATTGGTAAAATAATAGTTTAAAATTTAGCGGATGATATTTTGGGAGGGCAACTTGCTCCCAAACATTAAAGGACATAAAATAGTATATTATTTTAACTAAACTAAAACAATAGGACTACCAGAAATAGGTGATATTTTTTTTACATGTTTTAATCAATATATAGAAGTTACGTCAAAATGTTCATTAAGAAAGAAAAACAAGTAGCAAGATTATGATTTACCACTATTGATAAATGATTAAATTATAACCATATCACAAAACCCCTTGCAATAAAACTATTTGCAATCTTCTTATTTCTTTCAATAAATCCATATACTGTTTGTCTTTACATTATCATTGGATAAATTCACAAGCAAGCAAGTTTAACCATTATACAAATTACCTCAAATCAATCATCTTCCTATGAATTACAATGGATAAACGTAAGCAAAATAATGTAAAGACAAAGTAAGCAAAATACATGCATTTCCAAGTCAAAGATTCTTCTGATTCTCTCACTTGCGATGATAAAAAAAAAATTACAAATTCTAAATGTCAAATGACGGAATAATAGAAATCTAATTGATCAAAATAATCAAGAAAAAACTGATTCAAATAAAAGGTTTACAAGGCCCGGCCCGGCCCGGCCCAAACAGTTTTAGTATTATTAAATGTTTTGTCGGATAAACACAACTGTTATTCGCATTAGTTGCTCTAGCGCTTTAGTGCAACTATGGAGCCTGTGAGAAGTTATTTTTCATTTTTTCCTCTTTTAACTTTGAAGCTCAATTATTATATTTTGGATAAAATGATACTCTATTAGTAAGTAACTATTATAAGTTAGAGAATTTTATTTCAATTCAACAAAAAATGTTATATATACCATAATATAAATAGAACTCAAATAATAATTGCAAATTATATTATAACATTTCTTTTGTATAAATTTTCCTATAATAGCACACTTTTTTAAAAAAAAACTTAATTTAAATTTAAAACATATAATATGATTATTGAAAAGAAAATTTAGATAAGTTCAAATAATATAGATAGCATAAAAATGGAACAAGTGAATGAAATTAAAACTAGCATTGTATATAAAACACACTATATAGGCTACTACAACAAATGAAATACAACAAATCATTAAGTGAACTAGTATCTAGCACTTAAACAAGTCCAAATGCTCCTTTGTTTGATAAAAAATTAAAAATAATTTTAATAGTATTTTATCTTTTGTTATAACATTTAAAAAAAAAAATTTAAAAAAAGCTTCACATAAATAATTAGTTTATATTAAAATATCAATTTAAATATGTCTTCTATTTACTACAACTTTTTTTGGATACTAACATTTTAAAAACTGATTAAAATGAAAAACTATTTTGAGAAGTTTTTCAGAAAAATCATTTTTGAAATATACAATTTTTTAAAATAATATTATTTTTATTATGTTAAAATATCTAATAATGAATATGTAAGTTATTAAATGTCAAATTACTTTTTTTTAATCGATAAAAAATTGTTCTAAAACAACATATTTTATTTTTAAGTAAGTATTATGATTCTTGATTTAAATGATAGATAAGAGAGAAATAGAGAAAAATTAATCGAATCGTATTGATAATAGAAATATTGAGTTACATCAAGAGAGTTACATAGAGTTATATAGTCACTTAGATAGACAATTTACTAGTGTAAAATAACTAACTACAACTAATCAACCAATTTAACTAATTAACCACTAAGATCTCTAATGCCCCTCAACTAGCACTACAAGAAAATTCACATTTAGTGACAGTCAAAATCTGTAGGGAAAAGTATAAAAACTGTAGGGATAGCCAAAAAACCTATACCGACGGGTTTTTTTTTCGTGGTACATAATTACCCAATGCCTACGGAATTTTCGCCGTTGCTATAGGGTATAGCGACAAAATTGTTTCCGTTGCTGTAAACATTTGATTTTACCTACGGACATTTCACCGTTGGTATATAGTTTATCCATAATTTTTAAAAGTTATACCTACGGTTTTGATTCTGTTGCTATACATTTAAGTGACAACTTATTTCTGTTGGAATAAGTTTTAACGGTAACAAATTTGCTATAAATTTTAATTTTTTGCTATCAATAAAAATTATATAATAATTTAAAATTTTATTTTATAAAATTAACCAAATATAAATACACAATCAAATATATATATATATATATATATGTATATATATATATATATATATAAATATTTAAGAGTCAAAATAAAATAAAAGGTGTTCCTCATATATATTAAAAATTAACATAAATGTCTTACAACGAAAACAATAATTAAACAATGTTCACTATAGTGCAACGTAGAGTATTTTAACTTAGTAGTGGAATACATTGTCTTACTAATATTTGAAATAAACATATTATGTCATACAAAACAATCTCAAAAAACATTAAGAAATTGAGTCCCACCAAATTGCCTAGATTCCATATTCAACAACAAATTAGCTTTTAATCTTCACCTACAATCAATAAAACAACAAATGAATAAATACACGATTCAATATAAAAATATTACTAATAAAACAGTGAAAATATTAATGATTTTAATCAAAATTAACTAATACTATCTAATTACCATTTTCATTATTTTTGCTGTTGTTTTGACTAAGTGAATTCAAATGGTTTTGAGCACTAGTAGCATCAGGAACCTATCACAAAAAATAGAAAATATTACTTGTGAAAAATATGAGTATGGAACTTATGAAGCTAGTTGGGTAAGATTAATAACTTATGATATACCTGTCTTGTAGTTTGTATTATATCATTCAAATCTTCTCCAGAAAATCGATTTTGAATTAAAGTCATCACATTTGCTAAAATTCAGCACTTTGTCAAACTTAATTTATACACATTTTATATATTGGTACCGTTTAATTATTATCAAAACTTACAATCAATCTTGCAGCCTTTTCATTGACAATTGTTCCGTCCTTACGAGTGCGTGTATCAACACTCCTTTGCCCTTTTTTATCTACAACCAAACAAACAAGTTAAATGCATTTTATTTTTTAATTCAAATTAAAGCCATGAAAATACAAATAGAAATAAACCTTCTCATCAATAAGCTTTGGGAGACTTTTTGAACCCATACAATGAACTTCTTCAAACTTAGCAAGATTTTTCCTATTAATTTTACTTATTTTCTGCAATTGATACAAAATATTAGTCTAAATAATAAACTCTTTAATATATTACTCAAAATAGATATGACTTACTTGTCCTTCATCAGAAAACCAATGACGAACCAGAAATGACTGAATGATGCAAAAATGTCAAGCATTGATAGCTGCTTCTTCACCCCGGTGTTATAGACAAATTAGAAGCCTGTACAACTCGGCTCAACACATAGGTGATCCCAACAGCAAACCGAAATAGTTTTTGACATATAATGACAAAGTGCGTATTGCATCAAGGTGATTAACAAAATTTTGGATGAGAAGATTTACATTTTGTAAGTAACTATCCGATTAGGTAATTCTAACTTTTTGTCTTCTTTCAGCCAGACAAAAAAAAATAATACCTGTTAAAGAAGTGTGTAGGTGAGAGGATTCCAAAAGGAGACCCAACTGCCAGAAGAAAATCACCCTTTTTATTCATGGAAGATTTTTTATAGTTCAGCAAGTCCTATGTTACAAGCATCAAGCTGTTATTCTCATGAGTCTAGATAGACTAAAAAAGAAAGAGCGCCAATAGAAAAACAATTCCATGTGCAATCATTATATTATGTTATAACTGTTAAATGGCATCAGAATAAGCTAGTCATTTACCTGGATGACTCTCACTAACTAAGCACATGACATTCAATCAAAGAGATGAACATGCTATAAAACTGAATTAGGAAACTAAAGCTGTAAACTACCAGATACACCATATTATTAATTGTCATTTGTCAAGAAGACCACTAAGCAAGGAACAACATAAAGAGATACAAAATGCCTGCTAATGACAAAAGCTGCCCCACAAGCCAACAAGGAGTTCCTTGATCAGATTCTTCATTGGTTTTCTCAGTCATAATATCAATCCGAACACCAGAAATCAAGTCAGGCCTACCCTGAAAATCATAAAATAGAAACTCAAAACACATAAAAAACAAAATAAATATAATAAAGATGAAAGCAAATAAAGTTAGCATATTTTTATCTATCAGAAATATTGTTGAACATCAATTTGACAGCAAAATTCAACAACTTTTTAACCGATTAACGCAGTTCACACACGTGGTTAATGAAGTGTTACATTTGGTTAGTAAATATATCAGGTATCACAACTTATTAACTATCTACTAAACTTTATTAAACACAAATTTAAACATGATTCATCTTAATTTTTCAAGTTTTCAAATCTACATGTAGTTCGAACACTTAAAATCATAGTTAATAATAATCAAATTTGTGTTAATTAAATTCAGTTGATGGTTAAATAATGTGTTATCCAATCTTAATATATTCACAAATCACTCATTAAATTGCATTAACCGTGTGTGTACTACCTTAACCATAAAAAAAGTTGTAGAATTTTGTTTTCCCAAATAATCAAATAACATTTCTGTGAATCCATAAGCACCAACCTGAGGAATATTCTATAGAAGTGTTCAATACACTTCTAGCTTGGAAAATGTCAAGAACGAAATACCACAAAAAACATCGATTAAAATGAATTTGAAACACCGAAAGTTCTTCGGCTAAAATGAATTTGAATTGCCTAAAATTCACCTACCAAAAGAATTTTAAATGCCAAAAAAGCATCTGCGAAATAATATGAACTTTATGTTTGACTATCCATATTATGAATAGAAACTAACATAGCAAATTAGGATAAAAGGAATGAATTTAATTTGCTTAAATATCTTTGATCATGACGAATAGAAGCTAAAATGTCAATAAGACTTCTTTTGAAGAAGAATATCACAAATTTATTTTTGAAAAAATTCTTCTTTGTTTGAGACAAGAAATATTTTGATGTAGTCTTGCTTTTTTTTTTCACAAGATCTTTGTCCTTGATCTCTTGAATTCTTCATGGAGAATATATATTTTTTTGAATAGATACGCTATACTTCGTACCGGTAACTTTAGTTGAATGTTTTTTTTTTTGAATTGCCATAAATATCTATGGCTTGCTTGTCATTTTTTCCACCAACTATTGACCCCAAATTCAATTGATGACTTGATTCTCTCTCAGTTGCATCTTCTTTGTTCTTGTAAGAACCTTAATTTTAATTTGTAAATTATGAATTTTAGTGCATTTTTATGTGGAATTATGAGGCTTTATAGTCAATTTTAATGGTATTTTTTGTGTTAAATGCCTTAAAAATCTTTTTGGAGCCCAATTAATATTATTCGTCGAATAATAATTTTGTTTTATTTCGATAAAACTTTTAGCGAAATAAAATTTTTCTGAGATGCAACGCTTTTTCAAAAAAAAAAATCATCTGCCGATTGAATTGCGACGAGAGAAGATATTTTAAAAATATCTAGATATTTGTTCAGTTTTAAAATATATATATATATATATATATATATATATATATATATATATATATATATATATATATATATATATATATATATATATGAAAGCAAAAGTAAACACTTTTCCCTGTTTCACGTCCGCCGTTCGTTCTCCTTCTTCTTTATTCTGTTTCAAAAAAAACAAATCTTTTGTTTTCAAAAATCCACAAACACAAATCCTCACGTTTCTTCGACTTATGAGCTTCACTTCGAGAAGTGACAGAAGAGAAAGTTGCTCACCTCCACGCTGTGTTGCTAGTGAGCCAACTTTGGAAGCGACGAGCGAACAAAATATTTTATAGGAATTAATCGCGGTGTCGTAATCGGTCGTTAAAGCTACCGTTGAGGTAAAGGATCCTTCCAAACTTTTAATGTGCATTTAAGGCCTTATATGTGAATTTGTGGGGTGTGAATTTGGTGTATTTGATGTGTGGATTTGTAGAAAATGAATTTAAGGTGTTTTATGTGGAGTTGAGGAAATTAATTTGATGAGTTTGAGGGATGATTTGGGGAAATTAATTTGGTGTAAATTTATGTTTGCAACTATGGAAATTAATGGGTGTATTGTGGTGAAAATTTGGAGTTTTGAATTTGGTGGTTTGTGTTTGAAAATTTTGGAGATTTAATGTAGGTGGTTTATGTTTGGAAATGTGGAGCTTTGAATTTGGTGATTTATGGTTGAAAAATTTGGAGATTTAATATAGATGGTTTATGTTTAGAAATTTGGAGTTTTGAATTTGTTGATTTATGGTTGAAATTTTTGGAGATTTAATGTAGGTGGTTTATGTTTGGAAATGTGGAGTTTTGAATTAATGTGATTTGGGTGTGGTTTTGTGGAAAATGAATTGATGAAATTCGGTATGTATTGTGAATTGAATTTAATATGAATTGTGGATTAAATTTGATGTGGGTTTGAGGAAAATTTGTTTTGAGTGTACTCGGTGAAATGTTTAAAAAAACCATTATTGTTAAATGAGTATTAAAAAGGGGAATCTTTTAATAGTTACATTTACGTAATGGTTGTGGTGATTCATGTTTGGGGTGATTGATGTGTTCATAATTAGGGTGCTTGGCACGCGAGTCATGTTTGATATACTGTGATGGTTGTATATACATACTCGATTGATGTTTGTGATTGTGCCGTATTTGATGAGTGTTATTGATTGACTTTATGTGGTAAGTGTTGAATGATTTCGAAACGTTTTCAAAACTGAAAATCTGCAACTTTCACAGTTGTATTCGAATACAACATCCTTGTATTCGAATACAGTTGTGTTGTTTTTGCTTCTGACTTGTGAAATAACATTGTATTCGAATACAAGGATGCTGCTGTATTCGAATACGATAGTGCAGTCTTGTCCAAAACTTCATTTTTCAACTTGTTTATGCATTGTTGGCATATGAAAACCATTTCAAGGTGTTTTTTAAGTTGAAAAGTTATTTTGTGCATTTAAAACTTAAATGCTATGTGTTGTTTGTTAATTTTGGACTAGTGACCCTATCAATTATTGTGGAAATCTGGGTTTTGCCCTCAGATAAGGATCAGGATCGTCCTTCTGGTTAGTACCCCGAAGATGGAAAGGTAGTGGTTATACTTGACCAAGGTTGTGTCAGAAGGTTTTGCTGGGCGCGTGGAGTTTACCCGGGTTGTATAGCTTTTTGTGGTATGATCAGATTAGGTGGCTGTATAGGGGCAAAGTGTCCTCCTTTTGTGGTTGTATTTATTTTATTTTGGAAGACTAAATCCCTATATTTTAACTGTCTGTTGACTTTTATTCTGGTGGGTCCATGTGTCACTTTTTGATGTGACGTGGGGGAAGTAGAGATTCTTAGGGCAGTGCATTTGTGCAGGTGACTGCCGAGAATATCTCAGAGATATGAGCTATGTTTGATAGGTCTCATAGTCCCGGTGTATTTTTCTGTTGAAAATACTTTGGACTTTTAATTTCGAAAACTATTTCCGTTGCTTGCAATTATTGTTGACTTTTGTCGTTGTGATACAACTTAAATGTTTTATCCAAAAGTATTTTCTTGATTTTATGAACTTGAATTTATTTTTTTTTAAAAAACGGACTGTTACAATTTTGGTATCCGAGCTTTGGTTTGGATTTCTTTGGGGATGTGGAGTTTTGGTCATAGATTGTAGGTTGGGAGTCGTTATCTAATCATGTGGCGGGTTAAGTTGTCTGAGTTGTCCAGTCTGGTGAAGTTGTTATGTCTTGATGTAGACTGAAGTTATTTTTTGAACTATTCTAAGTGGTGTTAAGATTTCTTCTTGATGTTGGTTTGAGGAACCAATGCCTCCAAGAAGGAGCGACGCTGCAAGAGTCAACGTCAATGGGGATGATCAAATGGCTAAAGCTACGAATAACATGACTGCTTCTGTTGCTGCACAGACTACTGCAAAGACTCTACGGGATTTGGAAAAGAGGGAAAGAGAGATCCATGTTGTTGAGTCAAGGGGATTGGAAGATTTTCGTCGTTACAATCCTCCAAAGTTCAAGGGTGATGAGATCCCAGGAAAAGCTGATCAGTTGATTCAATAAGTGGAGAACTTTTTAAGAAGGGTATTAGATGTTCGCCTGATAGATTTCAGGATGAGACTGGATGAAGTTTGATAACTGTCAAAGAGGTGTGAACACCATGGAATTATTGAGAAGACAGGGATTCCATTGGAATAACATTTGATGCTTAGGTGTCAACGAAAGAGGCTTGTATCGAAGTTAAGAGGCACTGTACGTTAGGGGTAAATACTACCTTGGTTAGATAAGAGACACTTTGAGGAATAGTCGATACCTTGAGGGGTAAGGTCGAGCATTCGAGTTAAACTAGATTTGCAAACTTAGATTGTTAAGTATGAATCTCATGACGAGTATAGGAATGAAACTATATATTTCATTAGTAAGTGACAAATCTCTGTGTGGTTTAGGAGACGGTAAGCATGGATATTGATTGCGGATGAAACTATAGACGCGTAAGTATGAATTTTGAGTGATGTTCGGAAAAACATAAGGAGTTAAGACTTGATGTATTGAACTGTATGTTACTATTAAGTGGAATTGGAAGTATTGAGTACGAGAATACTTAGAGATTGTAGCAATGTAAGCTTTGAGAGTCTATTAAAGGATGGTAATTACTAGGAGAATGTTAATATTTTGATAGGTCGGAGGGATTATTCGAGATTTGATTTGGGACCCTAAGATGGTTAATCTTTAAGTCGATGATTTAAAATCCACAAGGTTGGATGGAGGACCAAGTGACGCCATAAACTTGTATAATTGAGGTAGTTGAGGTAGGCAAGCAATAAATAATTTAGGTTATGGTTGAGAATGTTTGAAGATTTACTAAAAATATTGTGTTATGATTAGAAGAGTTTTAATTAGTGAGATTACTAAGACGATTACAGTCGACGATGAATAAGACCTTGAATTGTATCTTAAGATGAAATGGATGAATTTAGATGGTGTGACTAGTATTTGGAGATTTTGAGGATCGGATTTTAGAATTTTATTCATTGATAGAAAGTGAAAAAGAAGAAATATAACAAATGAGTGTTTCAATGCCTAGATGGACGATGAAAGGTATGTGAGACTTTGAGATATTTTACTGCAAACTTATGAGGATGGGGTTTATAGATAATTATTCTAAGGAAATGCTTATTGGGAACATTTGTGAAATAGTTTTTTTTGGACGTTCGATTGTTAGGATTCTTTCAGTTTGTATCTCGGTGGAGGTTGAAAAGGAATAAGAATTCAGCGAGTGAACCAAAATTTGGAAAAATGTGCCAAGAAAGCTTGTTGGAGCAACACATGGAGATATAGCTTATGTCAATTAAAGATTCATGAAAGGAATTATCTCACTTGTAATTCAGACAATGTTATTTTAAAGGCATTACTTGAGTACATGGCATCGGGGTTGCTTTTGTGTTTGCCAATCAACAGAATTAAATGTTTGTTTGGTAGGGAAGAATTACGTATGAAATGGAAAAGTTTGGTGGGAACTAGTAAGACTTGATTTATTGAAATCACCATAATGAAGATATATCAAGGTTCAAGGTAGAAATTTAAGGGTTGTATAAATGGAAAATGGGTGGAATGAAAATAGTGTATTTGACCTGTCAGAATGAAAAGATAATTATCAAGCTGCAAATAAAGGACGCGGCGAAATTGAGAAGTATCAGAATGAATGTTGGCAGTAGATGTCGGAATATTATTTTCAGGTTTGTTCAAAATGGTGAAGTATGTAAGAATTGACTAGTGAAGCGCGAATATGAGGGGTTAGGCATGAGACAAATGTAGGTCTTAATCAGTGAATGAAATTCAAGTTGGGTTTTTGTTGAAGACGTGTGACTCTTCAAATTCACTCATTGGACTTTGAGAAGATTGTTTGACAGTTTGGGCATTAGAATAACCTTAAGTGCAAGTCGCGGGGAGTGCTATTACAGTTCGATAAAGATAGTCCAAGCCACCATCATGGTTGTTGGCTATTTATTAACATATTGAGGAATTGATCGTCCTTAATCTATTGTTGATAGTAGACAAAATCACGTTGAGTGAAACGGGCGAGTCTTGCCGGCAATGGTAATGTATGGAGTTATTGAGCACCCTATGAAAAGGGGTAGGCAACACTTTCTTCGAGTAGGTCGGTGAAACAAGTTGTAACTTGTATGTTGAATTTGAGTACAAACCTAGTGTGGATTCTCACTCGTACTTTAAGTTTTGAGGACGAAACTTCTTTTAGGGGGTAGTAATGTAAGACCCTTAATTTTAATTTGTAAATTATGAATTTTAGTGCATTTTTAAGTTTTGTGTGTTAAATGCCTTAAAAATCTTTTTAGAGCCCCGATTAAAATTATTCGTCGAAGGATAATTTTGTTTTATTTCGGTAAAACTTTTAGCAAAATAAAAATTTTCTGAGATGCAGCGCTTTTTTAGAAAAATTCATCTGCCGATTGAATTGCGACTAAATAAGATATTTTTCTGAAAAAGTGGTTTGAGAGGTGACGCGACGGGGTAATGATGATTTTAAAAATATCTAGATATTTGTTTGGTTTTAATATATATATATATATACACTTAAGAAAGAAAAAGTAAACATTTTTCCCTGTTTCACGTCCGCCATTCGTTCTCCTTCTTCTTTATTCTGTTTTAAAAAAAGCAAAGCTTTTGTTTACAAAAATCCACAAACACAAATCCTCACTTTTCTTCGACTTCTGAGATTCATTTCGAGAAGTGACAGAAGGGAAAATTGCTCACCTCCACGCTGTGGTGCTAGTGAGCCAACTTTGGAAGCAACAAGCGAAAAAATATTTTACCGGAATTAATCGCGGTGCCGTAATCGGCCGTTAAAACTACCGTTGTGGTAAGAGCTCCTTATATGTGAATATGTTTTATGTGAATTTGGTGTGTTTGATGTGTGGATTTGTAGAAAATGAATTTAAGGTGTTTTATGTGGAGTTGAGGAAATTAATTTGATGAATTTCTAATATTCTAACACTCCCCCTCAAGGTAAAGCTTACTAAGTTTTAGCTTGTTATAAGAAAATAATGTTTTGCTCTGCAAAATAATAAAAATGATGTAAAGGCAACTCAGGGACGCATGTGAAGTCTGAGAGAATTGCTATAAATATAGCCTAGCTAGATAGCCGGAATGATCATCGGCATGAGAGAAATTCATGGCAAGCAATTGAACAAAGCAAAATCTGTCCTAAAAAACTGCATTTGGAAGCTTCAAACCAATAATATCGGAGACTCAAAATATTTAAACTGGAATATGCTTCAAGGAGAGAGCGACATGCTTCAGGGAGAGAAAGGCAAAACCAGTACATCTGGGACAAAGATGGGGCCAGTGTATCTGGGACAAATTGCCAAGCTGTATGCATGTGGCTCGAAAGAAAAAATTTAAAACAGATCTGGAACCAAGAAGGAAAACTCAATCTAGACGACTGAAACATTATCCCGGAAGGCGGATAGACGCGCCTGAGCTCGAGGCTGTTGGTGGCGGCGTGTGAGATGAACACGGTGGATCTTGGAGGCACATGAGCGCGCGTGGAGCAACTTTTGACCTAAAAAAATATGGATTGTGTAGATTGGGAGATTTCGCACACAATGGAAGTGGTTGTGTCGGAAAACTTTTCCAGCAGCAACGGCAGGCAACAGCAGCAGACAGGGCAGCAGCGACATTTGTGGACGGTAGTGACAACAATCAGAAAAGGAATTATCATGCTAGAAAAGAGAAACTATGATTATATTCCCAAACTGTTGGGAACTCGGCAGCGGAATAGAGGCAGGATCGTTCAAGGAGGATCAAAATAGGCTTTGATACCATGTTGAAGTTGTGAGATTTTAGAGAAAAGGAGGAAAGAAAATAATAAGGGTTTGAATATTATTGATAATAGCTTAATGCTGACTTGATTACAAAAGACTCAATACTAAACTCTATTTATAGAGAAACATAGACTTAATCATAAATCAGAAATAAATCATAATAATAATGAGAGATATTTTAAGATATCTCTATAATTATAAATTAATCTTAGAAAATAACTCAAGATACTCTAATTAATATATTATAAAAGATATTATAAGATATTTTTTAATATTCTAACAATAATCACACCTAAGATTAGAAATATGCTTGATACTACATTAATGCAAGATGGAAGAATGTGTAAACATGCATGTGCGTACATTTCATACAGGAGAGAAAATATAGAATTGTTTTATGATAATGTGTATACTACTAAAGTCTATTCTTTATGTTACATTGAGATTATACATCCTGTGAATGAGTTAGACACAAAATATATAGGCAGTTATGGAAATATTAATCCTCCTGTAGTGAGGAGACTTCTAGGCCGGCCATGATTTAATTGAAAGAGAAGTGTGATAAAAGGTCCAGGTGGTCCGCAAGATGCAAGAAGATCAAACACAGTTAGATGCGGAAATTGTAAGGAATTTGGACCCAATATATTGGGTTGTTAGAGATATAACTAAAAAATAAGTATGAATATGAAGCTTAAAAATTTTCAAGCACATTATATAATTTATACATACTCGCATGAATACTGACATGTTTGTTTTATATGCAGAAAAAACTAAAGGTGCGACAAAGAAAACACAATAGTGGTGCTAAAGCAACATGCTCCAATCACTTGGTAAATTATAAACTGGTTTTATCCTTTATAGACATTAACAAAGAACAAAATTAATTGACCATTGACATATTTTAATGTCTTATAGCATTTAGAGACAGTGGAAAGTCATCACGGAGCTGCAAGTCAAGGTCACTCAGGTAATAGCCAAGTCACTCATTGACACTTTTGAAGGAGAGGGCAACCTTGATATAGCTAGTTTTGGAGATATAATGTAGATGACTTTGGGAGTATTTTGATTTACTGTGTTTTAGAATATGATGTCTATGTTAATTACGATTGCCAATTTGATATTTCCAAGGTTTTGATTTTATAAGACAAAGACATATATTTGATTGCTTTTAATATGATGTCGATGTTATTTTTCTGCATGTTGTTATTTGAATGATTTGATATCTTGTAAATTATGGTGTTGTCAAATTAAAAGGATGTTGCTATGTTAATTAAGCAAACTAGAAGGGTGGCCTTTAAATTCTTAATATCAAATTTAGTCTTATTTTGTTAAGGCAACTAAAAGGCGAAATGCATATTAATTTAGGTGTTGTGTAAAAGGCAACAAGTCATATTTTCGATTATTGTCATAGCAATTATAAGTCACCAACTAATCAACTTGTAACAAGTCAAATAAAATGCAAGACGATAAAGTGTAATGGAAAACTAAATTGTTATCATATTTTTCATTAAATTTGCTTAGATTAGTCGACATCTTGCTCTCATCAGTCAATACAAAAACAACAATTTTTGTACACAAACATATTTTGATACCAAGATAGACTAATTTTGATAAAACATTGAATTAAATCAACCAATACATGCAATTGTAGCTTCAATCAACAGTTCAAATATCATCCATGCTTTGATTTGCTTCATTATGTTCACATCTTGGTCAAGAATTCTTGGGTTAAATAATTCAAATAAACACATTGTAGTCAACGACAATTAAAGAAGACTAAACTTTTTAGCCAAAAGAGCAAACATCAGATGTAAGTGTGATAAAAATTGCATATGAGATATATAGTCGTACATTTACAAATTAAAACGAAAATACTAAATGCATGTATCATATAATAAATGATATGAATAAATATAAGTGTGAAAAATAAATATTTGATGCAGTTTTTTAGTAGATATAAGAGATAAGACTTAGTTGTTTTTAAAAAAATTTGAACACCAAATTTGTAATATAATTTCTTACCAAGTAGTTCTATATATAATATGTTTTACCTTAGCCGGTACTCTATATCTAATATGTAAGAAATTGATTGAAACCATGGTAACTCTAGTTGCACCAAATGCACCATACCAGTGCTATGCCATAGTTGCACCAAATGCACCATACCAGTGCTATGCCATTAGGTCTGTTTTGTTGGAGGATTTTATAGGACAAAGTTTATATTTTTAATGTCTTTAATGTTTGTAATACAACTCTTTTTTTTTTTTTTTTTTTT